>JARQZK010000023.1:650000-892405 GCA_030704885.1 Cynegetis impunctata | reverse complement strand
TTTTGTCTGAAAAATAAAAATAAAAATAAAAAATTTAGGGGTGGATCACCCTCAACATTTATGGGGATGAAAAATAAATGTTAGCCGATTCTCAGACCTACCCGATATGCACACAAAATTTCATGAGAATCGGTTGAGCCATTTCGGAGGAGTTTAACTTCTAACACCGTGACACGAGAATTTTATATATTAGATATATATATATATATATATATATATATATATATATATATATGTATATATATATATTCATTCAAATTGTTGTTGCCTGTGAACTATTTCTAATCTTTTGACAATTATAGCAATAACAGGCTTGTTGAATCTCAAAAAACTCGATTTTATTGAAAAGTTGACGTTTCGCCACGACATTCGTGGCTTTATCAAAACTTTTGAAAAAATTGAAATTTCTTTGACATTTATTGATTTGAAAAAATTTGAATAGAAAAAGACTACTATGTCTCACTAAAAATTTTTTCGGCTGTGGCCGTTCTTTGTTATTTATTACGTGCTATTCACGTAATAAATGATCTCCAAAATTACAAGTAATGTCTTTTTAAAGACAACAATCAAATATTTTAAACCTATTTTGTACATTACGTGAGTGAATGTTTCTGTGGTTCCCTTCCCATCTAATATCAACGGACCTGTCTGTTGATATTGGACTAAATAGCACGTAATTAATAACTGAAGACGGCCACAGCCGCAATGAGAAATTTTCGAAAACAAGATAAATAGTACCCTATTCTTTGACTTTTCAAAATCAAAATAATTTGAACCTATTTCGAACATTACGTGGGTAAAGGTTTCTGTGGTTTCCCTTACCATCTAATAATAACAGATTTGAATGTTAATATTGGACTGAATAGCACGTAATAAATAGCAAAGAACGGCCACAGCCGAAAAAAATTTTAGTGAGACATAGTAGTCTTTTTCTATTCAAATTTTTTCAAATCAATAAATGTCAAAGAAATTTCAATTTTTTCAAAAGTTTTGATAAAGCCACGAATGTCGTGGCGAAACGTCAACTTTTTAATAAAATCGAGTTTCTTGAGATTCAACAAGCCTGTTATTGCTAATAATTATCAAAAGATTATATATATATATATATATATATATATATATATATATATATATATATATATATATATATATATATATATATATATATATATATATATATATTTATAAATCACTTGGCAATTCATAGGAGCCACACGGGGCGCTAAAGATGGAAGTTCAGTTTCTCGCTAGTGTAAATTAGCTATTCTTTGACAAAAATTTGATATGAATTAGATCGATTATAACGCACGATCTTTCATCGATAACGTCCAAAAAAATCTCGAATAGATGATCCGAGATAATAATTGATATATGTATTTATAACATGCAAATGGGAGATATAATGGACCCGTTTCGAATATGAATCATTCACTTCTGGTATGACGAAATTGACAGTGCCGTTAATGCCACACGAAACACATTATATTTCACTAATAAATTGTTGGAAAACTTTTCGTTAGTTGAATTTAGTGCGTATTGTCATATTTCGCGACTTTATCATCAGTGAATATATCGGCGGAGTATTCGTAAGTATATTTATAGCGATTGTGTTGCTCAAAACATTCCTGAAATTTTTTTCAGTGCTAATTGTGAAATAGAAAAACGCGTGAGCATCAGCGCTCCGTCGCTAAGGTCGTATTTTTTCACGAAGTGCATCGCGTCGAGACGCAATTCGAACGGAATAAACTATGGTTTGAAAAACCACGCTTCAATATCAAAACCAAATGAAAATTACAAAATGATTAATGTGTGTACTGAAGTACCACGCTTCGATAGGTAACCGAAATAAAAAAAAATTTATTTTATTGAAAAAAGAAAATAAATACGCGAGGTGCATCGCGTACTGATAGTTGAGTAGAAGAATTGAAACTCACTAAGGATCGTATTTAACATGTACCAAATTTCAACTCTGTGACTCAATCTGCAGAAGCTGTATAGTTAAGCAAATTTTCAAAAACCACGAAAAAAACAAGTAATATCTACGTAAAAATGGCGGAGGTTAAGAAAATGTATCCAAATTTGGAAAGAAGAAATATCTATGTAATAACGGCGGCGGTTGGAGAAATTGACCCAAAATTTGATAGTTTCGTTCTGCCTCGAAAACATCCCCTGATACCAATTTTCAGCTCATTTGGTTTGATGGGAGCCACTAGAAATGCCGATAGGTATCGGGAAAAAATATTTATATGAAAAGAAGAAATATCTATGTAATAACGGCGGCGGTTGGAGAAATTGACCCAAAATTTGATAGTTTCGTTCTGCCTCGAAAACATCCCCAGATACCAATTTTCAGCTCATTTGGTTTGATGGGAGCCACTAGAAATGCCGATAGGTATCGGGAAAAAATATTTATATGAAAAAAAGAAATATCTATGTAATAATGGCGGCGGTTGGAGAAATTTACCCAAAATTTGATAGTTTCGTTCTGCCTCGAAAACATCCCCAGATACCAATTTTCAGCTCATTTGGTTCGATTGGAGCCACTAGAAATGCCAATAGGTATCGGGAAAAAAATATTTATATGAAAAGAAGAAATATCTATGTAATAATGGCGGCGGTTGGAGAAATTCATCAAAAATTTGATAGTTTCGTTCTGCCTCGAAAACATCCCCAGATACCAATTTTCAGCTCATTTGGTTTGATAGGAGCCACCAGAAATGCCAATAGGTATTAGGGAAAAAAATGTATATGAAGAGAAGAAATATCTATGTAGTAATGGCGGCGGTTGGAGAAATTTACCCAAAATTTGATAGTTTCGTTCTGCCTCGAAAACATCCCCAGATACCAATTTTCAGCTCATTTGGTTTGATGGGAGCCACAAGAAATGCCAATAGGTATTAGGGAAAAAAAATTTATATGAAAAGAAGAAATATCTATGTAGTAATGGCGGCGGTTGGAGAAATTTACCCAAAATTTGATAGTTTCGTTCTGCCTCGAAAACATCCCCAGATACCAATTTTCAGCTCATTTGGTTTGATGGGAGCCACTGGAAATGCCAATATGTGTCAGGAAAAATATCGATGTAATAAAAGCGGCGGTTGGAGAAATTTACCCAAAATTTAATAGTTTCGTTCTGCATCAAAAAGAATAACATATACCAAATTTCAGCTTATATGTTCTGAAAGTACCACCAGTATAAAACTTATCACAATTACCACCCTTAATTTTTTAACCCAGATTTATTGTTTTTGTGTACTTTTGATTTATTATTATTTTATATGTTTCCTAAGGCGGGCTACACACGGACGTCGATGTCTGAATACATCGACGTGCATCCAATAACGTGCAACCTAATTGCGTACACACCTACGTACAAAACCATAGTTTTGTCCAGTCTGTTAAAATGTTTTGCCAGATGTCTGAGCAGGAATATTTAGCTCTGGCGGCAGTGGCGTGTACAAAGAAAAAGGAAAATGAAAATCGTCGCAGAATGTGGTCTGAAGGTTGGTTTCTAAAACGATACAATTTTTCACACATAAACCTGTTAGAAAAATGGAGGTTAGAACTAGAGGACTCTCGTAATTACGTAAGGATGGACGAAGAAACCTCTTCGTAAATATTGGACATGGTTATTCCATTAATAAAACGTCAAGACACAATGATGAGATTGGCAATAACTGCAGAAATTACTGCAAGAAATTACCAAGATTTAAAATTCACTACTTTAATATCTCCGAAAGCCTCACCGTACCACTTCTCTTCGAGATAAAAACTTTTTCATTTTATCTCCGAAACCCACCACGAAGACTATTGATTTTAGCGACAACTGTACTTTTTGTAGCATTTGGTTGAATGATTTGCAGCTTCTCTATCAATATTTTGTATGCTTAATTTTTTTTATTTCGGTCTAAATAGTGCTTTGATTTTGTCTGCCACAAGCAGGGTAGGTCCCTGTACAACTCCACAAATTCCCGTAGAAATTCCCGGGACATTGTTCTGCAGTCAGACATAATGATGAAACTATCTGCAAACATTTTTAGTAAATATTATACAAATTCATGAAATATTTAACTTATTATTTTAAATACCTACTGCAGTAACAAATTATTTCATAAACTTAACCGCCGCTACTGCTTTAAAAACGCACACTCCACGGTAATTTGCATCCACACGTAGAGACTTGAATGCATTCGTTGGAATGCGCATCCAAAAATTCAAGCGATTCCTGAAAACATCAACGCGGCATTCATCCGGGTTGTGCATTCAAAAACGTGCGTTTTCTGCATCCACATTAACGTTATTGGTTGCACGTTCTTAGATGCACGTTGATGTATTAAGACATCGACGTCCGTAAGTAGGGGCCTTAAGTTACTTCCGTTACGGTAAGCAACGTTGATATTGGGCTTAGATAAAAGTAATTTCAGTTTTTTTGCTTGAATTTCGGATGTAAGTTAGGCTGTTATATTTGATAAGGGGAACACCTGGCAAACCCCCTTCATGAAATTATTCTTATCTATTATATTGTCTATTATTTTGGTGTTAGAATTATGATTTACGGCAATATGTTACATTATGTGTTCTTCTTGATTGGTTGAAAACAGAATATTTACTAAACGGTGAACCATACTATTGAAAACGGCCATTTTGTGTTGAAATGGATGCACGGAAGGACGATGTATGACGTTATCAGGGTGTATTACATAAACTGAACAAGGAAAATTCTTCAATAATTTGAAAAATCATCAAACAACTTACCAAGGGAGCTGGTTATATGTGTTCCGCATTTCCGCGACGAGAGTTCTACATTCACAATCTAACAGTGAATTATAGAAATCGTCAACTCATCCCGACTCAAAATCTGCATACAACTGTTTCGATCTTATTATATCACATCAGTGCAGCTTATTTTACTCGGAGTGAAGTAACAAATTTCTAATTGTTCCCCAACACAAATCGCGGTCGAGACTACTATGTGGATTACAAACCCAGAGCGCCCTTTACCAAGAATATTGGAAACCAACAATTCATCGCTTTAATGGAAAATGCAGAATCCTGTCGCGAGAATACATATTTCCTGACATGATGTGTCTACTCTGCAACTGTGGCGTATGTGGTTCCTTTTTTAAATTACTGAAGAATTTTCCTTGTTCACTTTATGATAGTATATTAAACTGACCATGGTCAACTCGTATATTTTTCATGATTTGATTTATCAGGATGTGGCCGTTTGAAATTGAAAAGCTATGTTTGTCATCCAATTTCATTATTTTAAGGTCCAAAATGGCAAAATAGTTTCACTTTCGCTGAAACTTCATTTGAATAATAATTTTTCAAATTATTTATCTGATTATGCTCAATTGATTAATTATTGGGGACCAAAACTGAAGATGGAAGAAATATTACCTCCATTCTTCGGCATTGCCATTTCATTTTACTTCAACGTGATGGGAGGTATAGTAAAGATCCATAAATTTTTTAAACTAAATCTGCCTAACATGTTCCAAACCTTGTAGAAAAACTTATTTGAGCAACAAAAAAATGTTTATCGGACTGTCGGTCAGTTAGATCCCACAATAACTTTCGAAGGAATTCAGCTATTAACTTCAAATTTGGAGGCCTCGGTAGACCAGCGGTAAGTTGAGCCGCCTTATACTGTTTGTAAACCGAGGATTGTGGGTTCGAGTCCCACCTCGCTCTTGGGTGTTGTGTATGTCCGGAATTTAGTGGTTATATATAATTAAGAATTGTTGGGTAATGTACATAGTTTACAAGCCCATTAGCCGTTCGAAACCGGCGTTAAACTGTAGGTCCCTCGAGATAAAAAAAATAAAACTTCAAATTTGGTACACAGGTAGGTATTCATAAGAGAATTATCTCGAATTGTATTTGGCCCAATTTTGTTCAGGGAAAGGGGGTTATGATTAGCAAAAAAGTAATTTTTCGTTAAAAATGGAGTAACATGTCATTTTAGTGGTTTTTCGGTAACCAGATTTCGATTTTACAATCCATATAACATTCTAACAAAAAATAGTTGTGGGTCGGGATAAAAGCAGGGAGGTGGACATTGAAAATTAGTGTAAAAATCATCGAGTAACATATACATTTAGAGGTTTTCAGGTATACAGATTCCAATTTTATATACTAGATACGAGGTGTGGCTAGAAAAAAACCGAACTGATGCTATAAAAAAATTTTATTTTCCATTATTTACAATTTGATGTTATCTCCTTCAATATACTCTCCTCCTCGGTCTACACACCGCTCCATACGAATTTTCCACTGTTCATAGCAATGCTGCAGATCATTTTCGGTAAGTCCATACATTACTTCCGTCGCTTTTTCTTTTACTGCTTCAACACTCTCAAATCTAGTTCCTTTCAAAGCTGACTTGACTTTAGGGAAAAGAAAAAAATCACAGGGGGCCAAATCAGGTGAGTAGGGTGGATGGTCTAAGATGGGAATGTTGTGATTGGCTAAAAACGTCTTCACTAACAACACATTGTGAGCTGGGGCATTGTCTTGGTGCAGGATCCATGTCTTTTTTTTCCACAAATCGTTCCGTTTTCTCCGTACTCGCTCACGTAGGGTAGTCAGGACGCTAATGTAGTAATGCTGATTCACTGTTTGTCCCTCTGGTACCCAATCAATGAGTACAATCCCTTTGACATAAAAAAAAACAATCATCATTGCCTTGAATTTCGATTTTGACATTCGTGCTTTTTTTTGTCGTGGAGAATCAGGAGATTTCCAATGCATCGATTGGCGTTTGGTTTCGGGATCGTAAGTAAAAAACCACGATTCATCACAAGTAATAACATTTTGTAAAAAGGTGGGATCACGTTCAATGTTTCCTAGGATGTCAGAACAAATCATTCTTCGGCGTTCCTTCTGTTCAATTGTGAGACACTTTGGAACCATTTTTGCACACACTTTGTGCATGTTGAAACTTTCATGAAGAATCTGCCTAACACTTTCCTTGTCAATTCCTGTCAACTCAGACATTGCTCTGATTGTTAAACGGCGATCTTTTCGAAAAAGTTTGCCGATTTTTTCAATGTTTGCATCAGTTTTTGCTGACAATGGTCTGCCAGTGCGGGCGTCATCACTTGTGGTTTCGCGGCCATCTTCAAATCGTTTAAACCACTCAAACACTTGTGTTCGCGATAAACAATCATCGCCGTACACTTGTTGCAACATTACAAACGTTTCACTTGCAGATTTTCCAAGTTTGAAAAGAAATTTGATGTTAACACGCTGTTCTTTCTGTACACTCAACATTTTTCCGTCAACTACTTAGAACAGACGCCACGGGCAGACTGAGTGCAGGAGGCAGATAAAACTCGAGCAGTAGGCGGAGCAAGAGTCACGTGACAGGCCAGGCGACTTTCAGCCTTATTGCATTCGTTTTATTGTTTCACCTGTGCTAGTTCGGTTTTTTTCTAGCCACACCTCGTATATGATAAATTAATACAAAATTATGAAGGGAATGGTTAAAAATTGAGAATTTTATAAGAAATCGAGTAGTTTTTAACTTTTTTAAATACTATATTGCCCAAAAAGTTTGACTATGCCAACTATAATGATGTTGAAGGGGAAGTATTGGTTCAATTTGCAGCGGCTTTAATTTTGAAACATAACGTATTTAGTTTGGAATTTCGAATTGATAAGGCATATTCAGTATGCACTAAGCATCCGAATAAGGTGAAGTCTCACCGAAACGTACGTCATGCGTTATTATTTTTTGATATACGTGTGAATTGTTATTCAACCATTGTTTCAATATGTATTTAGTTTGAGTTAATTAGCTCTGTTTAAACATGATCTTGAATATTGAAAGTTTGATTATCGCTTGTACGAAAAGTCGTCAATTGAATACAATAAATAAGGATGCAATATTAGATGAAACCGCGGCTGCGGTTCAAAGTTTATAGGCAGATAAAGCATTTCCCTCAATATAATATTCAATCAAAATGGGAGCAGCGGTTCAAAGTTCATCTTTATTTTTCTAGTCTTAATGGACAATCGATCGAACAAGCTCGATTGAGAGTCGTTCCAATATATAGCAATATGTCTTCAACCTACTGAATCATCAATTTTTCAAATGAAAAATTGATGATTCATACCCAAAATTATGGGTATGAAGGCAGAGCATATTTTGAGAAAATTTCAGTGGGCGACATTGTCTGCGAATAGTAAAGGGGTGCCCCCCTCTCTGGAAATTTAAAAACATCTTTTGTTGAGGGAAAAAATTTCACTATTGTAAAACAAACAAAAAATTATGAAAAATTTTCTTTCTGTGGGTAAAATATATTTATGGGTGCATTTTTTTCAACAGAACGATCTGTCGTTCTTTGTCAATTTAATGTAATGGTAGCAGTGGATAGAATGATAGCTATCGTATTAGAGCAAGATCTCAGAGCCGTCAGACGTTACTTATTTTCTCAGCAATAATATTTGTGGGATGAAGTAGTGCTCGTATGTACTTACAGTACCTACATACCTGCTATCTTGTGCCAACGGCCAATTTCCAGGTATCAGGTGCTGAAGATGGAAAAAACTCAACTCACTTTTCTTATTTTCTCAGTCTTGATTTTTATATATGATGTACTCAGGGAACTGTTTCAATACCTTATTCAAGCAGCCAGACCGATCGTATGGGCCAAAATTCCCACCATAAACAAATGAGTATGACAGTATGAGCGAAATGTCATGACAGTACAGAAGGGAAATTGACGCTCATAGATAATCACTATCGCGCTTAAATGAGCAAATCATGACATTTCGCTCATACTGTCATACTCATAGGGACACTATTTGTTTCTGGCGAGATGTTTGGCCCATACGATCGGTCTGGCTGCTTGCATAAGGCCGGCCGCACATTTCCTACAATCGGTTCCGATTGTCTGAAACGATTGTCGGATCAGGGCATCTGACGCTCAAATACCTATACTTTTATACGATCATATCGCACACCTACGATCCGATATCGGATCGGACGTCCGACTCGGATGCACGAGCAGTGCGTCCTACCAATCGGACCGATAAAAAGTCTGATCCGACTACCGGAAGGCAAGCCGTGCGTTGTTTTTGCATAGTCTACCGCAAACATACGATTATTTCTGTCAGTTTTTGACAGGGAGTATAGAAAAAGGAATTGTCAAACCATGTGCGATACTGAAAATTTGATTACCACGGTCGAAAAATATCCCTGCTTGTGACATTCAAATAAAATCGGACATATTTTGTCGGCAGTGTGCGCTAGTGGTCCAATTTGAAATCGTTTCAGACAATAGGATCCGATTGTAGTAAATGTGCGGCCGCGCTAAGGTATTGAAATAGTTGCCTGAGTATCATATATAAAAATCAAGACTGAGAAAATAAGAAAAGTGAGTTGAGTTTTTTTCCATCTTTAGCACCTGATACCTGGAAATTGGCCGTCGGCACAAGGTAGCAGGTATCCATACACTGAAAGTACATAAGAACACTACATCCCATACATATTATTGCTGAGAAAATAAGTAACGTCTGGCGGCTCTGGGATCTTGGACTATATTGTGAGGGTGCGCAGGTTCACCATTTAATTTATATTGGAAAACGACAGATCGTTCTGTTAAAAAAAACTATCTAGGTATGTAAAAAACGTATAAGTGAAGTGTTTGGAATGTTATATGGTGACAAGTAGCGCCACATATTTGGAGCGAGTGCGCCATCGATTTCAATATATAACATTATGGAAATGGTTTTCCTATGAGAATGTTCCATCATCAGGTCAGACTTTGAACCGCTAGAGGCAGCACCCTATAACCAGAAATGTATATCTATATCTGCGAAACCGCTATATATATATATATATATATATATATATATATATATATATATATATATATATATATATATATATATATATATATATATATATATATACATACAGTTTGTCTCACTAAGTTGGAACCATGTGGAAAACTTTTTTATTATTCATTTTAGGAAAAAAAGTTATTCTTCATAAAAAGTTCTGCATGTTCTAAAATCTAAAATACATCAGGTATCAAATTTTTTCAGTCGTATACGCGGTGTGTCGAAAAATATGAATTTTACTCAAGAGTAAAGTACCTTTATATCTGAAAATATCGAAAATTGTTAAAGAAAAAAGTTGTTCAGAACTGAAAACTACGTTTAAATATGCAATTGCATCCACTTAAAAAAAAATTATTTTTTCTTATTTTGTCAACAATAGCAATGCAAATTTAACTGTAGTTACATGTAATCTAGTATGCACTGACAAAGAAAATGATTTGTTGATTTGGTAATAGCAAGATATGTTTGACAGTGAATGTCAAAAAAATATTTTTATTGGGATGTCTGTTATTAAAAATAGTCGCTGCTTCCCTATGCGTCTTATAATTTTCTCCCACAATCAAAACAATTTCTATTTTTCTTCACAAGATAATATCGCTCCCATTTTTATGTGTCTTATTACTTCTAATGCATTTTGACATTCACTGTCAAACATATCTTACTATTAACAAATCAACAAATCATTTTCTTTGTCAGTACATACTAGATTACATGTAACTAGAGTTAAATTTGCATTGTTATTGTTGACAAAATGAAAAAAAATGATTTTTTTTGTAAGTGAATGCAATTGCATATTTAAACGCAGTTTTCAGTTCTGAACAACTTTTTTCTTTAACAATTTTCGATATTTTCAAATATAAAGGTACTTTACTCTTGAGTAAAATTCATATTTTACGACACACCTCGTATACGACTGGAAAAATTTGATATCTGATGATTGTATTTTAGATTTTAGAACATGCAGAACTTTTTATGAAGAATAACTTTTTTCCTAAAATGAATAATAAAAAAGTTTTCCATATGGTTCCAACTTAGTGAGACAAACTGTATATATATATATATATATATATATATATATATATTTAGATATATATATATATATATATATATATATAAAATTAAGTGAACTAGGACATTTATTTGAAACTAATCAAACAAACCTCCTAGCGGAGCTGGTTATAAGAGTTCACGAAGCATCGAAATATCAACATCTACCCCAGACGGTAATTGTTCGAAATGTTAATTTGTTTATCACAATCGATGGAAATTGATAGACAGACTGTTTCGCCCTTATCGGGGCTCATCAGTATCATCCATCCGCCAAGAGTGATAACAAACCAACATTTCAAACGGTCATACATATTTCTTCTAGTAACTCCATGACATATAAATATGACACAGCGCCACCTCTTGGTGGATGGATGATACTGATGAGCCCCGATAAGGGCGAAACAGTCTGTCTATCAATTTCCATCGATTGTGATAAACAAATTAACATTTCGAACAATTACCGTCTGGGGTAGATGTTGATATTTCGATGCTTCGTGAACTCTTATAACCAGCTCCGCTAGGAGGTTTGTTTGATTAGTTTCAAATAAATGTCCTAGTTCACTTAATTTTATAACCACGGGCGTGTTTTCCGTTTAACACGAATAATTCTTACTTATATATATATATATATATATATATATATATATATATATATATATATATATATATATATAGGATATTTTATTATTAGGAGGATTTTGGAAATTACAGACCCATCAGTTTACTCTAATGTTTTTCAGAATTTTTTTAAAAGATTCTTCTTAACTGCCTTCGGATTTTTATTTTTTTTTGTCATTTATAACTAGAGGAACCATTTTTGCTACTTTGAAATATCTTTCGATTTAAATATTTCTTTGATAAAAAATTCTATATACGCATAGCTGGAAGTTATCGCAACAGCGTCTGCCTTATGAAACTATTTTTAATTCTCAAATTATGTGATTTCGGTCGACTACCATGTTTACATATTTTTGATATTTACTTTCGTTATGCTCTGAAGATGAAACACATTTGACGAACACACAACTTCTATGATAGTCTTTATCGACTGTCTTACAGTGTAAAAGTTTTGAAAATGTTATATTTACGTGAAAAACTGAAATTCATTCTTAAACTACGTTATATCTTTAGTGAAAGTTTTCTATTCGAACTGTTTATATGTTTTTTTTATTTCTCCTTCCGTCAATATATCTTTTGTTGCAATTTTGAAATTATTATATACAAAAGGTTATATAGGCTCTTGCACCGTATATTGTTAAACTAAGTTTAATGGTAAACCGAGTTTAATTTGACATTTTCGCTTGCACCAATATATAAACGGCGTTTAAGACGTCCTAAACTCCGCATAAATTAAACGCCCAATTTTCGGCGTTTAATTTGAAGTTTAAGTAAACTTTGAGGTTATTTGTAGAAGAAATGGTTTATTTTTTCCTTAAAAATTTAATTTTTGCCGGCGGAAACTCGAATTTTTGTTTAAAATGTTTTATGAAGAGTTTGATATCTATAACGACAACTTGGACGTTCTAGAACAAGGCTGCCCAACCCCAGGCCCGCGGGCCAAGAAGTGGCCCACGGACGTATTTTGAATGGCCCGCAGCCCGCGTGAGTAAGTTTAAAAACTGCCTGTCAAAAAGACATGCAGTTGGATGATATTATGGACCCCGTAGTACGCTGCATAATTTACATACGTGCAAAAGCTCTTCACATACGACGACAATTCAGGGTTTCATTTGAGGTAGATAACTATCAGCGAATATGGAGTGTTACAACTGTACTTTGATAAGCGAATTCAAAGCTAAATTGAATCTGTTTCTAATTAATTAAGCCAATGAAAATATTGACCACTCAAAGATTTGAAAGAGAAGCTCAATGTCGACACTATCCATTGTACTAAGTACGAATCTAAAATTAGATGCTCATCAATGTCCTTTGAGAGCAGATTCCAGGACTTCCAGGATCAGTTTGATTAAAATAATCAGTTATTCTGCTAATATTCAGTTGAAACTCAGTAATCTGCAAAATCATTCTGCTTTGTAGATTTTTGGAAACTGGTACCAAAAGAAAATTTTCCTGCAATTGCTGTCCTGGCCTTTCAATTTCTAAGTGGTTTCGGTTCAACATAAAATATGCTTGTGAAATATTTTTTCAAATCCGAATTATATAAAAAATAAATACCGCACGTCCCTAACTGAGCACCTTTTTTTTTCTGATTTTTTTTGTTACTGTCCACATCTGATTTGACGCCCGATATAGGAAATTTATTGAAATAGAAACAATTTCAGAAATTACATTGATTGTGCCAATTTTTCAATTCGATTTTAATTTTTGTTAATTGTATTTCTTTAATTAGCAGAATATGCTGATTATTTTATTATTTTAATTGAACTTATAAAATTTAACTTTATTAAATTTAACAAGTATTTCAGAATGTTACATTTCTTTCATTCCACACTACCTCGATTGTTATAAGAAATAACGAAAATACGAACTCTCTGTGGTCAGTGGCCCGCTTGAGATTTTTGAATTGTTCATTTTGCCCTACTGTTAAAAAGGTTGGGCAGCCTTGTTCTAGAATATGGTACCCTGTAACAGTACAAACATATTTATTTCAAAAATGTTTGCTTGGCGATAGTCAAGCTATGCAAAAGTGTTGCTATCCGATTATATTGTATTATTGTTATAGATTTTTTTGTTCAATCAACAATAATCATCTTATAGATATTTTGCCAGTTATTCTCTCTAGGTGGTTAAAATATGGCCAGCAGAACTGAAGGAGTGAATTTATAGTTTTTGAACAATGCACTATTTTAACTCATTAATTCAAATTTACTCTCCATAATTAAAAATACACAAAAAAAATTATTAATATGATATCAAGGGTAGAGTGCCCATTAAACCTATATAACTTTGTAGTAATGACAGCTTGTCCCCCATGGATCAGCTACTTTCAGCTTTGAAATTGTATGCCCTTGGAGGACATTTGCACAGTAGTGCTCAATTTGTTGGAGTTCATACATCCACAGTTTCCTGCTCTATCTGGAAAGTATCAGTGTGGTATCCTTTTCATTTTATTATTATCTTCCATTTTATGCGTATTTAATACAAATCACAAAAAAACAACTAAAACTAGGTTAGAAAAGTAGAAAAATAAATTCTGTTTCTTCTTTTTGCTTCATGTACAGGCTGTCCCATTTTCGATGTCCTTACGGGGTAACTCGCTTATTTTTAAAGATAGAGATTTGCGGTTTTCGCGAACGTTGGCTACTTTTTTGTGAATCTTACGATACCGTAAACAAAATTTTCATAGCTTGCTTCTTTTTTGAGATACAGGGCGAAGTTGAAAATATTGCATTTTGGTCCCTCTCCTGTATCACAGCTGCCTTTTAACTTAAAGGAGAAGTAAAAACTGTCTTTCATACAATTTTTTACGTAGAATCCAGTGGCGTAGTCAGATTTTCGAAATGAGCTGTCATTATTTAGATATAACCCAATGTTATAATTTTTTAAATGGAACACTCTGTATATTTTTCCATATTCAAAACACAAATGTTTTGCGCTTTTCAAAAATATATAATGCTTATATAAAATTTTAAGTATTATCGCTGTATTTAGATAATTTTCTTTTTTTATGGCAAGTCAAGACAAATATCACTTTGATAGATCGTTCGGCGCAATAAACGAAAATATCACTTGGTTAGAATGAAAAGTATTCATTAAAAAAATAATTATTTAATATAAGTTACTAGACAGAGATGAATTTAGTAATTATTATAACAAAATTAGAAACTTATATGTAACACTGCTACAAAACAAAGTTCTATTATTTTTCTGTTAAAAATGTTTTGTGAATATTGTTCAAATTACTGCCCATTATGTTGAAGACACAGAGGACATCTTCTGAAGATAGTACCAATCGACCACAGTTAAAACAAAAGTCTTATACCTAAGTATTCGAAAACTTCTCTCGGAATTTCGTCAAGTAATTCAGAAAGAAAATCATCCAAAATTTCCAAATATATTTGGTGATTCAAGTTACCGTCGAAAATGCGGTAGGCTAATGTATCTTCTTTCGTTTTTGGAGGAAGATTAGCCTACCGCATTTTCGACGGTAACTTG
The DNA here is from genome assembly GCA_030704885.1 of Cynegetis impunctata. NCBI lineage: Eukaryota > Metazoa > Arthropoda > Insecta > Coleoptera > Coccinellidae > Cynegetis > Cynegetis impunctata. The sequence continues at coordinate 877,384 of JARQZK010000023.1, read as the reverse complement.
AATCACCAAATATATTTGGATGATTTTCTTTCTCAACTACTTGACGAAATTCCGTTGGTTCAATATAGAAAAGGTTTATCCTAATGAAAGATTCCAAGGCCAGTGGATTGGTAATAATGGTTCCATAAACTGGCAACCAAGGTTCCCTGACTTATCTATATTAGATTTCTTCATATGGGGCTATATAAAAAATAAAATAAACCACACGCAGCACGAAAATCGAGATGCTCTGATGAATGCCTCGAGAGAAGCTTTCGAACACTTAGATATAAGACTTTTGTTTTAACTGTGGTCGATTGGTACTATCTTCAGAAAATGTGGTCTATGTCTTCAACAGAATGGGCAGTAATTTGAACAATATAACATTTTCAACAGAAAAATAATAGAACTTTGTTTTGTAGCAGTGTTACATATAAGTTTCTATTTTTGTTATAATAATTACTAAATTCATCTCTGTCTAGTAACTTATATTAAATAATTATTTTTTTAATGAATACTTTTCATTCTAACCAAGTGATATTTTCGTTTATTGCGCTGAACGATCTATCAAAGTGATATTTGTCTTGACTTACCATAAAAAAAAGAAAATTATCTAAGTACAGGGATAATAATTAGAATTTTATATAAGTTTTATATATTTTTGAAAAGCGCAAAACATTTGTGTTTTGAATATGGAAAAATATACAGAGTGTTCCATTTAAAAAATTATAACATTGGGTTATATCTAAATAATGACAGCTCATTTCGAAAATCTGACTACGCCACTGGATTCTACGTAAAAAATTGTATGAAAGACAGTTTTTACTTCTCCTTTAAGTTAAAAGGCAGCTGTGATAAAGGAGGGGGACCAAAATGCAATATTTTCAACTTCGCCCTGTATCTCAAAAACGAAGCAAGCTATGAAAATTTTGTTAACGGTATCGTAAGATTCACAAAAAAGTAGCCAACGTTCGCGGAAACCGCAAATCTCTATCTTTAAAAATAAGCGAGTTACCCCGTAAGGACATCGAAAATGGGACAGCCTGTACATCGCTGTTTCATCCAAAATAATACAAAAACGCAGTTTAGCAATGGGTCGGTTATAATTCTTTGGTGCAACGACAAGAAAAATAAACGTAGTTTAAAAATTAAACCAAGTTTATTTAAACGACGTTTTATAATAAAACGGTGCAAGAGCCTGATAGTGTTGTATTGAAACAGTGGTTAATAAAAACATTTACACATTTATTAGATAAAATACGCATGACGAGCACGTTTCGGTGAAACTTCACCTTCTTCAGAATGCAAAATGAATACATTTCTCTGATATGTCCAATACAAGAAATAAATGAATAACAAATTTTATAGAAAGGGTAAATACAAAGATGGATACAAATAATTAGTAAAAGAGGAAAGACCCATTCTAAACTATAGTCAGGTACCGTAATTTTGAAAAGAAGAGGGCTTGTAGTATAATCAATTTGGCAATTCAATAGGAGACCTGAATAATTGTATTTATCAATCTGTAAGGATTCTAGAAAATTTAGTTTAATTCCCTTACTTTTAGCTTTTTTCGTAATCCCATACTGTTATTTCGATTTAACGGTATTCAGATGACAATTGAAAAGTCAGTGTTAACGGCCGCCGGCCGTTAAGAAATCACGTGTTCAAATATTTATTTCAAAACATCATTCTGGTTACAATAACAATTATAATAAAACTAACTATTTATTTATTTGAAAAGTAATTTGACAATTGCTATTATTTGAATTGTCTATCTTATTGATTAGAGATTTACCATATATAGCAACAGTTTTTGAACTTGTTGTCGGTGAAGCCTCATTATTATGAAAAAGTTGTCTCGTTATCTTCATTCTCTTCGAAACTGAATTTTCAATATACGACTCCGCCACCGCAGAGGAGTCCCAACCTCCAAGTTCTTTTACCGATAGTGGATCGCCACCATTTTCTACAAGCATGGTAGCCGAGGATCTGCGAAACGAGTGCCCTGTGACAAAATTTTTGATTTCTTTGGGTTGTATCCCAAAGACTTTCGTCTCAAGAATAAAAATAATTTTCCAAATCTGAAAATACATTTCTGTTGATAATACTCTAATATGGTGCAAGATTTAAAATAACTTACCTTGAAATGTCAATGTTGTCATAAACTCTCAAAGCAAGTTTCAACATTGAAATCTTCGTCCACAGCGAGTTGGGAGAATAAACCTTCGATTTTCCTTCGCATAGGCTAATAAAACTCCTCATTAACCACCTTTACATTCTTGCTATTAATTTTCAAAATTTTCATATTCTTTTTTATACCGCTGTTGAGTTATTGCCGGCAGTAAATCAACACTGGCTGCACATGATTCTTCCAATATTTCAAAAGGAATTTCATTTTGTTCCTCAATTTCATCCATAGTCGTCGTTACAGCGAACTTGCGAACACAAAAAACTGACGTTGTTTATAAAATTGCCAAACAGTTCCATGACAACAGAGTGCACGACGTTGGGATTTTTTTTCAGAATTACGAGGTACGGGGTTTGTTTTTTCTTCGGAATCAAAATGTAATCTTCCAACGGGATTACGAAAAGTCTTTAACGACACACGGCCGATACGCAAATAACGGATTCGGTTAGTTATAATCCTCGGCTGCGCCTCGGATTACAATATCCAACCTCATCGGTTATTTGCTACATATCGGTCTTGTTACGTTAATAACTATAACATTTAAAAGTCAAAATTGAATGTGCTATATTCTTGAATCTGAATGGTTTGCATAATGTGAATCCGACTTTTGATTAACAAAGCTACGTTTGTGTTCTAAAATTTTGGTCTGAAAGTTCTACCAATGTAAAACTTATCAAAATCACCACAATTCATTTCATAAAGTGTTATAATGAAATTGATGAATAGGTAATGCATTCTGTTTCATACTGCCAAGAATTAGTTATGTATAAAACAATGAATAAAATTGTAAACAAATGATGTTCTCGTTACAAAGTACACGGTCTTTCTTCAAATACCAGTTTACTCAGTAGATAGAAAGAATTCAATATTACGCCATTCTCTGTATAACAAATTATTTAGAGAGTCATTATCATGTTTACATGCTAATAATAATAACACAAGATTACTTTTTTCGTGAATTGTCTTGAAGATATGAACAATTGTTAATTGTTTATTGTCCGCTTCTTCAATATCCTATATTCAGGAAATGTCTTATCTCATGGTGACGGATAGTGTACGTTGTCAACACGATATCTATGATTTCTGTTAAGGTTATCTTCAGGTTAATATTGAAAGAAAACAAGTATGGTTAGAGTTCTTATTTGACCTCAGAATTTAAACGTTGTGCGCAATATTTATTCTTCTTTTGTTGATTGTCTTACATCCAATAATGCCTTCAGGAATCTAAATAAAGTGAAAATAGAAGGGATTCTCGAAATTGTTTCGGCCGATAATGTAATTTTGACTGTTAATTTTCCTATTATTGGTGTTTAATTCCGAAGATCAGTATAGGTATTAATATGAATCTATACAAAAAAAATTCTATATACATTACATATATATATATATATATATATATATATATATATATATATATATATATATAAATTTTTTTTCAATTTGGAATGAAAAATGCAGGTCCGTATTTAAAAAACAAAGTTGAATGTGATATCTCGAAAACTAGACGAACTAAATTTCCTTAAAAAATACCAGCTTGAAGAACGTCTAAAATGCAAAAATGTTTTTCCTTACTAATTTTTTGTGTAAATTATACTTTTTGAGATATTCGATCAAATAGTTTTGAGCAATTTTTCAAAAAAAAAACCCGTAGCTCAAGATAGAAATTTTTTTTCAAATCTGAAACCGGATTGTCAATTTCCTCCAAAAACTGCACATCTTATCTAATTTGACCAACCTTGTAGTTATTATAGTTACCGAGATAGCAATAGTGGCCCATGGCAATTAGGACAACCTGTATATATATATATATATATATATATATATATATATATATATATATATATATATATATATATATATATATATATATATATATATATTTATATATCTATATAGATATATATATTTATATATATATATATATATATATATATATATATATATATATATATATATTCAGTATGCCCAAGAAAGTAGTGGCCATCTAAATAAAGTGTTTACATTATCCCCAAATTGAAATAATATAACCTTCTAAACCTACTTTTTTTTATCATTGCATTAATTGATCCTTTTGAAAATCCAAATTCACGAACAAATTCTTTTTGTGGTCTAGTTCAAACAATTTTTTTTTTTGTTTTTATGTAATTAACATAGAGCAGTGTTGCAAAATTTAATGCACATCCAAAACAGTGCCCTCTTTCGGCCTTTAGCTTTCAAGTTGCCGAAACTTATATTTCAAATGATATACCCTGTATATTATTGCATTTTTATAATACTTCTCTATGCCTAGTTTCAGCGATTTCCGAGAAATGCATTCCTTACTTTTTGTTCAAAAAATAGAAACAATTGATTTTAGTACTGCCGTATTTGGATTCGTAAAAAGCTTGAATTTTGTAATCAGTTTACCGATGTCATGTGTATTAATCAGATCCATGTGAAGAGAATCTTTATATATGAAATATTCTGAAAGAATTAAAATTCTTTTCCAACAATATATGTAGGTACCTATCATGTTTCTATAGCTAAATGGTAAGGTTTTCCGAAATAAAAACCTTGAAATAACTATAGATTCCCATCTCAGAAGGCATTATCATACATCTCATGTCTCCAGTACAATTAGATGTCTTTTGGGAAAATTCAGATAGCTAGGATACTGGATCTTTCTGTATTGAAGAGACTATTGTACGGCCTCATAGAATTTCGACCTGTGTATGGTATGTTGGGACGGGATGCTGGCTCAAATACTCACCTGAGGAACCTCCAAAACCTACAAAAATGCTTTCTCCGTATAGTGCCCTCTGAAAGGACGTTAAACGATTCTAGAATTTTTAACTTGAGAAGCTTGTATTCTCCTAGAGCAGTTTGTTTTTGTAAGAAGAACAGAGAAAACCTTTAACACATTGCGTGCCACGTCGCTCATATATGAGAGATACCCAAATGTCGCAGAGGGCCACGTCGCTCATTTTTGAGAGACACACATCTCTCAACATCTCTCACTGTTAGGCCATGTATATCAAATATAACACCCGCTACCGTGTAATTCTTATAAGAAATCATGAGCGTGGCCTCTAGGCAAAGTAATATGCGTCTTGGTTTGACCAAAATCGGAAAGATATATTTAATACAAAAAAAAATTGAAAAAATATTTATTTTACGAAATATCAACACAAAATTCATTCTGAAGAAGATTATTTTTAGAACATAACAAAAAATATCCACACAAAACTCATTTTGAAAACTCTTATGTTCAGAACTTAACAAAACGAAGCAAAAATTTTTTTAACTGCTAAAATTAAATAGACGGAAAACTTAATGTTTTTCGTTAAAACATAACGCACACATTTGCGGCTGTCCAGGGCACTTGTCACAATAATTGTGAGTCAATTTGGCTTTCGATTTTGCAAGTGTACGTGCTGATTCCTTCTGAATTCTCGCATAGCACAAGGAACACCTGCGACGATTTTTTTCTTTTGACAGAGGTATTAGACTGTAGGTTCTAATAATCCGTAATAAATATGGTGATACAATGGAATATACTATAGAAAAACATAAAAATATAAAATATACAAGAACGAAATTGTCTGTAGGGTCTGATACTCCGAAAAAAATTTTATGATAGGATAATATAAAATACACAAACATAAAAATATAGCAGATAAATTCGATCCCTATTGCAACGCAACACAAACCGTTCAGTTTTCAATCGTCAAACTTGCAAGAAAAGAGAAAACAGTGAAAAACATGCGTCGATCATATTTGACAGATATGGCCAGCAGCTTAAACATCGCGCATTTTTTGCTACAGGGCCACGTCGCTCATATATGAGAGACACTGAAATACTACAAAAAAATAACTCAAAACTACAAAAAAGAACACAAAACTGTCAGAAAAACATTTCTTTTAGCTTATACATATAAATATTACTAAAATGTGGTTTGGCCTCTGGGACTGTTTTCTCGATTACAACGGTGGCACGCAATGTGTTAATAATAATTTAATACATCATAATGATCACCCATACATAACAAGAACCTATTGAAAACTATTGTTGCTCTCTGGTTGCGCCTGTGGTTGCGCCTCACTTGCACATTTGTTTCAAAGATAAAGTTGAACAATTACTGCGGAGTGACCAAGTAGTGGCCATTAACAAATTATTCGATTAGTATGCTTGGCAAATTTCGGGATGGTTTCAGATTTTCACCAGAGTTAGGTGTTGGAGAGGAAAAGGAACGAGAGGTTAAGACTAATCCGTGAACAATAGGAGGGGCAAGGGAGATAAAGAACTGTGTGAATTATATTGATTTGTAGCAGATTAATGATTATTTCTTCAAAAAATTCCACGGGCAGCTTCTGGCTTTGGGGAAATGAATGTTGTTTTGTTACATCAAACCTGAATTATTTTTGATAGCTTGTATTACGCCTTTATTTTCGTAATAGACATTATTATTTTTCTATAAAAATCGAATTATTTTGTCATAAAATATGTCATTACATGTGAGGCATCGTGAAACATGTAAGGCAAACCTTTATTTGTCTCTTTGGAACAAGTTCCCTAGTACAACTTAACACGCAGATAGTTAACGTACCCAAGGCCTAATATAAGAATATTTTTCAGTATCCAGAATCTTGTGCATCAGCGTGATCGCTTCGATGTACCTCGAAGCCACAATTCTGGCCATCTCCTTCCACTGGTTCGTCATGATGATCTGGCTGCTCTACATGGACCAAGAGAACAACTTCTGCAACGACAACCAATGTTGCAGCGTGATGTTCTACTCGACCTTCAGTGCAGTGTACGTATTCACGTTCGTCACTCTCAACGAGGGTCCTACGGCGAAGAAGTATTTCTTTTTTTATACATTATTATTTGCCGAAAATACATTAGCGAATTTAGTGTGGTATTTCAACGCAACCCAAGAAATCGAGAAGATGATGTACTACAAACCAATATTTTTCCTCAACATTTTTCCGTACGTCGCGGGTTTGGTGTTTATGATCCTCTATTATAAATGCTTTCATCCTAGTACAGGATATACAAGTAGACATTGGGTTACCCGATTGGGAACTTAAACAATTCTGGAAGATAGATACTCTCGTTCTGCTTCACGACTTTTTTAAATTATTGGTATTTTGATCCTTAATGGCTACACCAAAGTTATCTATTAAATAATTATCTCCAAATACATGAAATTAATTTAATAGTAGTGTAAAAATGTTGAAATTAAGTTTTCAGTTGATAATCCCGAATAAATAAACTAAATTTAATAATATTTTGAAAAAATATTTTGTTAAATATATCAAAAAATAACCTTATTTAATTTTTATTCAAAAACTTTTTTTGTAGCGCGACACGGAGATATATCAGTGGATATATCAGTCTATATCAATCATTTGAATGTTCTGTGTAAATATTTTTAGTTATCTATGGGTATAAATTCATAGCATACTGCAAAGAGTACAGATAGTTATTCTGAATTTTAAAAAAATGTATGTATAAATTATTAAATATGTGTGTATGTTTGTATATGTATATAATATATATATATATATATATATATATATATATATATATATATATATATATATATATATATATAATGAAGTTTTTGGTGCACACATTTTTTTTATCTATGTTATCTGTGTCTGACCGAAACTGTTTGGTTGATTAGATGATTAGATATTACAATTGTCGAGGTATTGTCTCAAGAAAATAATCATGAGTGTTTAATATTAATTATACAAGCAAGTACAATAAATCTGACAAGAATTACTAAAGTTTCTTTCTTATCTATGCCATGCAGTTATTCCAATCTATGTGATAAGAAAGTTGATTTCACAACAAAATCCTAATTTAAATTCGTAATATCTCATGAAAAATAGAATACTATGCTTCTGAATGCAACATGTGTTTTTATAGCTTTATTTTACACAAAATATTATAAATTTGAATAATACTCTTATAAACACAGTCCTAACTTGCTTTGTCTTACATTGTGCTAGAATTGCAATTTTGAATTATAACTTACAATCAAAATTTAATTATAATATAATGCAATATATATATATATATATATATATATATATATATATATATATATATATATATATATATATATATATATATATATATATATATATATATATGTCACCGGAAGATAATAAGATCCGCAAGTTTATAAATTTCCTAGGAAATTTATAAAATTTCGTAGGATTCTAAACGAGAGATAAATTGTATTATTTTACGCCCACATTTTCGCAAATTTATCAATTTACGATGCCTCGTGGTAAATTTATAAACTAACGGATATCCATTCGTAAGATTATAAACGGTTCGACCAATCACAGAAGAGCTTTTAATTTTACGCTTCTTTAAAATACGGCAAATAACACACTGCTCTCTGATTGGTCGATGATGACAGTCTATCATTTTAAGGACATTTTCAATTTTTTCCTCAGTCTATTCCGACTTCTTACTATTTTGGTCATGGCCACTATAAAACTTTAGTAGCTCTGTGGTAAATTTCACTTCGTCAACAAATTTTCTGGCATTTACCGCACTATCTTCACCATTTTGGATGTCCACAGCTTCTAGGTCGCTCATTATGGGTCTAGTTTAGTAACCTTAGCAAAATAAAACTATTTTCACAGTTACAACATTAAAAACTTCACAAAAACACACGAGCAAACGGTTTGTTTATACTCTGTGGCGAACAATTGCCGTGGAGAGTAAGGAGATGGAACACGTGAATTATTCAACCAATCAGATCGCACATGGCGTTTGGTTATTGCTTACTTATTATTTTACGCGTGAGTTCGGTAAGTTTATCAATTTGCGAAAATGTGGGCGTAAAATAATACAATTTATCTCTCGTTTAGAATCCTACGAAGGTTTATAAATTTCCTAGGAAATTTATAAACTTGCGGTTCTTGTTATTTTCCGGTGACATATATATATATATATATATATATATATATATATATATATATATATATATATATATATATATATATACTGTACTTTTTTCTCAACCTGCCAAATGGGATCAACATGTCTTGCCTAATATACATTTCTTGTTACTTTCTCCTATCTTCTAGCAAATCTTCAGATATGATATACATATGTATGAGCTATTTATGTGTAGCATTTTTGAGTGGTTTTCAGTTATTACTATATTATATATAATTGATGTAAATGAGAGTATCTGTAAATAATGCAAAGCTTTCAATTGGTTGGTAGTTCATTGTCGTTCGGTTTTATGTTGTGATTATAAATTGTGACTTAGTTATGTAATAAGCGGCTGTGTCTAGGAAATTGAGATATGCCATACTAGTCTCAAAATATGTGGTTCCACAGGAATTAGTAAGATCAAATAACTGAAATTTCGCAGTCGTAATTTAATGATAGATGATTTTAGAAATATCAGTTTTTAATGTTAATTGTGATTTAAAGGAATGTTGCATGCAATTTTTCAATTTCAAATCTCGTGTGAGGTCTGATATTTTAAGACTAGTGAATTTATCGTATCTACTCAGTTAAGTAGTTCGTTGAAATTACATTTTTAATTTCATTTAGTTAAGTTATTTATTTATATTATACCCACCACGTTCTGACGCCGTTGCCTTATGCCAAAAGGTCAGCGTTAGTTAGCACGCGGATGTTCATGCTTAATGTACTTTGAGAAATGGGTACTGCATCAATAGTGACGTTTTTTGTTCATTGTGAAGAACTATTCACTAAATTCTACAAAATTTAAATAATTAGAGGCAAGGTCGAGTGCAATGAAATATATAACTGAGGGGCCTGTCAGTGGTTTCTCATGCTATGTTTTATTCCAAGTTATAAAATTGTGCATAACTTGGAACTATTCAAAACAAGGCATGGGTGATTAGGGTTATCATGCTATGTTCTATTTTGAGTTAAAATGTTCAAAAGAAGGCATGAGTAATTATGTTTCTCATGTTATGTTCTATTCCCAGTTACATAATTGTTTTGAACTAGGAATTAATTAAAACAAGGCGTTAGTAATTAGATTTTTCATGCTATGTTTTTTTCCGAGTTCCAATATTGTTCAGAACTAGGAACTATTCAAAATAAGGCATGAGTAATCAGGTTTCTCATGCTGTTCTATATTCCTAGTTACAAAATTGTTCAGAACTAGAAACTATTCAAAACAAGCCATGAGTAATCAGATTTCTCATGCTGTTCTATTCCTAGTTACAAAATTGTTCAGAACTAGGAAATATTCAAAACAAGGCATGAGTAATCATGTTTCTCATGCTGTTCTATTCCTAGTTACCAAATTGTTCAGAACTAGGAAATATTCAAAACAAGGCATGAGTAATCATGTTTGTCATGCTGTTCTATTCCTAGTTACAAAATTGTTCAGAACTAGAAACTATTCAAAACAAGGCATGAGTAATCAGATTTCTCATGCTGTTCTATTCCTAGTTACAAAATTGTTCAAAACTAGGAAATATTCAAAACAAGGCATGAGTAATCAGATTTCTCATGCTGTTCTATTCCTAGTTACAAAATTGTTCAGAACTAGGAAATATTCAAAACAAGGCATGAGTAATCATATTTCTCATGATGTTCTATTCCTAGTTACAAAATTGTTCAAAACAAGGCATGAGTAATCATGTTTCTCATGCTGTTCTATTCCTAGTTACCAAATTGTTCAGAACTAGGAAATATTCAAAACAAGGCATGAGTAATTATGTTTCTCATGCTGTTCTATTCCTAGTTACAAAATTGTTCAGAACTAGGAAATATTCAAAACAAGGCATGAGTAATCATGTTTCTCATGCTGTTCTATTCCTAGTTACAAAATTGTTCAGAACTAGGAAATATTCAAAACAAGGCATGAGTAATCATGTTTCTCATCCTGTTCTATTCCTAGTTACAAAATTGTTCAGAACTAGGAAATATTCAAAACAAGGCATGAGTAATTATAACGGTCAAATTCAATTATTGGCAATATTCACTTTTAAACTTACTGTTTTCATCTAAAAGTAACATCATCAAGTTGATGACGAACACAAATATTTGTTTTTGTAAATTTGAAACTACTGAAGTAGCATATTTATAGGATACGAAATCGTGCTATCAGTTCTGATGGTTTGAATTTTTTCTGGTGTTTTGCTACTACCTCATAGAAACATTTTTAATAAATTTAAAAAATTTCACATATACTAAGTAAGTATATCAGAGTTACTTCCGATTCAAACTAAAAAAGTGTCACCTATCATCTAACTTTAGTAGTTTCATGCTTACATTATTCATTGTGTTAGTTGAAATTTATTTCATCATAAGTTAGTTAGTTGAGAGAAGTACTAGTAATGTGTATGATCAAAAATTATTTATTTATTTAAATGAAAATTATATTGACTTTTAAATTGATCTCTTATTAAAGTTATATGGTTCCTCGATTCTTAATTATACTGGACTGAAATGTTGGTAATGATTGTACAGATTGCTAGTTGAATATGCAATCTTTTATTTTTTTATTGACTAGATGAGTAAAAAATCAATATAATTCTCTTCACCATATAGCATGTGGAGAAAATTATATTCATTCGAGTATGGAATGAACTAAGAAAAACATCACTACATGTTACATATATAATTACACAATCTCAGAATAATCTCTTCAGAATTGATTATTTTCCTAGGTTTACGGTAGGTAATAAGTTCAATTGAAATTAATAAACTCCATGAAAAATTGTTTTGTAGTTTTTAGTTTTGTCGCATTCGAAAGTTTATCAAAGCATTTTGGATGGTAGCACAATTTTTAACATGAGTTAAACTTCAAAAATATGAAATCATGCAACAATTTTTCAATTTAGTTCGTTAATTTAAAATTAGACTGTTATTGCCAAAGTCACATTTATAAATCTATCTGTGTATATATATATATATATATATATATATATATATAAAACTTACTGTCATTTCCTTGCACAACTGAAACCTAGGAAAATAATTGAATTTCAAATAAGGGTGAAACTCCTCAAAAATATCTAAAAAAAAATATTTATATATGTATAATTACAAATTATGCAACTGGATGTCAACCATTTTTAATAAAGTTCTTCAACTCCAATTAGGCCTGTCATTGCTAAAATCACACACACAGTATATATATATATATATATATATATATATATATATATATATATATATATATATATATATATATATATATATATAAATAGTTGCTACAAGTGTTCAATCAATGATACTTATTTTCTAGATATAAAAAAGGATATATAAAATGAATGTCCAATTGAGACTTAATTCTACAATCGTCACTGTGAAAATTTTCTCTCACTAGCTTAGTACTTATATTTTTATCAACTTATAATGCAAGCTTGGTATTAAATTGACATTTTTCCATAATTAATCAAGCTGTACTTATTTTAAATACACGTAATTTTCATCACAATATTAATTCAACATTTCATTCCATTATCTCAAAAAAAGCAAGCTGTATTTGTATTAAATGAATTATTGCAATGTTTAACTTTTTACTTTACGCACAATTATAAACATGAAAACTTAATACTTTCAATGTAATGATATTGTCAGCTTTTTTCGTTATGTATTAAACTTACCTATATCCCATATATTTGAATTTTGCAAAATAAATAAATCATTCTATTCACTATAAAATACACACTGAATTAGAAATTGTTTAAATAATACTTAAAAATAGAGTTTCAAAGTCTAAACAAATGAGTGTATTATGAGCATATTGAGCAAATTGATGTATCGAAAAATAATACTCAAATTTTAGTTAAAGTATCAATTATTCTCACAAGGACACGAAGAGTGAACGGACTCTAGTAATGTAATGTTTTGTTAGATGATTTTCCCCATTGCTAAAACATAACTTTGAACTTCATTTACTTCAAAATGATTTTTCCAAAGAGATAGAGTCCTAGCAACATCAATAACTTCCTTTTGTATATTTTTATTCACAAATATACATTATAACTGATTGGAACAAAACTTCGAATTCTGAATTAGTTAACTTACTTTGTTGCTTGCTGCTCGAGTGGAAACTTCAAAGCATTGCATTATCGATAAAGAGTGCTCATTTAGTTCAATCAATCAACCTTGGACATTCAGCCGTCTACAAATAATTGAGAATAAGTAGGTATCTTATCCAGGAATTGAACCCTGGACCCACAATAAATTACTTACATCTGTTTTACTCACAATGTAGAAGAGAATTATCATAAGATTATTAAAAAAATTCATAGATGTGATGTTTTAATTATAAATTCCACCATTTGCAGCTACTGCTTTCTCCTGGTACCAGAAATATTAATTAACTTTATTGCTCAATTTTGACATTTTATATTTATAGAAATATGAAGCACACTTTCACTGTAAGCTCCTTTTTAAACTTCTTAGGTTGATTTTCAATGATGAATAATAAATCCTAACTATATATAGGTATATATACAGGGTGATTCATTAATATGTGTAAATATTTAAACGGGAAAATTTTGAGCTCAAAATATGAAGATCTAACCTAATTTGCTTATACAAAATATTTCTCCTCACTTATTTACAGGGTGTTTCATTTAAATTATTAAAAATGAATTTTGTTCATTACTCTAATGCTGCTGGATATTTCTTTATGATATAATGTTTATTTTACGTAATACATGCAATCGTATGACAGAAAACACCGACATAACTCGTACATAAAAATCAAATGAATTGTGCAGCCATATGTTCAACGTTAAATATCTCGAAAAATAGTGACTCTAGCGTTACGAAAAAAAAGTGCCTTATTTACAGAAAAAATATTGGAGAATCGAAAAATTATACTAAAATGACAATTCTTCCAGTGGCGTAGAATCAAGGAAACGAGAACTCTTCCCGTGCCCCTGCCGTACGCCACTGGTGATAGCGAGAAAGTCTACTTCACTATTATTTGATGTGTCCCAAACTACTCTAACTTACTGCCAAATATCATGAAGAAATATCAAGCAGCATTGAAGTAATGAACAAAATTCATTCTTAATAATCTAAATAAAACACCCTGTAAATCAGTAAGGAGAAATATTTTGTATAAGCAAATTGGGTTAGATCTTCATATTTTGAGCTCAAAATTTTCCCGTTGAAATATTTACACATATTAATAAATCACCCTGTATATATATATATATATATATATATATATATATATATATATATATATATATATATATATATATATATATATATATATATATATATATATTCAATTTGAACTGTAGTTGGTGGTGAATTAATATTTCTGTGCCTATTTGGCCTTCAACAATTGGATTAAGTAGATTTTGTTTTAGGTGTTCTTTTCTCTGCACATTTGTAAAATGTGACAAGATAACTGTAGCCTTCCATTTAAGGTAAACTGAATTTTGTTACTTATATTTACTCATGTATTTTGATAAATATATTAACGAATGTAATGCCCATATTTCGATAAAAAGTTTACTCATCGTAACACAATGTATTTGTATAATGTTTTCAATAAAAATTACAAAATAAAAATATTTTTTTTAACCTATAATTTAAAATACTATTGAGTGAAAAACAGTGTTATATGTACTTAAATGGTGGATAATCACGATGTTATTACGAAATTAAATAAAAATTTAGACGAAATACTAAATAATGATTGGTGGTTTGGAAAGTTTTATTATGATTAGCAAGAATAATTATAATTTCATGCCTTGATATCATAATATGTTCCGGTTCTGTATTAATTTCCAAATTTTGAAGGATCTGTAACTATCGTAGTTTCTGTGAACTTCAACTTTCACATTTTCATCAATGTGCAGTAATTCATATATCAATATCCTTCAATTAATTCCAAATTTTCAGGGAAGTCCAAAATTTACCCAGTTACGCTCATGCACTTCGATTAATTACATACAATACATAATTTTAATGAAATCTTAACAATATCAGTTGACCTCTCATGATATCTGTTCAAAACTTTAATTTTGTGTTAAATGAAAATTTTTATATCGCCAAGAATAGGTATATTAGATTTAGATTTTCTAGAATAAATTACTAAATCAAAATAAAGGTTGATATATACATTTATATATATATATATATATATATATATATATATATATATATAAAAATATATATATATAAATATTAATATATATATATATATATATATATATATATATATATATATATATATATATATATATATATATATATATATTTAAATTCTTGATTTTTACCTGTTTATCGTATTCATTCCAAGAGATATCAATTATTAACAGGTTCATTTCAAAACATTACATATCAAAATTAAAAATTAACAGGACGTTTCAATGAATTTTCCATCTTCATCCGAGAAAAATAAAATAAATTGTATGTCACCAGAATGTTCGTCGGTAGTTGTAACCTTCGTTATAATTTTGATATATTTTGAAATAAACCTGTTATACCAATAATTGATATCTCTTGGTATATATATATATATATATATATATATATATATATATATATATATATATATATATATATATATATATAACTCTTAGAAATTATCATTAAAAAAAGGGTCAGTTGCTTTTTGAGTAAATATGTCGAGCTGGATAGATTTCAGTACGGCTTCCAAAAGCAATCAAATACGCAAAGCGACACAATGGACTTTTTGAATCACGTTATAACTAATTTAGGTAATAGAAGATATGTCGTAACGATATTTGTTGATTTGCAGAAGGCATTTGATGTGGTTCACCACGAAATATTAATGAATAAGCTCAACTTAATGGGAATAAGAGGTAAATGCTCGGATCTTCTAGAGACATATTTAAAAGACCGACAACAATATGTAACACTAGACAAAGTCAATAGTGTACTAAAGAAAGTTACCTGTGGAGTCCCACAAGGGTCAGTCTTGGGACCTATGTTGTATTCCTTACATACACTAAATCTTAAAAAAGCCAAATTAAGGGCATGCTACTAAATATTTGCAGACGACACCGTCCTTGTCTATGAAGGAAATAACCTCACTGAATTGGAGCATTTGGTGAATGATGATTTGAAACTTTATGCTGAGTGGCTCCTCAGTAATAAACTTAAAATAAATGTTAATAAAACTGTTTTCATGTTGCTTAAAAACAAAAATATGGAAACCCAGGATTTGTTCATAAAAATTGGCCCTGAAGCGATTCAAAGAGTCGAATACACCAAATATCTGGGGCTGGTCATAGATGATAAATTGAATTGGCATGAACACTTAAATCATATTTCAAAAAAGGTAGTCCCTATGATTGGTGCCCTGTATAGATGTAACAGTTATCTAAATGCACAAAATAGACTCATGATTTACAATGCATACTTCCTGTCTGTTTTTCGCTATCTTATAACAACATGGGGTATATGTCGATCAACACAATTTAAGAAAATACAAACTCTTCAAAATAAAGTAGTGAAGTCTTTATTTGGATATAACTACAGAACACATACAGAAATAATATATAAGGATACAGGAATAATACCACTGGAACAAATATTGCAAATAGAACAATGCAAATACACTTACAAAATCCAGAAGAATCAACAAAAATGTAATACTAGAATTAACTTGGTTAGCGAAACCCACACATATAAGACTAGAAACCACAGAAATTTTTACCTATCAAATGTAAGAACGAATTTAGCTCTCAATGATCCTATTTACAGATGCCTAGAAACTTACAACCAATTGCGAAATCCTGTGAAGGACAAAGATAACTATTCTTCATTTAAAAGTGAATTGATACAGCACATAAGTCATATAAATGCTCTATTATGAATATATATGAAAAAAAAAACTTGTTGCCAAGAAGTGCTCCTAATGTGATATTACGTAGCTATTTAAGAATGTATGTTGTAATTGTTGAATTAAGTTTGTTATTATTTTACTTCTCGCTACCCAAATTTGTATTGTACCTGATTATTTAATTGTTAAAATTGATATAGATATATTTAATGCCGGTCTGTCATGTAATGTTCCACCACCAGCAATGTTGCTGATTCGGAATGACATTATTACTATTATTGTTATTATATTTGTATATTTTAATAAAGATGATAATTGAATAAATATATATATATATATATATATATATATATATATGTGTGTGTGTGTGTGTGTGTGTGTGTTTGTGCGAATATTCTTTTATAGCAATCTTTTTTCTGTAATCTAGGAAACGAATAAACTTCATTTTGTAAGGAAACTAAACGACGGTAAAGTGCATACAAGTTATGGAAGTGTATGGAAGCCTTTACATATTTGTATTAATATCATAATATCTGATATTCGGCAAGACATATTAGAATATAACAAAAAACTATTGTATTAAACCATTTGGAATGAAAAAAGTTTAAAATAAACATCAATTTATGGAATAGGAAACTATCATTTAGACTAATTTAGAGGTACCTATTTCAGAAGAAGATCAAAGATAAGTCAAGAAGGTCCAAATCCACAGAAGTCTGAAGTAAAGTTAATTTTCTTGAAGGAAGATGAAAAATCATTATTGCATCCATTGTTTAGGATTATAAGTAAAGTATCACTGATATTTCGTCTATCATAAAAGCGTAAATATTTGTCATTTTTTACCATTCTTTGTCTGTTAGTTAGGAAACGAATGAATTCATTTTATTAGAAAACTAAAGTGATGTAAAGTGTATAAAATATATGGACGTGTATGGAAGCCTTTACGTTTGTATATTAAGATCTTGATAAAAACACAAAAAGTATGAATATTTCATGTAATACTAGTTGCTCAATGTCCAATGGTATTCTCACTTCGTTTTCTTCTTCAAATAATTAGTATGATCAAAATGTTAAAACTACCTGTTAATCGCAAAATGCAAATCGTATTGAACTCAAGAATGAACTCTCTCTCTTACAGTATAGGAAACAATTCCGATAAAAGCTGTTTATAATCGCATATGTCTCTTACTCATTTCAAGTGTCTGGACAACGAAAAACTTTCTTTTATACATTCTATTTACTTATTTAGCGTCTGCATCAATTAGGTATACCGGCAAAATTCGGCTACAAGTTCTAGTTTACGATTTGATGCAAATTTCAGACACAGGTAAGAATTATCCGATTATTTGATGTGATTAATGCTATTTGTATCCGGAGACATCTCGAAAACTATCTTGATATTTATTTCATCAGAATGTGTCGTTATCAATTGAAATGATGTGGTACTTTGATCGACTGTTCAGTCAAAGTAAGAAAATAGATTACATAATTAGTTTTTCTGTGACTAATGATTAAGGAATGTTAGATAAATATACAATAATTGCGAATGAATAGTTTTCATCTGACCGTTCTTTATTTTTACAGTTCTATTTAGTGAAGGCCTAATAATGAGTCCATTCAGTCAGTTATTGTCTGAAATATTTGTGAATAATTCCCAAAATAAGATCATTTTTTTTGGCACAGATATGTGAATGACATTCTTATCTGTATCCCAAGAGCAGTGAATGACATTCTTATCTGTATCCTATCTATAAGAGCAGGTCAGTAATTAACAATTTACTATGTGGATTGAAATAAATGACACAATTTCTTTTTTGGTCTTAAATTAAGTTAAGAAATTTAATTCTTCGATTCCCACAAAATTTCTTACCTATGTTAAAAAAATGTTCTAATCACATAAAACGTTCTCAATTTCAATGGCCTTATATCCAGGAAATTACGAAAATGAAAAGAAAAAAGCTTAAATGTATATAGAGTTAGTAATAGTGACGACATTGTTGAGAAGAAATATTGGAAAGAAGTTATGAATTTATATATCATTCTTTCAACATTGAATCCAACAAATGATTCAAAACCTCAACTTACATTAACCAGTTGAATAATGAATTTATTAACACCCTTTGATACCAAAATGATCAATAAAGTATGAAGCTCATCATCTCAACTTTGAGTCTACATCAGACGCGGATTCAGGGAGGACAGAGGGGGAAATTGACCCCCCTCACCGAGACGGAAAAAAATAAGGAATGAATAACTAGGAATTAAAGCAATGATACTCAGTATAATGTCCTTGCTTAGGGATCCATTTAAGAGAATAATAATAATAAATAGTGTAATTTTATTGAAACATTTTGCACACCCGAAAATCTGCCCTGGATTCTCCACTGTCGTCCATTGGCCAAATTTTCAAATATTTGCATAAAAGAACTAGAATAATCATGATAACTCTACTACATACGTCACCTCAACGAAAATTTTTCTCTTTCCAATAGTGATAATCAAATATATTCAAATCAAGAAAATTTTATTTTTAAGTAAACTGGAAGGTCAATAGGGACAAGTTCACTATTGAATGAACAGCTAATAACTAATGATTAGCCTCAATTATATATTTATCCAAAATTTTCTTTAGTATTACATTTTATTTTATTGGAGGCGCCAGATACAAATGGAATGATGATCTGCACACACAATCCAAAGAAAACATTTTTTTTTTACATTAAATTCAATGTATAATATATTGACATACACTTACTTTACCTTCAATAAATTGGACTATAAACTAGTTAAATCACATTAGAAAAACAATAAGTTGACATTTTTTTCGAATATAAACATGTAACAGAATAATATCCAGAACAAATTTTTTATTGAATTTATTTGATTAACAAAAACTGTTATAAAAACCTGAATTGTTATTTTCATTATAATCATTCATCACTTTATTTTTTTCTGAAACTGTTATTTTGAATTGAGCTCATAACTGACTAAATTGACTATCAAAAATATAAAATTTATTGGTACAATTTAAATGCAGTTACTAATTTTCTTTCATCTGATTACACATCGGTATTTTTAGCAGGTTTCCACTCTGAAAACCTGCTTATTAAAATGGGTGCGATTAGCAAAGTTAGACCTAGGACCAATATAGTTTTCCGTTTCATGACTTTTTATGATGCTTGGCACCAAAAACCCAATTTCATATCTCTATATATATATATATATATATATATATATATATATATATATATATATATATATATATATATATATATATATATATATATATATATATATATGTTCAGAAAGATTTCCGCGGTCGGAAGTATTTGGGAGTCTGTGACTGTCATCTCTGGTGTTCAAACAATTTGGACGTTTTTCTATTTCTACAGCTTCACGGAAAATTCGGGATTTGAAAGATCGGACGGGAGCAATAGTTCTTGTATTGGGGAAATCGATAATGTGGCCTGTTTGGGTGTGATGTTGGGAAAGGGCGTTGGAGATATCTGAGTGTCTTACTGAAAGTGAATGTTCTTTGGCACGGACCTGAATTCTTCGGTTTGTTTGTCCTATATAAGAACGAGGACAATTGGAACAGGGAATCTCATAAACACCGTGATTTTCGTTAGGAATTTTATCTTTGACGGATCTGACCAGATGGAAGAGTTTTTGTTGAGTGGTGAATATTGTTTTGATGTTCGTGTTTTTGAGAGATCTTGCGATCTTATCTGTTACTCCTTTGATGTAAGGAAGAAATAATTTAGGTGTAGATTCTTGTTCAGTGGGATTGGAAGGAGGTAGAGGTAGGGTGATGTTTGTGTGTTTGCGTATGTTCTTGTTGATTTGATATGTGTTGTAACCGTTCTGTAATAATATATGTAAACCCACCCATACAAACCGTTATCTGAACGTCCAGTCTCACCACCATCCTTCTCAACTTAACTCTGTAGTTAATACCCTAATCCACCGCTCCATTCGACTATCTGACGACGAACACCGTGAATCAGAACTCAATACTCTAAAACATATATTATTACAGAACGGTTACAACACATATCAAATCAACAAGAACATACGCAAACACACAAACATCACCCCACCTCTACCTCCTTCCAATTCCCCCTAATTCGAATCATGGAGTAGGCAGATTGAGGCCACGATTCTGAATTATTCCCCTTCTAATTCTCCTGAAGATGGCTTCGCAAAAGGAGCCGAAACGTCGAGATTTTTCAAATCTTTCACGCGGTTCATTCCGTGAACCAAGTTTTTCATGTATATATATATATATATATATATATATATATATATATATATATATATATATATATATATTATATGTTCATATGGATGTATGTATTTTAGCGTTGTTTACACGATTGCGGGCGCAATTTTGAAGCAATAGAGTTGAAAGTTTGTAAATAGGTAGTTTCGCATGATATCTTGCATGGGATTGTTTATGGTTTGTATTGGTTGGGGGTTGACCCCCCTGGGGGGAAAATAAATCTTGTTTACATGATAACGAGCGCAATTTTGAAGCAATAGGGTTGAAAGTTTGTAAGTAGGTAGTTTCGTAAGGTATCTTGGATGGAATTGTATTTCGTTCGAATTGGTTGAGGGGTTGACCCCCCTGGGGGGAAATAAATATTGTTTACGCGACAGAAGGCGCAATTTTGTAGCAATAGCGTTGAAAGTTTGTATCTAGGTAGTGTCGCTTGATATCTTGGATGGGATTAGTTTTGGTTCGGATTGGTTGGGGGGTTGACCCCCTGGCGGAAGAAACAAATCTTGTTTACATGATAAAAGTCGCATTTTGGAGTAATAGGGTTAAACGTTTTTAGGTAGGTATTTTCGAAAGATATCTTGGATGGAATTGGTTTTGGTTCGAATTGGTTGGGGGGTTGACCCCCTGGGGGAAGAAATTAATTTTTATACATGATAAAGTGCGTAATTTTGGAGCTATAGGATCGAAAGTTTGTGAGTAGGTAGTTTCGTATGATATATTGAATGGGATAGGTTTTGATGCGAATTGGTTGGGGGGTTAACCCCCCAGGAAAAAAAATCACAATTTATTGAATATATTTTTTGAAATGGATACGTTATCAAAACCTGCTCTTCTAATGCAGCTCCCTGCGATAGAATTTTTGAACTTATAAGAGACTTTTACAGTGGAAATTCAAAAGAGATGGGTAGGTCCAAGTATTTAACCATCTTAAAATACTTACTGATTGCTGGTATTTCTGAATTTGAAATCTAGATCTGTTGTTTGCGTACATTGCCGTACATTATATCCAAATACTTAATATATAATTTTCAACAGGATATAATGTACGGAAACAATACATTTAAATTCCCAAATACCTGTAATCTGTGAATATCTTCTGATAGCCAAATACTTGTACCTACCGATCCAGTTTCGGCCCCCCACTGTAAAAATCTCTTATAATAATACGAACAGTTACTCAGTCTTAACAAGCATCTAAAGATGAACGAAAGTACGAAACTTCAGTAATGTAAATTATATAAATTTTATATTTCTTAATAGTAATATCTTCATTGTTTCATCAATTGATTTTGATATTATTGTGAATTGAGAATCGTTTTTCATTCGTTGATATTACTGTAGTAGGTGATTATCACGTTTTAAACTACTTAAATATAAATCCGAATTCCTTGAAATTATCTACAAGACTACTGAATATACACTGATAAGATCGAAAGGTTAATACTTTCAAATTAAAATAAATTTTCCACATTTAGATCGGTCCATTGCCGGTACCAATACAACACTATTTTGCTATTTTCGAGAATAATATAATGGAAAATTATTTATTAACCCATGAAACCAACTCAGAAGTAAGTGTTCTTGAACGTATCATTAATTATTGTTAATTTTCTAATCAACCACGTGTTCATATAGATCGAACTAGATAGTAGTGTGTGTGTGTGTGTGTGTATCTGTATGTATATTTAGATATAATTCCAATAAATACTTGTACCTATAAATTCAATGTAATTCGCATATATCTTCATATAATTCCTTTGTTATGTTATGTAAATGGATGAGATGCCACCATATATAGTTTTATTTTATAGGTAATGGATGAATTTGTAGTAGATTCACTATGTAAACCAGATCAACCTACCACTATCACTTTCGAAGACATTACTTCGGCAGCCTACAAGATACGTACTGGTATAATACAAACACAATGCGTGGTATGTCATATATTATTCAATTTTGTTGTGACATGTTGACTTAGATTAAGCCTAATGAAATCTTAAAATAGGAAGAGAAATAATTCTATATTGTAACTAAACGATGGATGAATATTATTTTGATATATTTTACTGATGAATCAAAGATAGGTAAATTTTACTATTGGTTCATTTAAATTACCTAACGAAATTTCTGACCACTCTCTAATGACCATATAAATTCAATGAGAGAATAAAAATTATTTTTTAGTCTTTTTCACCAAAAAATAATAATACATTATCGAAAGTCCACAGTGAGGTGCGGGAGTGGTTTTTAAATCCGTTTCATATGATCTGGACCACGATATATTTATATTCACGGTACATTTTGGCAGTTCCAGCGCCACCCATTAGACCAAAGGGGTTGAAATTTGGCATCAGAGGTTGTTTTTGAAACATAACAATACTAACCAACAAAATGTATAGTTTAGGATTTAGAGGAGTTTTTCTGAACTGGATCACGAGTTTTTCATCTGACCGCAATTTTTTTGTTGAGAACAATGAAGTTAAATCGAAATGCTCAGACTATGGGAGTACCCCAGGGCTCTGTGTTGGGACTTCTGATTTTTTTGTTATTTGTAAACGATGTACCCGAGTACATCAATGCTGACTCTATCACCTTGTTTGCTGATGACACTTCCTTGGCGGTGTCGGCTCAGACCACTGGTGAACTCAAGTTAAAATGCGAGAGACTCATCCGGGAATTCTCGGATTGGTGTTACAAGAATTCTCTAATGTTAAACTTAGATAAAACAGAATTTATGCAGTTTCAAATGCGTGAAATGAACCTGAACGAAGCGTTGGTTATCGATTTTCAGAAACATGAATTACGATTCGCAGATAGTGTTAAATTTTTGGGTGTACATGTCGACAAGTATTTGAGATGGCACTGTCACGTGGATCAACTCAGTAAAAAGTTAAACAAATCATTCTACGCGCTTAGTCTTCTTAAACACTCGTTGCCAATGGAGAGCCTACTCACGGTGTATTATGCACTCGTTCACAATCATCTGAGTTACAATGTTGTTTTGTGGGGTGGCTCGACTGGAAGTGGAAGAGTTTTTCTCACACAGAAAAGGATTATACGCCTCATTTATAATTTGAAACCCCAGGAGTCCTGCCGACCGACATTTATTCAGCAGAAAGTTCTACCATTGCCGTGTATCTATATTTTCCATTGTCTCTTGTTTGTTCGGCATAGGTTATTGAATCTGAATAAACTTACTAGTTTTCACGAGTATAATACGCGGAATAAGGACACATTATGTATTCCCACGCATGCTACCTCTAAGTTTGAGTTATCGCCTAGTTATGTAGGAATCAAACTTTACAATCGTCTCCCCCAAGGGATTAGGTCTTTAGAGTTATTATGTTTCAAGAAGGAAATTAAGAAGATTCTATTTAAACACTGCTTTTACAGCTTAAAAGAATATTTTTCAGTGGAATTCTGTTAGTCTTTCTCCTAATAGGTTAATTTGTTACTTGTTAGGTTAATATGTATATTTAGTATGTGACGTGTCCTATACATTTATGTAATGTCTGAAAGGATAAATATATATTATTATTATTATTATCAAACTATTTAGGCAAATTCAATCAAAATTTTGGCTCCTCCAAACTTTGGGGAAGGATGTGGGGAAGAGGTGCAAGAGCGGAAATTTTTCAAACCGTGGGCAAAAAATGTGGAAATTAATAATGAACAGCATATCCGAATCTCTGCTTTCTAAGTCTTTTTGGAGGGTGTATGGAGCAGAAAACAAAGACTATTGAACATATTCGAACCCCCAAACTCCCTCCAATTGAAGTTAGGTAGTTGATAATTTGTATGTAGATTAGGTTGATGATAAGGAAGTGCCTCTTGTCTAACTGTCGCCATTTTTATGTAGACATTTTGATTTTTCGTTGGTTTTGATGTTTTGCACACATTAACAGCTTCTGCAGATTGAGTTGGAGAACTTAAAATTCGTACGCGTATTGAGTTGATAAAATGTAAGTTATTTTGGAAGAAGCTACTATTTTCCCCATTTTGATGTAGATTTTTTTGTTGTTTTGTTTTTCGTGGTTTTCGAAGTTTTGTGCACCTACACAGCTTGTGTAGATCAAGTTAGAGGATTGAAACATGTTATGTGTATTTAGTTGACGTTAGGGGAGTTTCAATTTTTTTTCTTAACTACCGCTATTTCAATGTACAGATTTCATGTTTCGATTTTTGTGGGTTTCAAGGTTTTTCTCCCATCTACAGTCCCTCCAAAATGACTTAGGTGTTAAGAGGTTGTATGTGAACCAGAAACGCTTTTTTTGTCGTATTTTCTCATAAAATATATACTATTTGTAGTGTATCGAAGGAAAGCAGACAGGTGCAGGAGTAGTTTTTTTTATCCGTTTTTATGCGGTTTTCGAAAAAAATTTCATGTGTGATATATATAAATACAGGTAGCCCTCGGTTTACGCCGGCTCCATTTACGCCGATTCACAATAACGCCACATCCCTACGTCTTGAAAATCCCCGGTTTTAATGGGCATGTACTGGGATTCCCCGACCCAACTGGGGAAATAGACAGGTTGATGAGTTTTAAAGTATTTACCGAGCTGTTACGACTTATCTACATTTATTGAACGCAATTGAACCCATTTACTTTTTCTGTGTAATATTTTAAAGTAAATTGTTGGTAAAGTAGACGATGTCTCACTGATGAACTCTGTGAGATAGACCTCGATTGAGAAAGAAGTTCGAACGTAAAGAGGAGTGTTATCGCATCAATTCGACCATATTCGGAACTTCTTAAAGAAAGAAAATCTAAGCAGTTAACACTCGATACTTTTTTCTAAAAAGATATAAACGATCCAAAACCGAGAATTGCAACACATAAATCACAATATGTACCCTTGGGAAATTACATTTTTTTTATGAAAGTGTTTTGTTTTCGTTATTGATTATTTTATTTTTTTTTAAATTACATAGTATATAATATACATTTATTTACTTCAAATGTAATAATGTTATACCTGCATAATTCTATTTTTAATGTGATGGAACCTAACTCCATACCTCCCATTATATTCGGTTTACGCCGGTTTTTGTAGGAACGGAACCCCGGGCTACCTGTATATACCTATATATATATATATATATATATATATATATATATATATATATATATAAATAATTATATATATATATATATATATATATATATATATATATTATATATTATATATATATATATATATATTATATATATAATATATATATATATATATATATATATATATATATATATATATATCTATATATATATATATACATATATATATACATATATAAATATATATATATATATATAAATAATTTATATATATATATATATATATATATATATATATATATATATATATTATATATACATATACATATATATATACATATATATATATATATATATATATATATATATATATATATATATATATATATATATAATTCCCGATACATATTGCCATCTTCAGCGGCTCCCGTCGAGTCAAAAGAGTTGAAACTTCTGAAATTTTGTAGCTGGGATGGTTTTCGTTGCAGAACGAAACTATCACGATTTGGTTAAGTTTTTCCAACCGCCGCGATTTTTACGTAGATATTTCTTGTTTTTTCGTAGATTTTGAAAATTTACCTTACTCCACAGCTTCTGCAGATGGAGTAAGAGGGTTCACACTTGGTACGTAGATTGAGTTAATGTTGAGGAAGCGCCTTTTAGTAGTTTCAATCATTTTTCCCAGTCGCGCGGGTTCTATTCTATTCAAATCGCATCCCGATCTGCTACCCTATCAGTACACGATGCACTTCACGAATTTTTTTTACAATAGAGGATTGAAATTAAGTACTTTGATTGAGTTGATGTTGAGGTACGTTCCTTTGTTGTTACAAGATATACAGGGTGGGCCATCCATAACTTTCCACCACGAATTTTGAGCTTTGGGATGGAATAACGAAAAAATCGCTCGGACAGGTCAAATTTTGTTGAAAGGGGGACAAATAAGGGTGTTCAAATGAGTTTGATATCACTATCCCTCTAGCCGCAACCCCTAGCAGCTCTCATTTTGGAATAGGGAAAAGGGGTCGAGCAGCACCTTGTTGGGAAGGCAATTCAATTTCCTGCATGAGTGTATTTTTTTTTTCATCGCTTATTAATTATTATACAGAGTGACTCAGTATTGCATCAATAACGTTCACACGCCGAATTTGGATCTTTGAGATGGAAAAAACGCTCGGACGGGTCAAATATTGTTGAAAGGGGGACACATAAGGGTGTTCAAATGGGTTTGATATCACTACCCCTCTAGCCGCAACCCCTAATAGCTCTCATTTTTGAATAGGGAAAAGGGGTCGAGCAGCACCTTGTTGGAAAGGCAATTCAATTTCCTGCATGAGTGTTTTTTTTTCATCGCTTTATTATTATACAGAGTGACTCATTATTGCATCAATAACTTCCACACGCCGAATTTGGATCTTTGAGATGGAAAAAACGCTCGGACGGGTCAAAAAATGAATTCGATATCACTACCCCTCTATCCGCTACTCTAACAGCAATTATTTCAATTTAAACGAAAGCGCACGATTTACTTTGTAAATATTATTGTTTTCACGTTTTCAGTTATTGTCTCGGTTTCAGCATTTTCAACATGTGTTTGGCATACGCGTAGTGATCGAGAAATTGCAAAAAAAAGGCGGTGATAACAGATTTCGTTGATATTGAGATGGAGAAGCTGTTTGAAAATGAGAATTCATTTAGTTATTTCAGACTTTAGAAAAAATGAGAGCTGGTAGGGGTTGCGGCTAGAGGGGTAGTGATATCAAACTCATTTGAACACCCTTATTTGTCCCCCTTTCAACAAAATTTGACATATCCGAGCGTTTTTTCGTTATTCTATCCCAAAGCTCAAAATTCGGGGTGGAAAGTTATGGATGGCCCACCCTGTATAATGATGTTCTTCAGAACAGTGCTTGATATAAATAATACAAGATCTTTTTTTTTTTCAAGAAATCGCATTTATCGGAAATGACAGGAATGGATATCTATTTAAAAAAAGAATTTCTTCAGAGCACAGGAAGGTAAATTGATTCAAATGTTGTATTCAAAAATGACATGTGACTCTCTCTAGTTTCAAGGATAGAGGTGCAAGATATGCTCTCCTGATGTTAACTAAGGAACAACAGCAAAATGGCGTGATAGCTGCCTCGCTTGGAAATCATGCTCAGGCCATCTCATATCATGGAAATTTGCTGAACATACCAGTTACAGTTGTGATGCCTCTAATAGCTCCAATAATGAAAATTCAGAAGTGTAGGGAAATGAAAGCTAATGTAATAATTGAGGGAAACGACATGGCCGAAGCTAAAAAAGTAGCAATTAAAATGGCGCAAGAAAAAGGATTAACATATGTCAATGGGTTTGTCCATTTTTTGATTGATTATATTCTTCCATTCAATCTACTACCTTAAGAGATTAATATTAGAAACATCAAGGTAGGGCCACCACAAACGACAAAAACGATAGACAGACTGTTTCGGACTCATTGGGTCCTCCTCAGTATCGTCTATTTACCGAACATGGCAACAATCCAGATCATTTCAGCAGTAACGTCTAAATAAGGCACGCTATCTATCGTTTCTGGTGATCAAGTTGATGTTTCTAACATTAATCTCTTAAGGATGGATGGGAATGCCGTTACCGGCAAAACTCATGTAGTTAGCTCCACTAAGAGATGTGTTTGATTAATTTCGATAACTGAACTTCGGCAGTATCGACTTTTTCAGTAGTACAGTCTCTCAGTTTATATATTAAAGACATACTAGAATAAATAAATATATATATATATATATATATATATACATATTAAATGTTAAGTTCATAAAACTTTTGTCAATTTTTCTTTAAGGTAACTTTGTTGCTCTCTAATTTATATAATGTTTTTTAGTTTGATTATATAAATTAGAGAAAGAGAGTAACCTTAAAGATCGAGATATTGAAAAAAGTTTTCTAAACTGCAATAATTTTAGTTAAAAAGATATATATTCTAGTGTGTCTTCAATATATAAATTGAGTGACTGAACTATTGAAAAGGGCTATATACAGCAAAAATTTAAGTTAAATTTTCAATCATGACCAAATCCTAGAAAACTGTGATATATATATATATATATATATATATATATATATATATATATATATATATATATATATATATAATATATATATAATATATATATATATATATATATATATATATATATATATATATATATATATATATATATATATATATATATATATATATATATATACATGGCCGGTCTAAGGGGTGTGCGAAGTATGCAGCCGCACACTCAAGCCTTTTGGAGGGGCATTAAATTGACCAATTTTTTTTTAAAAAAATAATAAATTGGGAAAATTTTTAGAAACTGATTTATATATTGGGCAGAAATATTTAAACTATACTCGCCGGCATATCATTGGAAGCTTGGACACTAAACAGCTGTACACTCCCCTCTACACCCCTCGCCCAGCGTCGTTGCCAGTTTGTGGATTGAAAAATTAATTCACACAGCTAAAAATCCCAAGCTTCCAATGATTTGCCGCCGACTATAGAAGGAATTTTGTCTTAAAACTATTACAGTTAGAATTCAAGGTAAAACCGAAGATCTACCCGGCTACCCCAATGAGTTCTGAAATACAGTAAGTCTGATGCCCTTGACCAATTTATAGCTAATTGGCGTCTGAAATTAAGATAGTAAATTCATTCTCCGAAATGAAAGCAAGAAAAGCCCTTGTATAAAATGTATAATAAAAGAGACTATGTACTATCCTAATAGTTAATAATTTTTTTTGTGTTTGCGCCATTAATGAACACTGTATTTATTGGTTCACTATGTTCTGTTGCTTTATTTTCTTTTACCCATGACATATGAAAATTTATCTCCGGATTCCCGCATTAGCTAGGTATTATTTATTCTTAGAGTGATTGCAGTATAAGCATAAAAACATTGCAACGTTACCTAGAGTTAAGCTTTCATTAGTTTATTTGACATAATAGTGGTTATAATGCAAGGAAGAGTACTGAACATATCAAGTCAATCAATAATGAATCAAATTGTCATACATAAATTAAATGTTCTACAAGGCGCAAAAGTGCACAAAAACTGTGTTTTTGGACCTTAAATTTCAAAAACTTCCATACCCCCCAGACGATCCCCTGGCAGGGGCATAAATTTTGAGTCTAGCACACTTGCAATTTTCGCCTTAGGCCGGCCCTATATATATATATATATATATATATATATATATATATATATATATATATATATATATATATATATATATATATATATATATATATATATAGTATATATATATATATATATATATATATATATATATTATATATATATATATATATATATATATATATATATATGTTATATATATATATATATATATATATATATATATATATATATATATATATATATATATATATATATATATATATATATATATATATATATATATCAGTGGCGGCTCGTGAGGTTTTGGTTTGAGGAGGCTACAAGAGGTGTTAAAAAATACACCATAGGCGAAATTTTTTAGGATTTCAAGGTCAACCGCCTTATAATGTAAAGAAAATCAAAGTAAAACAAGCACCCTGAGCTATTAATTTGTTTTCATTTTCGAGTGTCTACCTTGAGACCTACAACTCCTATTTACAATATTCACAAAAACTCTTTTTGGAGTTAATTGAAATACAGAAAATAGTTTTTTTAAATAAACTTCTGCACGAAATTCTGAAATTTTTTCCAAATGAAACTTGAGCCGATTTCGTGAGTAAATTACATCTGAAAACTTGTGCTGTAAGATTTGAAAAACTATTTCTGTTTGTTCAAAAATTAATTTAAAGATGTTTAAAATATATATAACTTCCTTATCTTGTAAGTAAGATATTAATCCGCGTGCGGTATTCAAAGTTACTTTATCGGTGAAAAATTCCTCACTTTCAACTAGGTATAGAATTAAATCCTCAAATCCTAAGCGGCCCCAAACAGAGACATTTTCACTAGTAAAAAGTAAACACTGCCAACAAAATAATTTATTTTTTACCTATGATCCGGTTAGGCAAGGATGTCTATCATAATTCCTTGTATTAAAACCGCGGTTTTGTTGTCTGTTACGCTGCACCAAATTGTTTAATTCAGAGGTAGGTCGCAATATTTTTATCAAAACTTTATCCTCATAACTTAGTGCACTAAAGTTATGGGATAACAAATATTCCACTACGTCACCATTGAAATTTTTGAAATTAACTTCAGTAACCAAACTCATTTTAAAACAATACGCGAGCAATATAAGTAAACACGCTGCTGTTTTGGGCCATTAGTAACTACGATCACACTACGATTCAATTAATGCTTTCCAACGAATTCACTCGATGTCACGCGAAATTCTATAGTTGTGATTGGTCGACATTGTATGAGACTGGGTTCCTATCCGTGTTGCCATTTACATGTGTTTTGCTTTTCTATTGCAATGAAGTATTCATTCGGAGTAGGTATTTGCACCGTTGTTTGCTTTTCTGTGGCAGGCATAATGAACGTTGAGACTATACCTTTCCATGCCTCCGCAGCGTTGCCACAAATCTTGAAATGAATGAAATGCAGTAAATGTAAATACCTTCTATCTTAATTAATAAATTATATTATATAATGTAGGTTGAAAGGAAGGTAGGTGCATAAAATAATATGTTTTTGATTAATATGAATATGCTGAATGCTGACTATTCAATATAATATATTAGTGATATACGGAATATTATTGAGGAGGCTTAGCCTCCTTAGCCTCCTTTGACTAGCCGCCCCTGATATATATATATATATATATATATATATATATATATATATATATTATATATATATATATATATATATATATATATATATATATATAATATATGTATATATATATATATATATATATATATATATATACATATATATATATATATATATATATATATATATATATATATATATATATATATATATATATATATATATATATATATTTTACAGTAGTAACAAGCGTTTAAAGATTCATCAAATTAGCCCTTCATTCATTCAAAAATCTTGAACTCAATTTGCAGTATCAAGGAATATTTATGCAACTGCTTCTTCCAAGCTTATTGGACATAATTGCTTTTATATGGATTTGTTATAGATATGACCATCCTCACATTATAGCCGGCCAAGGAACCATAGCATTAGAAATATTAGAACAAGTAGATAACATAGACGCTATAGTTGTGCCAACAGGAGGTGGAGGTCTCCTAGCTGGTGTTATTGTAGCAGTTAAAGCATTAAATCCACATATAAAGATAATAGTAAGATTGAAATTCATTCAATTAGTGTTGGTTTGGAAATATTTAAATTGAATTTTTTTTAGGGTGTAGAATCTGAACGATGTGCTAGTTTTACTAAGGCTCAACAATCTGGAAAGCCAATACAAACAACCATTGAAGGAACATTAGCCGACGGATTAGCTGTGCCCAAAGTTGGTTATAATGCATGGGCCACCGCAAGAGATTATATAGACAAAATGGTAAATATTCAATCAAATATTTCAATGAAAACAGTGAATGGGAATTGAAAAACATTTGGTAAGTGTTTTTTCTGTATAGATTCAATGTTTGTTTTAGCCAATATTTCAAGCAAATTCCAATATTTTCCAAAATTCTCGGAGAAATAGACTGCGCCATATTTCATTTCACATAAGAAACTTGAGTAAAACAATATAGATATATCCACTTTTACAGAAAGGCTACAAGTTTAGACCTCCAAATAAGCAGTCGAATGATTCAAGCAGAGGAAAATATTGAACTCCTAAATATTACAATCAACAGTTGATTATTACTTTCAACTCCAGTATTCATGGTCTCAGAAGCTATGCGAATAACTGTTACTCAAGTATAACTCTTTTTACAGTATGAGGCATCTTACCTAATCTCAAGGAATCAGTTGACTCTAAAAATTCTTCTTATTTTTATTATTGATTCTTAGACTGAAAGGTTGAAATGAATAATCACGTCCAATAAAAAAACTAGTTGTTTCGAAAAATCTTCGAATTTCCAAAAAATATATATACAAATTTTGCTTCTCTTTTCAGGTAGTTGTACAGGAAGAATGGATAGCAGTTGCCATTTTAAGATTAGTAGAGTTAGAGAAATCTGTAGTTGAGGGCGCAGGTGCTTGTGGCCTAGCTGCAATTTTAGCTGGACAGTTAGATGAATTTAAAGGTAAACGCGTCGTTTTAATACTCAGCGGAGGAAATATCGACACCACAATTCTGGGAAGATGTCTTGAAAGAGGACTGGCCGCCGATGGAAGATTAGTTAAATTCAAAGCTACAGTTAGTGATAGACCTGGAGGTATTTCTGAGCTTTGTAAATTGATAGGCAGCATTGGCGTATCCATTAAAGACGTCATTCATGAGAGGGCTTGGGTCACATCTGATGTATTTAGCGTTGAGGTAAATACTGTGATAATTACAAACAACAACCTTCTAATTTGTGGCATCAAATGATATCAACTGGATCAATAGTACAATTTTTTCTTTATTATATATACAGGGCTATTCAAATTCGAGTATATGCATGGGGATTTCGATAACGGTAAGAGATAGAGCGATGGTTAAATGGGGGCAAAGTAGCATATTTCAGAGGTCAGTTATATGGATAAAAAAAATCTGATCTAGCTCTTTTAGTTCTGGAGTTATATAGGAAAAATCGAAAATTTCGAAATCCTTTTTTTGCCTATATCTTTTCATTTAATGAATTGTTTTCAAAACAATTGTCACTTTGCCATTGCCACTTTTTATAGGCTATCTAAATATCTGAATAAAAATTATATACAGGGTGTCGTATAAATTGGGCCACCCTCAACTTTCAATTTTCAAATACGGACCTGTATTTTTTATTGCATTTTTTTGAATGCCAAGAGTCATGTTTTATATTCCCGTAGTATTTTCATTTGAATTACAGAGTGTTCTGGAAATATTGAACTATTACCAGTAAAATTTCAACATTTTTTTGAAAATCCAGCTCTAATTAAAAAAATATCATGGAATAAGGTATACAATGCCTAGGATTTGGAAGATAATCAACATTATTCGACGAAGAATGTCTTCTTCAAGAATTCATCCACATTTCGGTTCACGCAACCCATAACCAATGTACGAAAATGCGAAATTCTTCCTAGTACGTGTATGTGCATATAATCATTGCCCAAACAAAAAAACGTTCTACTGGCAATCTTTATCTTACAGACACCAATTTGGAAATATTTCATTGATACTCACTTTCCGAACTACCTACATTTTTCAGCAAATTCATGGGCATTCTCTTGCTATATACAACAATTATGATTAAACTATTTGAATTCTCATAGTATGCTTTGGAAAATAAATATTTAGTTCACCTCACTTGTCATTATTTTGACAGTTTCTTGAAAATTATCGTTGGTATTTAATGAAAAATCTGTTAGTACTGAAAATGGGTTTCCCCATACAGCAGAAAAGAGATATGATTAACGTTTTCTACAGAAATAATAGGAGCATGCGTCTTTCCGCTTGACTTTTTTTTTATGGGGTACACTAAAAAATAGAATATATCAAAACGAAATGGGAAATATAGAAGATTTAAGAATTAAAATCATGAACGCTTTCGCATCACTACGCCGAAGGGATATGTTCAGAGCGAATAATAACTTAAAAAAACGACTCCGTAAATGTCTGAAACGAGAAGATCGTCAATTCAACCATTCATTTCGATTATGATTACTTATAATGACTTATTTCAATTCTAGATAATAACTAAACATGTTCTTGTGCGATAAGTTATAAAATATGAAAACCTATATGATCAATAATATGTGTCAATGTGATCAATAATGTTTGTGACAGATTATGTTTGTTCTCAGCAGAATACATACAGATCTTCCTCATACCTACTGAGGTGAATCGACATTGGGATCAATAATAATTATTCTACCAATGCTACATTATGGTAAAGAAATAAAATCTGTCGGGAATGTTCTTAAGGAATCAATTTGTCTGATTCACCTCTCATTCTCTGATATTATTCAATTAGAGTTGTTATGGAATTAAAAAATGATGAGATATCAATATTCCCAAAACACTTTATGATTTATATAAAAATAAAACGCCAATATGAAACATATATAGGTAGTTCGAAAACTGAGTAACAATGAAATATTTCCAAATTGGTGTCTGGAGTATGAAGATTTCTATTGGAAGATTATTTTGTTTGGGCATTGATTATATGCACATACATGTACGTACTGGGAAGAATTTCACATTTTCGCACATTGATCATGGGTTGCGTGAACTGAAATGTGGTTGAATGCTTGAAGAAGACATTTTTCGTCGAATAATGTTGATTATCTTCCAAATCCTAGGCATTTTATACCTTATTCTATGATATTTTTTTAAATTAGAGCTGCATTTTTTAAAAAATGTTGAAATTTTACTGGTAATAGTTCAATATTTCCAGAACACTCTGTAATTCAGATAAAAATACTACGTGAATATAAAACATAACTCTTGACATTAAAAAAAATGCAATAAAAAATACAGGTCCGTATTTGAAAATTGAAAGTTGAGGGTGGCCCAATTTATACGACACCCTGTATACAATTTTTATTCAGATATTTAGATAGCCTACAAAAAGTGGCAATGGCAAAATGACAATTGTTTTGAAAACAATTCATTAAATAAAAAGATATAGGCAAAAAAAGGATTTCGAAATTTTCGAATTTTCCTATATAACTCCAGAACTAAAGGAGCTAGATCAGATTTTTTTTATCCATATGACTGACCTCTGAAATATGCTACTTTGTCCCCATTTAACCATCGCTCTATCTCTTACCGTTATCGAAATCCCCATGCATATACTCGAATTTGAATAGCCCTGCATCCAGTTTATGAGGTGATTAAAGAGAATTTTTTAGTAGGTATCCCGATTCGCCCCGCGAAAGGGGCCAATCGAGACACCCATTCATTTTTATTAAAAATAATCAATACACCCCAGTAATGGGGCGAATCGGGACAGAAAAATATTACTTTGAAAAAAAACATTGCACAAAATAGGAATAAAAACGACAAAAACAACATGAAAAGGGGATTATTCAACAAATAAACGTTTAACATAACATCATTTTTCAAAATCCATGCTCGGCCTCCCATATGCCGATTTTACC
The DNA here is from genome assembly GCA_030704885.1 of Cynegetis impunctata. Lineage (NCBI taxonomy): Eukaryota > Metazoa > Arthropoda > Insecta > Coleoptera > Coccinellidae > Cynegetis > Cynegetis impunctata. The sequence goes on along the minus strand of JARQZK010000023.1, from coordinate 840,855 downwards.
TCTTTTAATTTGTTGTATAGCCCTCTGCAACGTTTGAGCACTATGATTTTGGTACACACGTGTCCCAGGTGCTTTTTTCTATGTCCTTGCCATTGTCCCAATTGACCCCTAAAAGTGACATTTGTTGCTTCAAAAATCATATCTACATTATTTTAATTTTTTTTTCTGATAAATTATTTTTTCCTTTGTATAAAACACTTCAGACTATTATATAAAAATTTTCAGTTACCCTACCTCTATTCCTTTTGTGCTTTCCAGGCAAAGTTTTTCAAACAATAAAAATTCGTTGAGCTGAAAATTTTCACCGATTGCCGATAATTTAACCATAAACCTGAGTGTCCCGATTCACCCCGTTTGACGGTGTATATATATATATATATATATATATATATATATATATATATATATATATATATATATATATATATATATATATAATTATATATCTATAGGGGCAAATTTTTGCTCTATTCAAAATAATCTATTTATGTTGTGGACATGCCAAGAAGAAAAGGTATTGGAAGATATTGTACCGAATCCAGAACTCTCATCCTGTAATGGATGAAAGGGTTTCATATGCCAAATGAGAATACACTTTGGAAATTAAACATAACAAGCTCATGATAAAAGCAATGCAAGCTTAAAATCATGCGAACTGGTGTGAATCTAAGAACCATATGCATTTAATGAAAATTAAAGTGTACAACCATTTGCAGAATATGTAATGTTGGGCTTCAAATTCAATATTTTGTTCGGCTATATAACATCTTCTTGAAACACACTTTGAATCTTAAAAATTTCCTAAAACAAGGAATCAAATTCCACATACACAATATGCCTTATAATAGAGGATGAATAGCGCAACCGAAAATACACCTGTAATGAAATGCCATAAAAGGCTACTTATCTAAGTTTGAAAACCGATTTGATCAGCAAGTTAACGTTTCGTCACGAAATTCGTGACTTTCTCAAAACTTTTGAAAGGTCAAAATTGCTTTGGCATTTATAAATTTTGGAAAAATTTTAAAGTCAACATACTGACAACTATGATTTATTGAATATTCCTACTTCTAATATTAGCAGATACGGGACAAGATAGCACGTAATTAGTAGCTGCAGAATGGCACAGCCGCAAAAACTTAATTGCCTGTTTTTGATTTTTGTATATATATATATATATATATATATATATATATATATATATATATATATATATATATATATATATATATATATATATATATATATATATATATATATATATATATATATATATATATATATATATATATATATATATATATATATATATATATATATATATATATATATATATATATATATATATATATATATATATATATATATATATATATATTATATACATAATGCAAACGAATTTCCTTGCTATATATCTGAGATTTCTTCAACGTTATTGGCTTCTTCAGGGCCAGTTACCAAATTACAAATTACACATCAGGGTTGAAACAAGTAACAAAATACGACAAAAATTTATATTATCTTTGTGATTATCTTGGATAAACTTATTAATCGCCGCAAAACAAAGAGATATGTGGCTATATGTGTATGTTTACCAAAGAAATTGGTTTACTTGTGGTTATTTAATCATAATTTATTTCAAATCAGAGTTTTTCATTTGATAACTCATGAAAATCGGCTATCGCACTTCCTTGAAGGAGTTTTTTTTTTCTAAATTTCGCTTTCGTTTAACGTAAACAAAATTTCTAAAAATTAATTTCATGAGAATATCCTATGATAAAATCAAAATCTCTCATTACACCATATATAAATATGAGAAACTAATATAACGAAAATATAATTCAATTATATGATTAGAAATCAACGCATTTTTATTCAAAGGTGGAATTTAATTATTTATATTCATCTTAAGATAGCAACTGGATTGTAATTTTGGTTTTTAATTCCATTGATTCTGTGGCTAATTTTATCGCCTATATACTATCAGTCATTAGGCTGAACTTTTGATCTTGACCCTTTATTGTAAGGTCCAAAAATAAAATTATTTCATCAATTGATTTTAGGTTAAAGTTGTGTGTGAAACAAGAGACTGTGCTCATAGCCTGCAATTGAGGGAGTTATTGTTTGCTAACTACAAAAGGGTAAAATTTGAAACCTTGCGATCCATGAACACTCCAGACGTAACATCAACAACACCGTTTCAGCATTGATAGAAGTTTTGTAATTTTTTTGTGATTACTAATAGTTCCCCAATTTATTAATCAATGAATACTAAAACTCAATAATAGAATTAATTATGATGTTCTTGAATAACTGACAGAGAGCCTAGAGACTGTTTTAGACCATATATATTTTTAAAGTTCTGATATTTATAAGGTGTTTTAATGTAAGTTGTTTACTGTAAGTGATACTGTAAGTGATATTATTTTATATTTCAAACATTCAATAAATGAATTTAAATTTGTATTTATTTTTCACCTATCCTTATTGTCTCGAAATATCTCCAAATGAAAATTCATCTTATAAATATCGAAATGGTAATTTCATAAACCAAATATGAGTAGCATGTAAATAAAATTTTGACAAGAGATTTAAAATTTTTATTATATTGTAGAGTTGTGAATTGGACAAATACCAACAAATGATTGTCCAGAGTATTAATCAATTCCATTCTACAGTTTTCTTTGTTCTGGTGATAGAAGCATTCAATTGAAACACTTGTGATGTAACGATTTCAAAATATATAATTAATAATAATAAACATCAAACAGTTTCATACATAGTAGGAATATATATATATATATATATATATATATATATATATATATATATATATATATATATATATATATATATATAATAATTCAGTCTTTCTACTGGTCTCCTATTTTAGCAGCAACATTATTCATAAAATTACCCAATTTAATGTCTCTAAGACTCAATCCATTAGCATCATGGGAAGACAGAGTTACTTGTACTTTATTATAGACATTGAACCATTCAGGATGATGATCCATCTTTTCTGACATTAAGGCCACCCTACTCATGAAACCAAACGCCTACATGAGAAAAATAATTGTTAACAAGATGAAATGATACAAAGAATTTATGGTATACCAAATTTATGTTAATAATTGAGTTAGTTTGATTGAACTCACCTCATTGAAGTTTGTGAAGATATATTCTTTAAAAATTGCATCCCTGTCTTTCACCATAGTCCAACCCTGGTCTAGGAGAGCTTTGAGAATAGTTTTTCTCTGTTCCTCAGATAATTTATCAGCCTAAAATCAAATCATTAGGTTGAATAGATTTGAATTCGTTCTCTTACCATTTTCTTTCGCTGTTGTTTCACTGTATCTGTTTGATTAAAATCGAACGTCTCCCTTCCTTTACTTATCGATGTGAAATGTTGGTGAAAGTCGATCTCTGCCTTGACGATAGACCTTGTAGTTCTTGCGGAATAGGAATTTAATGTTCGTGCAATGAGAAAACTCATATTCCAAACGTTATCAATTCCTCATTATATTAAACCATTTTTTATCAAGAATGAGTTATTTTACTAGGTGTTTATTTTTAAATAAAGCAGAGATTAATTTTATGAAAATTTTGTTTTTGAATAATGAACTAATTCTGTAGCTCATATGAACCATAATTCGTAGATCAAAAGTGTATAACTGTGGAACAGGAATGATTCGGATGGGTACGTTTATAATGAATCTGTTCGTTACAGAATATAACCCAAGGTCAAATTTCTGAAATATCATAATAGTTATTTATGTACCAAGTGCGTTATATAGATCCTTATGCCCTGAGGGAAACATTCGGCCCGAGGGCCTCTGGCCCGAGGGATGAATGTTGCCCGATGGGCATAAGGATCTAGTAACGCACGCGGTGCATACAAGATTTTATTTTTCACGAAAAAATTATTATATTATGATGAAAAAGCGATTTTGAAATCGTTTCATTGCTCCTATCCATTTTCCTTCTCATAGTAGGCATGTCATTGGTTGATATTTTGAAGTTTGTGAATATATTTGTCATCATATTCAGTGAATGTCATTGCTGCTTTCTTTGTGTAGTCTTATAGAAATAATGGAAATGAAAATGAATTTACCCAAGAATATCATAGAAAATGCAGCCAAAGCTGCGAATAATTCATTGCCGGAGAAATCCAGAGTCGTATACGATAAGGATTATGAAGTATTTAATCAATAAAATTTGCTTCATTTCTCCTAGTACAATAAGCGGGCGTTTTGAATCCATTATGCCCGCAAATGCGGGCATATGAGTGTGTTTATAGCAACCGTATCCAAGGTGAAATAAACATATTATATACAAGTGAAAAATAAAGTATATTAAGATTAATTCTCTGCGTTTACATCATAGACACTGAACAGTAACGCTATCAACTTTATTTCTCCTAGTAGTTGTTAACTTATAGCGTGAGTTAATTAATATACCTATAAAGTATATTTTTTAAAATGTGTGAATGTAAAATTATTTCATTGATACATACTTTTTCCAAAAAATCATGACACATTGAATTATGTTAATATATTAAGAAATACTCTACCTAGGATATGAAATTATAGACTATGTAACATAGTGAAACAAGAGATTTCCAGAACTATAATTTCAGATAGTATAATGACGGAAATGTACCTATCTCTATATTATACTTACAATATCAGTTCCTTCCTCTCATTTTAAAAGATATAATTTTGCGTTCATATGTAATGTAGCATAAATGTTGGTTACTTGGAAGTTGGTCGACAATGTCTAATCATTCCACTTCCGGACTCACAAAATCAAAAGTAAAGGAGGAAATTGAAGAAAATCGAACTAATTAAACGATTAATGAAAAAAAATCAAAAAAAGACTATTTGGAAGAATGAAACAAAATAACCAAAAAACTGAAAGATACATACAAAAACAGAATGCAAAAAAATACAGGTCGTTTCAGTTAGTAACATAGTGAAGACAATCTACATTTTAACAATCAGAAATACATCACTGACCGAATTGTCTTTTATTTTTGTGGATTTTGTTTTTAGGTGTATTTTAGATTCTTTGATTATTTTATTTCAATATTTTAATTCGTATATTTGTTTGCTCTTAATTTTTAATTGTTTCTGTTCCGATTTGAGAATAGATCAATTTGCTTAATTATTCTCAATTTCCCTAATTGTTTAAGATTTTCTAAGACCATGTAAGTTCAGAAATTGACAAATGGATGTTGGTATAACTGATGATGATGAATAAGTAAAGGAAACTTTTAATATCCACAATATAGTAGTAAAGCAATACTACCATATATGTTATGAGTAATTTGAAATCAGAAATGACAATAATTTACACATTAATCTCTGTTTTCAAGAGTTCAATTAAATTTCAACTACAAATTATATAAAATAAAAACAATTTATTTTTTGCAAACAAAAATTACATTCTAAATATACCATATGAAGTATCTTCAATGTCAGTATTATTCAAAGCAGCTGCTAGACTGAGTCCCAAAATTTTCCTTGTATCTTTTGGATCTATGATACCATCATCCCATATTCTATCAAAGGAAATAATATTAAATCATGAGTTTGTTTTCCTTCACAACTATAGTGAAATTTCTAATTACCTAGCTGAGCTGAAGTAGGCTGAACTTTCCCTTTCAAATTGGTCAATGGTAGGTTTTTTAAATTCTTCTATTTTCTCTTGACTCCAATCATTATTTTTATTTGCCACTTGGGCTAACACTCCAGCAGCTTGTGGTCCACCCATTACTGATATCTTAGCGTTTGGCCACATATATAAAAATCTTGGTGAATATGCTCTTCCACACATACCTTCAATATTTCAACAGTTCAATAAATTATATGCAAATTGTATTTGTTACACACCATAGTTTCCTGCCCCATAAGATCCACCAATAATGACCGTTATTTTGGGAACCTTGGTACATGCTACAGCAGTTACTAATTTTGCTCCATTTTTCGCTATTCCTCCTGTTTCGGCCTGTTTGCCCACCATGAAGCCTGTTATTCAATAAAAAGAATTAAGTATTATAATTAAAAAAGTGAACCCATTTGCAAAAACAAATATTTTGAATAATATCAATATTAACCTGTAATATTTTGGAGAAATATAATGGGTATCTTTCTTTGGGAACATAACTCTACAAAATGTGCTCCTTTCATGGCGGATTCAGAGAATAAAACTCCATTATTTCCAATAATGCCAACAGTTTTTCCATATAACTTTGAAAATCCACACACTAAAGTTTCTCCATACTTCTTCTTGAATTCATCAAATTTAGATCCATCGACAACTCTTGCAATCACTTCTCTAACATCTATAGGTTTTTGTAAATCTGGACCAAGTATGCCGTAGAGTTCTCTGCTGTCAAATAGAGGTTCTTCAAATGCTTGATAAAATGAATTTTTAACAGGAAGGTTGAGATTTTTGACAATTTCTCTAGCAATATCCAGAGCATGTCTATCATTTAAAGCGTAATGATCAGTCACGCCAGATGTAGAACAATGCAGATCTGCCCCTCCCAACTCTTCTGCTGTAACCTTGAAGAAAATTAATAAATGAATATAAAAAAATTTTTATTATTGTATAATAAACAACTACAATAGCTTGAATTAATTTATTTTTTCATTTCAATATTGTTAATATGTTAATATAAGCAGAAAGCAAATTTAACATTAAAGCACTTGCTGGAGCATGCACCTAAATATATCTTTATGATGTGATATAAAGAGCAATACTGAAGTCCCAATTGTAAATTAACTTACACCTAAGAAATTCTGAACTGCAAAACTAGTTTTTATAATGTATACTACACATGAAAATAATGGGATGATGAACAATTTGAAATAAATGTTCAATGTCCGATACAAAAATGAATATATCTGAATTAAAGTCAAACATAATATTGAAAAAATATTATTTAGAATAACTGTTACAATACATTTAACACAATTACAAGATGTTCAATTATATTCAACATCATCCTCTTCAGGTCAATTGAGGAATTTGGATCAAGTATTAGCCTTATTAATTAATAGTTGATGTTTTGTTAAAAAGAAACTGGACAGAAGGTCCAAAAACTAAGAAAATATTCTTTTACTCTGTATCTGTACAATATATTAGTAGTCACTTGAAAGATAGAGTTTGTTTGAGTTAGTCGTAATTTGCATCCAAAGATACTGATCAGTCTTGATCATTTGAAACACTACTAAAAATAAAAAATTTATTGAGATAATAACAACAAAAGTAATGTGTTCATGAGAACAAAAAACATCAAAATAAGTTATAAAAATAGCCTCAACTCACAGTGAATCAATATCAACTTTTCCCTCTTGTTTTTGGATGAAAACTACATGAAACCGAAATCTCAATAATGATTGGATGAAGCTGACCAGGCCTGGAAGATTCCCACCATACCATTGATTAAGTTATTTGAGTAGTTTATGTGAATATATTCAATTAAAATTGTTACCTCTTCTCCAGTGGATGCTTTTACAAGAGGTGGGCCTGCCAAGAATATAGTTCCTTGTTGTTTTACAATCACAGATTCATCAGCCATCGCAGGAACATAAGCACCTCCAGCAGTACATGAACCCATAACTACTGCAATCTATAGTTTGTATATTCTGTTAATATTTATTATTTTAATGATATTTTTTCATTCAGCAAACAATACCTTGAATACTTTAAGGTTGTATCGGATTTATATTTTTCAATAAATATTTAAAAGAAAGTTTCAAGTCAATTGAAAGTTAAAATTTATCAATTGATTGACAAATTTCTGTTTTTCCTAATCAAACTATCAATCTCTGTTAGAAATTTCAATTGTAATAAACTAATTATCGTAATTCATTTATCTTTGAATCTATTCTCTTTAAATCAAATTGTTCTTTAAATGTATATTTCATTCTTCAAGTAATATTTATCATGTTGAGAATTCGAACTCTCACCTGAGCTATTCCATCAGCAGACATATTAGCTTGATTGAAGAATACCCTTCCAAAATGATCTCTGTCAGGAAAAACCTCCGACTGATGAGGTAGAAAAGCACCTCCACTATCAACCAAATATATACAAGGTAATTTATTAGCAGCTGCTATTTCTTGTGCTCTCACATGCTTCTTAACAGTCATAGGAAAGTAAGTACCTCCTTTAACGGTATAATCATTAGCTATTATCATGCAATTATTCCTTAAACAAAAGCATTTATAATTTATTAATCTATCAGTTACACTATATAACACATATGTACTCTAGTGTTCTTTATTTATACATGGTATGTTGCAGATGATTTCATGTCATGAAGAAAGTACACAATTATATATATATATATATATATATATATATATATATATATATATATATATATATATATATATATATATATATATATATATATATATATATATATATATATATATATTATAAAAATATATAATTATATATATATATATATATATATATATATATATTCATTAAGAATTATACAACAGAAATTGCTTGCTTAATCATACACAATTTTAATTACCCATGTATCTTTCCAATGCCAGTAACAATTCCAGCAGATTTTATAGACCCACCATACATTTCATTTGCTGCTAGAGAAGATAGCTCTAAAAATGCACTGCTGGGATCTAAGAGTAAATCAATCCTTTCTCTCACAAGCAATTTTCCTGCAGAAGTATGGCGTTTGATAACTTTTGTTCCTCCGCCTCTAAGAACATCGTGTGTTTTTTCTTGCAGACTTTCAACCAGTCCAGACATATACGACACATTTTCCTAAGATAAATAAGAGGTTACTCAGATCAAAAAAATATGACAAAAACTTATTTACCTCATATTGTTGTGATTGCAAGTCTAACTTTGAATTAATTACATTTATGGAGGTCGATACTTGCCTCTTTAAATAATTTAGAGAAATTAGAAGATTTCTGGTTCTACTTAACATTGTTTAATTATAAACTAGGCTATGGCTCCCACAAGAAATTTATTTTAATCGAATTATAATTTATTCATAAATGTTATCTCTTAATGCTTACTTGATGCTATTTTAATTTATTCATTGCGTCAGATATCAAGTTCAGATGGTTGTGCTGTTATCCGTTTGATAACAAATTTGAAAATCAATTAAAATAATGCAATTGACAATACATTAACAAACGACATACACTCTAACCAATTTATAAATGGAAATCAACAATTGCAAAAATTACTATTTGTGTTTATAAAATATTATTCAAGTAGGATTTCTGGATATATAAATTCTCATTCTTATCCCTATGACCTTGAATTCAGAATTATAAACATAAACGTCATAAACTTGATTTGAAAATTGACAATTGAAAATTGAAATTGACAACCACCGAACCACCATCACATGTTGATATATATATATATAAAATATATATATATAAAAGGTTATAAAACGTAAACATTTTAACAATATTTCATGAAAATGTTTTCTTTGGTTTCCAATGAAGTAATAGTTTTTTTTATCTCAGGTCAGGGCACCAAAAATGCTCGGAGCAATTCTGAATGAAATGGAAAATGGTATATTTCAATGTATGTAGATTTATTCCTAGGAGTCTAAAATATATTTTCGTAAATGCAAACACTTGTACATTTCATAAAACAATAATTTTATTATTTAATGGTAATAGTGCTCATGTAATACAAATTATTAACAAATATTGATTAATTATTATAATTTTTTAAAACTATTTTGAATGGCAGTCGCCACAAACGCCCCCCTAGATAGTGATGTTGATCTTGTAAATTGTAAATATCTAATCCAGGAGGTGGACAGTCTACTCCAAAGTCTAAAGCAAGTTTCCCAATGAATAGTACGTACTCTAACCATTAACCAATGAAGTATCCAGTAGCATAAAAATTATTAAATATAAATTTAGAACATAAGATATTTGTTAATGATAAAGTGCCAGATATAATAGATGAATGGAATGATAATATGGTAGATAATATAATAATAAATCCAAGACGATCTAAGATATTTGTTAATGACAAAGCTTCAGATATAATAGATGAGTGGGATGAGAACCTGCCTTCATGTGATGCTGTTAAGTTGAAACATAAGAGTACTGTCGAACTGTTACTGCCTCAAGATCTTAATATTAATCAAACTGATAACTATGGTAAGCCTCTGTTACATTATGCAGCTGAGTCAGGATGTAAGGCTATCGTAGAATTGTTACTGCCTCAATGTCTTAATATTAATCAAACCGATAACTATGGTAAGACTCCTTTGCATTATGCTGCTGGGTCGGGATGTAAGAATATCGTAGAACTGTTACTGCCTCATGGCCTTAATATTAATCAAACCGATAACTATGGTAAGAATCCTTTACATTATGTAGCGAAGTCAAGATGTAAAGATATTGTAGAACTGTTACTATCTCAAGGTGTTAATATCCTTGATCAACATCATGAAGCTCTTTTACATATTGCTGTAATACACAGACAGAGAGAGATTGTAAAACTACTATTACAGTATAAAAGTGATCCAAATTTAATACAAAAAGGTCATACTCCTTTATCAAAAGCAGCAGAAATTGAACACACAGAAATAGTAAAATACTTTGTTAAACATAAAGATTTATATAAATATATGATATAATGAATTATACTCCTCAGAAATTGGTAGAAGAAATACTCTCAAAGGCTAGTAATATTCTAAATAAATGGTTAGCACAAGATGGAGAAGGCATATATATATTTCCAAAATCTACAATGCCATATAAATATAATCATAATAATGAAGTAACACTATCTGAGTTATTAGGGCTTCTGAAGTTATTAATTGATCGACAACCAAATTTAAAAGAAAAGCAAGAATTATGTGTTACCCACTTTGGAAGGAATAAAGACTCTGTCCTATCACAACTTACTAAACTCCAAGAACAATATCCACGGTTCGCAGTCGATCAATTAACTAACAAACCATCTGCCTATAGATTATCATCTCTAGATGATGAAAAAATCAGTGGATTATACAATACAGTAAGCAGTGGTAATATAAATAAAACATTAAAGGCACAAAAATTATTTGTATTAGCAAAGGCAATATATAGTACATCAATAGTTTATGGCTATAATAAAGAGGGATGTCCCATTGCAACTTTAAATCATTTAACAATTGCAATTCAGGAGATGGAGGATACTTTTAGTGATCAATATCAAGACTGTCTTATTGAAGAACAAAAACAATTAAATGCTATTACAAGAATTGATAACAGTAATGTATGTATTATGTTCATGCATTTTCCACATATCATTGCAATACTTAGAAAGTTTGATCCTAACTTTAATGAATCTAATATTAATAGTGCTATTACCTTCAGCCTAAAGTGTTCTAATAATAACATACCTCGGGAAATAGCAGAAATAATTACATCTATATATCCTGATAGCAATTCAGTTATTGTAGCTTTATGGTTTTTTACTATAGAAAATACTAACTTAAAGTCAATAAAAATAGAAAATTTTTTTAGTAAAGATATATTTGACACATTTCATGCATTAACTAAATTATTTAAAATTGACAATATCCATTCTGATGTTACATCACAAAAGACTATTTGGTTATTGTCATCATTAGATTCAAATATAAAAATTAAAGTATTATTGATTAGATTTGCTTACTTATTACATAAAATAATATTTAATTCAAATATATCACATATAGAATATGTTTGGATTAGTAAAGAGATTAGCAAAATTTATGTACCTTTATTTAAAGAAATCAAAGTAGATGGAATTAAAGAAGCATTACAAAATGCTTGTTTTCAGAACTTGCGCCCAAAACTATATAAAACTATCATTTCTTATTTGGATAAAGAACACTTGCATTATGAATTAGTTGTTCCAATAATTGATGCATTTCATAATATTTTATCTGCTACAAATATAGAATATACCATATCTGGAAGGATTAAGTCTGCTTATTCTATTGCAAAAAAGATAGTACTTAAATCTAGTGCCATACAACAGTTATATGATATTATTGGTATTAGAATTATAGTAGAGAAGAAACAAGAATGTTATGATATATTAGATACTATCTATAAACATTATGCCTACATTCCAGAACGATACAAGAATTTCATTAAATTTCCTAAGAAAAATGGATATCAATCATTACATACAGTAATAATAAACAAAGATTTACGAAAGGTAGAAGTACAAATACGTACTAAAATTATGCATTATATTGCCGAATATGGTACTGCATCACATTGGCAATATAAAATGGGATTAATAAATATATTTGATATTGCTTATAATATAGATAAATATACAGGGTGTTCTACAAGCTCTATGACAAACTTTGACAGATGGTAGGTCACTTGATTTTAAACATTTTTTTTTTGATAAACATGGGTTCGATTCGTTTTTGTTTAGAAGTTACAAGCATTTGAAGAATCGTAATTTTTTCAGTCAACCAGTAAGTGACAGAAAGTCACTTAGCATGTTAAACAATGCACACTTATAAAATATACACCTGCTTCAATAAAAAACGTAGGCATTTATTCTCCGCTGAGGAATATGCAGATATTGTGTTTGTATATGGGTATGCACTTATGCAGCTAGCCAAATAAGAAATTATCCAAATCTCATTCTTCAAATGACCGAATCTTCAGTTCGTCGATGTGAGGCTTGCATTCAAGCTGAGGGTGGACATTTTTTATAGTCTTTAGTTTTGTGATTATCATTTAATTCGCATTTTTATTATTAATTGTTAAAAGAGTTTAAATGCTTGTAACTTCTAAACAAAAACGAATCGGACACATGTTTATTAAAAAAAATATGTTCAAAATCAAGCAACCTACCTTCTGTCAAAGTTTGTCATAGAGCTTGTAGAACACCCTGTATAGGGTAATAGATTAATATTAGATATATTAAAACAATTAAAGATAATGCCAATATTACAATAGAATCAATACTGGATATAAAGAATGAAGTATCCAGGGATGCAATAGCACAATTATTAAATATAATTTTAGAAAATAATAATTATTCAACGAGCGGTAATGTAGGTCATAAATCACGCAGATGAAGTTTGCAGATGAAGCGAGTGCTGTAATTCATCAAGTGAGTTATGACCATTACCGGAGGTTAAATACTATACTTTATCTACGACTATAACAATAAATACTAAGATACAAATATAAATTCACAATAATTAGGTAGTATTAAATTAATTTGAAAACGTCAGAATTATTCAAGTGACATTAGCAGATGAGTGACGGTCGATCTTACTTGGGATCTTAGTAGACTATATAGTGAGTTATAGCAGTGAGTTATTATTACTCACGCTGTTTGGTAATATATACTATTAATTGCTAAAACGCAGTTGAATAATGAATATATTATTCAATAGGAGTAGATAAAGATATTTGTTAGTGATAAAGTGCCAGATTTTGATGTAATAGATGAGTGGAATGATAATATAGTAGATAATTTAACATTTATCCGTCAGTCTAAAGTAAGAACTTGGAACCTCGGTGAATGCTGTAACCATCGAAATCTTAATATATATCTGTACTCATATATAGAATATATCTATGACTGTAACCATGAAGTAGTGTTGTGAAGCAGGATTTTAAAAAAACTGCACAAGTCACTGCTTTTTATTGGAGCAGTTTCGTTTAGTGGTGAAGTCCCTTTTGAGCTCTTTTTTCCAAAACAGAACAAATTTTAACGGACGGAAAATACCGCTGAAGCTCCGAAACATTATTTTTGTACGTTAATTTTGAATAAATAGAAAGATGTATTGATTTTGATTATTTTTGTGTTTTTTTCAGATAATTTTTCAAGTACATGACTTAAGAGAATACGTGATTGATTAAAATTAGGTATTAACGAAATCACCAAAGTTTAGAAAATATAGGTACTCTTTTTCAGTTAATAAAAGTTCACAACAGTATACCTTGAATATCTTATAATGAGTATTATAGTAAACAATAACATTTACCTAATGTAACAAGTAACCAAAATTCAATTCTTTTACAAAAATTATCATCAAAATATTGGAAGTGAAGCTTGTATCAATTTCACTAGATATATTTCTTCATTGATCATTAATTACAAAGCAGTTTTGAAAACCTTTCCAACCTAATAACACTTTTTTAATACTGATATTTACATTTTATAAAATGTTTTGTAAAATACTGATATTTATTACAATTTCAAATAGGTGTTCCTGCAGATAAATCTTTTTCACTTACTGTTATTCACAGTTTTTAAAATATCAGTTTCTCAAAAACCAGCTCCGTATAAACGCTCTGGAGAGTTATTTCCAGTGACAGTCGACAGACAAAAAACATTGAAAAACCTCACTCTGTGAAATCACTACACACCTTTTCTATGATTACATTATCATTTGTCAAGTTTGTGATTCCTCTGAAATTTGTTTCATCATATTCAACGCCAACTCTTCTAGATTTTTCAATTAAAAATTCCATCTCAAAATGATTGGAAGTGGAAAAACGCTTTTGCAGAGGGCAGTACTCAGCAATATCAGGAAATATTCAGGAGATAGGAGTCCTGGTTCAGTAAGTTTTGAATAGTTATTACGTAATTTAGGTTAGGTCATTTGAATAATTCTCATTTTAATGTACCTTAAATAATAGAATAAAAATGTTCAAGATTTCATTTAATCTAATGTTTTATTTATTTCAGAGTCTACCGTGGCCCGTAGGAGCTTCACCAAAAGTGACTCTTGCTTTTATTTTGTTCTTCGCTCCTCCATTCTGGGCACCCTTTTTAATCACTAGATTCCAGATGCTTAAAAGATAAATTTTTATATTGTAAATTTATTGTATTATTCTAGCAGAAATATAGTGAGAATGTAATACTATGTAGATTACACCAATTTTACAAGTCTCTTATATAATTAAATAATGTGATGTAGACCCTCGAAAATTGAGAGGCAATTATTGAGCAAAATTCAATTTTGTCTTAAAATTTTCATTTTTGGTTTTAAACTCTACAAACTATTTCAAACAAATAAATAGATGAGAATAAAAACATGGATTATTTTACCTGAGATGATCGGTGAAACTTTTGTTTTGTTATACTCAAATTCACAATAGATTTGTCCAAATAATTGTTCATTGACAGGTTTTATATGTTACATTTAGTTTTATCTCAAATGGCGGATGCGCAATTTAAAACTAAAAATATAATGTAATATATTTAACTGTGAAAATATAAATATGAATATATATTTATATATATATATATATATATATATATATATATATATATATGTATATATATATATATATATATATATATATATATATATATATATATATATATATATATATATATATATATATATATATATATATATATATATATATATATATATATATATATATATATATATATATATATATATATATATATATATATATATTTATAAATGGTACAATGGTTAGCCCACTATGTGGACAGGCCTCTTGTCCACCCGCCATTTCCAATGTATCTCAAGGTGTATATATTTCATCATTCATTTTCAAATATATATCTTACCTAAGAGGGGAAAATAGAGGGGTATGAAAATCCCGCAGTTTTTTATTTTATATGTAAATCATACTAAAGTCGTCCCAGATACGGGAATGCTACGAAGGTTAGCCCCATAGTATAAAAATATATGTCGAACATATTTTGGTTAGCCCGGCGGTGTTGCCAATTTTCATAAGCAAACAAACTCTTCAACGGTCAACACGTGCACGTGTGCGTCTCATTTGTTATCACAGTGTTACTCGCATTTTACATTCTATAAAGAGTTTATGGTTACAATATGGCAAAGTATAGCCTTCGAACCAAAAATATGTGTAACTAATATCATAATTTTCTTGAAGCCAATTTAAAATGTTATTTTCAACTTTCATTCGAAATTGGTTCTCCTAAACGACTGTGATAATTAGCGTTATCCATTATTCCAAACTTGGAGTTTCGTTTAAGTTTGGAATTAGTTGTGTTTTGAACCAATTTTTTAAAATTTTTGTTGATCATATTATCGTGGTAGTTTTTAGCTCTAAAAATCAGTGAAGCCTTTTCAACGAACCAATTACTATTTACTGCATGAACCATAATGAATCATGCGCCACATACTGTATCCTGTCATTCGTCAACTTGAATATCACATTTCCAATAGTTCACCCTAGATAAAAGTCTCGTCCAAAGTATGCAGGTTTAAAAATATCGTCGTTCTCTACAGCTCATAGTTACATAAAAAAAAGTATTATTTGTAGACTAAGGCCTGTAATTCCATTAGAAGTTTCCTATTATCATGTTTCTCAAAGTGAATGCAATTTTTCTTTTTCCAAAATTGTACTTATATCTGGCATTTACATTCTAGTCTAGTCGCCAGCGGTAAAAAACTGTAAAACCATGGAATTTTGAGAATCAACACCAATTTTGATAAAAATTTGGATTTGAGCTCTACTTACCCTCTTCTTCAAAATCTATACTCTGCCGAAGTGTTTTACTTTTTAGGGGTGAAAATTACCCCTTATCGCAAAAAACTAAAAAACGTAGATTTTAGCATGTATTTAGTTAAAATATAGTTCAAATGAATTATTTGTACAGTTTTATGGAGAACCCTTGTTGTATTCTTTAAACCCCATTAGGAACACTATTTTATCTTAAGACAATACATTCAATATAATACCACATTAAATCCAAAAACATAATTTTTACCTTTTAATGAGTACATAAAGAGTATTATTAAGTTTAAAGGTTTTAATTTAGTCAATTTGGTTAAAAGAAATACCATTTGGTCTTTGGACGACTTCATTAAAACTAATTAAATATCCCCTCCACATTCAGATGAGAGTGGAGGGGATATAAGAGAGAAGCTCTTTTCAACCAGTGCACGAAAACCATAGTGCAATTGAAGCCAGCGTTACTTATAAAGAGTGTCCTTTCAATCCGTTCGATTGTGAAAGCAATGCTTGGGAATTACAGGAAGAAATCCACGAAAACGACGATCAAATTCAAAATGAATTTCAAAACGACAATGAACTCATGAAAAATCTGCTTTTCTGCGAAGAGCTTAGGGAATTGGCAATCCTTTCAAACATGAGCCAAGGCACTGTTAAACAATAATACAACTCTTTAATAAACGATTTCCAAAGACTATTCTTGAGCAAGATCCGCGAAAAAAAATTTTTCAGGTTAGGATTCCATTTGAGCGCAAGACCACTTTAAATCAATAAGGTCACAATTTGAACATATTAAAGCATATTGGTTTTGAAAGGAAACGTAAACAGACTCCTGTGGAAGTGATTGGATTTATAGTGGTAAATAAAACGCTGTTTTAAATCTTGTCAGATTTGAAACATTTAATAAATGAACAATTAGTTTCAATCAAGATCACGCCATGTTTAACTGCAATAAAGACTTCGCCATTTTGGACTTTCTCAATAGTAAACGAAAATAATATTATTATTCAAATAATTGCGTCTTGTATCTTCTTAAAAAACTGAAGAACGGTATGTCGAAATATGCCATTTGATTAAAAAATACATTTAGATCCTTAGATGCAAAATAAAATTTGATGATATTTTTTCAGTATTTTTCAAATATGGGAAAAATACATTGAATGAGTGGCGCTCGAGTTATGTTGAAGTATTTTATTACTTTTTATCAGAAAAGTGCCATTCGTTGGTGAATTTTTCACCATAATAGGTTGCTTTCGAATGTTATTTTATGATATGCTTAGCATACGTATGCGGTTTAAAATATTACCACTCTGCCAGCCATCATACAAACACAAAAGTTGTCGAGTGTTAGTAAACAAAATAAAACTCTTTTAGGATTCATTAATTATTTTTAAGTTAATTTAGTCCGCGTTGAATACATTTTGAGAGCAAAATGTCAGATAATAAGTTTTAATTTATGTATTTGAAGTTGCCTTGAAGAACCCTTCAAGAATATAGAATTAAAACTTAATGGTTTTAATACAGTTTTGAAATTTAGTCTTGAAGGCCTTTTTAGGATGGGCCCCTTTTTGGCTAGAAGCTGCTTTATGATGGTCTCAGGGATGTCTTGAAGATCACTTGTTTTTATTCGAAATTTTATTGTATAGTTTTAAAGCGATCTTGAAGATCGGAATAAGAGCATTGATGTTACTTGGGTGTAGATCTATTGATATACCTACTCAAACAAGTTTACGATTAATCAGAGAGATGCAACCTCTTCAAATCATCCCCTGATAGTAGTAATTTCCGAGACTCTTCAACCCTTATAAGTCTTCTCCTGAGAACATGAATTATTGAAAAATAATTTCAACGATTTTTTCACAATAAAAAATGATTCAAAATACATTAATATTGAATCGAGAATATTTCATCAGTGATATAACTCTTGTCATTTTTAAACACAACCCTTATAAAAGCCACCCCTTGTGAACAAAAATATAAATATTGCGGTTTTTTTGCATTAATAATGAGAGGAAATAATAAAAATTTATTTACACTGAATATAGTTTTTCGTTTCCTCGTCGCTCTCGTTATGCACATCTTCCTCTTGGTCTAAAACTGGTGTCCTGTTTAGACAAGTGTCTTCACGGCAGGTTCTGCACATTGCATTTCAAAAGAGATCTACTCGTCGGTAACCGCACTCTGAACCGCATCCCTTTTTGAAATTACAAAATATCATTTTGCAAAAGCTCCTCGGGTGCCGGTTCATTTTGGTTTTTGATTGGATGCAAAATTCCGTCAATTTTAATCCAACCACAATCAAAATAATTACTTTTTTTGTCACCTTGCCACATGTGCACATTGAAAGCACCAACTGTTGGGATAAGAGATTAAACTCTAACAGCCTTTTTTCAGTGGTTAAATTAATAAATGAGTTATATCTGATTTGTTCGAGGTATTCAGACAAGTTAGTTACACGTTTCAATGTATTTAAGGTATAGTGTCTATAGTAAGTCCAAACAACATTTTAGTACACTATCTACCGGCTTCTAAAATATCTACAAGCGTTGAGGAACTATTATGAAAAATCTTCGCCTTTTCTCTTGCGTCGGAACGTTCTAAAATATCGATTAATTTTTTTTCACCTTTATTGAAGAAGGCAGAAGTTGAGTCACATCCAGTGAAGCTGTGAGAAAATAGTATCAAATCTGCAATGTTTGGATATTCAGTTTCTAAACTTTCAGAAGAATATGCCAGTGAAGCGGAATTTTGCTCTGAAATAAAAAATTCAAGAAGTCGGTTTTTCGACGATTACTCCCCCATTTTTTGAGCTATAATATTTTCAAAAAGAACATTCTGTAAGGAATTTCAAGGTCTCTGACACCACGTTGATTAAAACTTTTTTTAAATCTTTCATTTGAAAAGGGCTGACCTCAAAGGGCTTGGATGAGCTACAATTAATACGCGAATGCAAACTTTGAGCCAACATATCTCGTTCAATTTTCATGATACGAAGATGAAAAAAATATCAAAATTTTAGTAAGGAAAACCTGCCAATTGAAAATAGAAACAGTTTTTCATATCATGAATAGTTTTTGGTTTATTTGAGAAAAATACATTTTTCTTCAAAATTACGAAAATGCGATTTTCAATTCAATCAACAATTTTTTAAAAATTAAGCATTGTAAACTTATCAAATCACATGAATCATATTAATAACACTTAAGTCAAAATAATTGAAAGTGGGTTACGATTAATTTCATTTAGGGTGGTCATGACGAGGGAGTAAGTGTTAAATTAAAAAAATAATTTAAAAAAAGTGACGTTATTTTTGTTATAAGTCAGTCAATTCTTATAAAAAGACTTTCGTATGAAAATTATTTTGAATGTTTTTTCTTATACTTTAAAAAAGGACTCTTGAGTTTTACCCAAAAATTTCACTATTTTCAAAGTATTTAAAGTTTTCAATTTTCGGTTTCCCGAAAATAAACATTCTTCAACGAGTAGATAATAACTCAGACGTTGTTGGGCTCACAAAGGTCATTCGAAAACGAATATCTTTTCTCCATCATTAGCTACATTTTTGTTTCAGATGATTTTTCCGATAAAATGAAAATTGTTTGAGTTATTCGTAAAAAACTGTTTAACAACATGCGTTTTTTCAATGAAAATTGCACAGTTTCAATCGTTAATAACTCGAAAATTATCAACTTCACAAAAAAACTTTATGAAACAAAAGTTGCTTAGAATTAGTCAGTTTATCAATTTCTGATGTTATTCTGATTAAAATCATTTTCATCCCCTAAAAGCGGTAGCCTTCACCCCTAAGGCAAAAGCACACTTCGGCACATTATAGATTTTGAAGAAGGTTATAAATACTATCTGAATCCCAATTTTCAAGGAAATCGACCTTGATTCTCAAAATTCCACGGGAAAACAGCTGGTGACTGGACTATTCTCATTTGTAGGGAAACTGCGATGTATTCCTTTCGTTTGTACATTTTGTATATCACATCACCTATTGATTAAAATAATGCTTTGTTCAATCTTCGAAACCTTCAACGACATGTTCTTTCAAAATTATCTTCTTCCAGAATATAAATATTAATTTGATCAATTTTAAAAACTTCAGTCACCTTTTGGATTGCCTTAAGTTTAGAACCTAATACACATTCATAAAATTTGACTGCTTCTATTTTCAAGTTTTTATTTTCTAATTTTAAAGTCGCTTTAATATTTATGGAATTAAATTTAGTACATATTAGAAAGTATATTTATGTAAAAAATAAGAAATTATGGAAGACCAATAATCATAATGTTAATAAATATCCTACAAGTACAATTCTACTTGTGTTTTTTTAGTATTTTTCCTATTCCTATTTCGCTGCTTAATAAAAATACTATACATGTTCGTTCTTGTGACATTTATAAATGGACATAACAAACCATCAGACATATAATCAATTAACAACGGCAAACAGTTTAAAGATGAAATTTTCAACATTAACGAAAAATCTGAACTCAGGTACACATACATGTATCCAAAAATGGGTGAGCGTGAAAAAAATTGAGATCTCGAGACAGGTTTTTTACCCAATCACGATACTGTAGAGGGGGAATAAAAATGTGATTATTTTGTTTAGCGCTTACAGATCATCTACCATAGAAAAACAAAGAGTTTTGAAAGGAAGTTTACTTTTATGAGAGAAATAAAAAGTTGAATTGCAAACATAACTAAAAAACTTTAAAACCAAAAGATTTAAATATAGGGAACCTTAATACTGTTTCATAGACAACAAAATTTGCTACATGATAGATTTAAAACATTCAGGGTATTCTTATTTCAAATAAACTCGATTTTACAGTGTGAATTGGCTAATAATGGAACTGAAAATTGTGAACACCCTGTAAGGAATTTTGTAATAATAAATTGAATGAATGTCTTATTACAGCCTGAAGACATTTTTCATAGTAGCTAATTTGTTACGTACAATTCAAAAACCTAATTAAATCGACTGTATTCCATTAGAAAAAACATTACTTTGAAAGGTCACTGTTTTTTGGAACATCCTGTATATTTGAAATTATTTCAAAATGTAGCACGTATTAATCTGAATTCACCACCACATTTGGTTTTCAATTGTCGCTAATATACTAGAGAATAGTTCGTATGTGGTGTCCCGCCCTGTATATCGATCTAATACAGAAGCCTAAACCATGAAAGAATATTCAGGAAAATAATCAACTTGAAAACTTGACCCAACATAACGCTTTGCGATTTGTCTTACAGTGTTGCCACATTCGGGGCTAACCAATGCACTGTGGCTATATCCAATGTATATTCAGAATGTGTATAAAAATAGCGCCCTCTACATGGATTTTGTTGGAACCTATAAGTGTATAATGAACATGTTGAAAGTAAAAATGTCGTCCCTGCCAAAAACGCGGGAAACGTCGTTTTAGACCATCTTCTATACTTTAGAACAGGTATACAGTGCCTTTCCTTGGTGAGCCCGAAACTGGGACGACTAACGTTCTTGCGGGTGGACCATTGTGTCATTCACATAGCAAACGGGCTGCTCATGGCCTATGTATATATATATATATATATATATATATATATATATATATATATATATATATATATATATATATATATATTTAAATATGTATATTTTTATATCTTTATATATTTATATATATATATATATATATATATATATATATATATATATATATTAATATTGAAGGACTTGGGTGTAATTCTGGATACTAAACATATTTTTAATAAGCATATCAGCTCTTTACCAAAGGTATTTCAAATATTAGGGTTTATTAATAAACAATCAAAATATTTTGAAAATCTGAAGTCATGCGTAACTCTAAGAAAGAAATTTTTGAAAACCCTTTCTTTTAAGTCTAATCTTGTTAACTATGACCGCAAATATGTAAGAACATATTTTTTACTTTCAACTTTGGATAATAGAAGGAATTTGTCAGAAGTTTTGTTTTTGGGTAAAATTTTAATTGGGTAGTAGAATTGATTCACCAGATGTAAGTACCTACTTATTGTGTGGAATTTCTTTCAATGGTCTCCCTCGTCAGCTAAGGTGTAATATACTTTTCGATATAACCTTTAGAATTTAGATACACTGATAACGCTCAGTACTTTCCCTTTTGTAGGATTATAATAGTCTACAATAATATCTTTAACATTGACTTATTTTTTACATGTCGACTATTCGCTAAATATAGTATCTAAATATTTTTATATAGTGAAACATAAGCCAAGTGTGTTTTATTTTAAAGTTTATACTTTATTCTTGACTCATTTGATGTGTCCGGGGAGTTATTGAGGAAATATTTGTTGTTGAATTAATTTTTTGTTGTTGAAAGGTT
Source organism: Cynegetis impunctata (assembly GCA_030704885.1). Taxonomy (NCBI): domain Eukaryota; kingdom Metazoa; phylum Arthropoda; class Insecta; order Coleoptera; family Coccinellidae; genus Cynegetis; species Cynegetis impunctata. The sequence goes on along the minus strand of JARQZK010000023.1, from coordinate 817,975 downwards.
AGGTTTAAGCTAGCTGTAAAATGCAATTAACTTTACGTGAAAATCACCAGTTGTTTGGTGATAATGCTTGTAGCAGCAGACAAGTTGCTGCAGAGTTTAACTTGAGACATCCCGAACGTGCTTCAGTTAGGTACTCATGGAAAAGCAGCCGCTTCAAATGCTCTTTTCAATAAAAATGGCAGTGTTGTTAAAATTCACCAGAATAGTCAACCTCGTCGAATACACCCGCCTCTTGAGGATAACGATATATTGGCGGCAAGTAGAGCAAATCCATGCATTAGCCTTCGAGATTTATCATCTCAACTTAATATTGGCAAGGATAAATTATAAGATGCTTCATTTGTCACGAAAATAAAACATATAAAGCTTTTGTATACATTGCAACAAAGCGATGATAATAATAGTCCGGGAGCCCACTGTCCGAAAGTCTACGTCATAAAACATCCGGATCATTCATAATTTATTTGAAAGGATTTATACCAAAGAATATTAGAACGTTCGTCTGCCTAAGCTCATCCTGGCGGGTCATAGTTAATGAACGTAATTTATTTGGCAAAAACTGGTACGTCACCTACGTAACAAAACATCCGGCTGAAATTTAAACACATTATAGATAAATATCAGATATTTGAACTTGTCTTGGTCTGCCAAGCTTCACCCTGGCGGAAGTGCTCGGCAGACCACCCTAAAGCGGTGACAACTACTGTCAAATTGATCGGTCTCAGTCAAGCCAGATCATAGATTGACATGAAAGAATGTATGATAAATTCTCGGAACATTCCATTACCGCTGCTTGTCAGTATATAAGCTGTAAATCGCGAAAGAGTGAATTTTTTTGTTTTATGTTGACTGTGATTTGTTTTGAAAAAAAGCATATAAAGGTTACTCTTTGGATGTGCCTGGCTTACCACCACTAATCAAGTATTTCAATGGCGTGTCGGCAAGACATTTGCTATGATGAAGTTATATATTATGCTGCATAGCATTTATGTTTCTTATTCAGGCGCAAAAATAAATAAAGGAGATGGTTTGACTCATGAACATACCACGTACAATAGACCATGAGAAAAATATGCATTTTCAAAAATGAGACAATCAACACTTAAGAATTGGCCTTGTGATTTGTTAATCGTCATGGTGAATGCAAGACGAATCGGAAATTGAATTCGTTTAAACTCAAAGGGCATATCGGTTAAGATCATCGGAATCCTCAGAATGAGAACGTTTTCACCTCTGAATCTTCCTTAGAGTGCGCCATGTGAATAACATTGATCATCAGTTTTCTTATCACCAAACGCGTACCATTATTGCATTGCATATGTTTGACTGGTTTAGATTCCGAATCATGATGACTACCGAGCCAACCTTAAGTTGTAAATTGCGTGGTGGTAAACCAGGCACATCCAAAGAGTAACCTTTATATGATTTTTTCAAAACAAATCAGTCAACATAAAACATAAAAATTCACTCTTTCGCGATATACAGCTTATATACTGACAAGCAGCGGTAATGGAATGTTCCGAGGATTTATCATACATTCTTTCTTGTCAATCTATGATCTGGAATGACTGAAACCAATCAATTCGACAGTAGTTGTCACCGCTTTAGGGTGGTCTGCCGAGCACTTTCGCCAGGGCGAAGCTTGGCAGACCAAGACAATTTCAAATAACTGATATTTATCTATAATGTGTTTAAATTTCAGCCGGATGTTTTGTGACGTAGGTGACGTACCAGTTTTTGCCAAATAAATTACGTTCATTAACTATGACCCGCCAGGATGAGTTTAGGCAGACCAACGGTTTAATATTCTTTGGTATATATCCTTTCAAATAAATTATGAATGATCCGGATGTTTTATGACGTAGACTTTTCGACAGTGGGCTCCCGGACTATAATATAAAAGATTAGACTATTGTTATTGGGTTCAAGGTAATTTTTTAAGCGATCTATTTTTTGAAGAATATTATGTTTAGTGATGAGGCTACATTCACCACTAATGGAGTTGTGTCGCCTCAAAACTGTAGATACGGGGCCACAAAAAATCCTCACTGGGTTATAAATTGTAAAGACCAATATTCCCAGAAAGTCAATGTTTGGTGTGAGATTTTAGGAGACCAAATAATTGATCCTCTTTTCTTTAATCAGTCATCAAATGCTGAACGTTTCGTTAGTTTTCTCGATGGGCAATTTTGGAAGCAATTCAAAATCTTACTCTTAATGTGCGACAGTATATGTATTTGCAACTAGATCGCGCATCTATTAATAACGCCAGAATTGTTCGTGAGTGGTTGACCCAAACTTTTCCTATGCGATGTATAGGAAGAAACAGTCCGTTTGAACTGTGGCCTCCGAGGTTTCCCGACATTACACCTCTAGATTTTTATTTTTGGGGCATGTTAAAAAACAAGGTTTTTAAAACAAGACCCAGAAATTGAGATGAACTTTGTGAGAGAATAATATAAGCATGCCAAGAAATAAGCATTCCTGAACTTAGATAAGTAGCTAGACAGAATAGAAAAAGAATTGAAAAATGTATTCCGATAAATAAGGGAGATCTAGTTGAGAGAGACATCATCTTATTACAGTTTATAGTTAATTAATTATTTTGTATTAGGAAAATTACTGTTTCATACATTTTTTTCTAATTTAATCACCTATCATAAGAATAAAATAATTATTATAAAAGAAAATTCTGATTCCTTGGTGTTATTTATTTTATTGAAATATTTAAATAAGTTCTTACTTTGGATAGCGCACTAGTTATAAAATTAAAAAATAATTTTGAAATACCTATAACCAAAATAAGTATTGAAAAAATTGAAAATGCGAATTTTGTCATGAAAATTGGTATATTAAAAATATTCTGAACAACATTTTCTCATAATTTTTTTCGATATCTCTAAAGTATAACAAAATATTGAGAATCGTAGAATTCGTAGTAGACTGAGTTTAAAATTCAGAATTCAGTCAATTATCATAAAAAATTTGACTCATCACCTTTTATGACTGTGCGAGAATTCAAATCAGTACTTTTCTTTGAATAACTATAATAATATGGGGGTGTCTTCATTTTAAATGCGACACACTGTATAAATACACTAACTATTTCATATCATTGCCCACTTGGTTAACTACGCAATAATCAAACATCTACTTATATTAGGGTAGGCAGAAATATATGAGATATAAACAGTTTGTTATGACAAAATTGGATCGAAATCTTGCTATCACGGTTAGTTAAAAACGATTCGTTTCGAAATTTCAATGTGAAATGAAAAACCTGAGCACAATTCTGTTGATTTTGATCGCGTCGCGTCTGCCAAGTTTTCGGAAGTGTTTTTTCGATGTGTGAACATATTTGACAAATAATATTGAAATATCACTCATCTCAAACCTTGCAAACGAAGTGTCAAATTAAATTGCCAAGTTCCCCTCATAAAGAAACGCCAATTTAACAAATTGTCTTAGAATTGACTACTTCCCTTTGGGCTACAATCCAATTTACTAATTTATCTCAAAAATTTTTTGATCGTTGTCATGGCAAGTCAGTCGCACGGTATTCAACAGCTTCTGGTTGCCGAGAAAAGGGCAGCCGAAAAGGTCGGAGCTGCAAGAAAACGTAAGTGAGATTATCCAAGAATTCCGCTTTATTTATTTTTAATATTCCTCTATTTGTTTCGCTGATTTCTATTTATAATTGGCTCAGATTCTGCAAATAAATACGCTATTGTAAATGCGAGTATATTGGTCCATGAAATTTCACCTGGGTATTTTCTGATACTAGAAATTTTGTTATAGACGGAGTAATGTTATTAGAAATGAGAAACAATTTATTGAATTGAATTCGCATTTACTTGGTGAAAGTTCATATTCTTAATTTTGTAAAGAAATAAAAAACTAACTTTTCACAGGTTGAAATAAAAATCAATTGAATAAACGCGTTTCGTCGAAACATTGACTTCATCTCGTACTAAATTATGGTATTACAAAGTTTACCCACTTATATACGAGAAAAGTACAGTATTTAACAGAAGGCAAACCTTCCGAAAACTTGAAATTGTTTTTTCGTAAACAAAGTTTCATATGAAACCAACAATAGCATTGGAAAATTGTTTAAAAACAACAAATCAAAAATTCATAGAGATGAACGTAATGGTGTTTATAGACTCGACTGTAACGATTGTGAAAAATTCTATATGGGACGTACAATTAGAAATTTCAGAATTCGAATACACGAACACCAACGTAGCTATATGAAGGCAGCAAACTGACTCTAATTATGCGTGCCATCTTATTCAAGAAAAACATACCTTTAATCATAATTATAAAATATAACAGTTAGAAAATAGTCTCTCCAAAATCAACTGTTGGGAATCCCTTTACATCAATAAATAAAAAATTCCGGAAACCTAGTTAACGACCAGATTGACGTAAACCCTTCTCCTCTTCATAATCTGTTCAATGTACCTACTAATAGCTCTGATTGAATTGCTTATTGTTATTTAGTTTCTCTAGGAACCCTTCTGTTATATTCAATTTTCTTAGCGAAAAAATGAGGGCTCAGAAACAAATTTTGATATAGTTTTGATTTTCTCACCCTTTATGTTTTTTAGGTCGCTGAACACGAATTTTAAGTTTGCTGGCAAATAGTTTGCCCGGAACTTTGATTTTTGGGCACTTTTCGACCAAATTTTGGCACTTTTTTCAGTTTTCGGCCTATATCTCAAAAAGGAATCATGTTTTTGACAAAATTGCCTACATTTCTTGTACGAAACGTTTTTTGTAAGGCTAACCGTTTTGCCGCTAGAGCGCTCCCAAAAATAGCCATATTTCCATATCTAGTGACATTCACCGTTTACGCGAAAATCAACCTTGCTGTGATACTTAACTGTTGCAACAATTTATTACATTATACAATTTATATTATATTACAGTAGATTTTTCATAAATAACGTTTTTTTTTTTGGAAGACCCACCCAGTGATTCTCAATCACTGTGCCGCGGTATTTTTGTGTGCAGCGAAATTTTTAAAATGTGCCGTCAAATTTTGGAAATGTAAATTGAAGAAGATCTGACATAGAGACTGAGCTTATGTGATAACGTCAAAACAAAATTTGAACACGGGTTATTATGAAAGTTTTTTGAGTTTTTCATAACAATGTTAGTTTCAAGTGAAATTGTGGAGCCATATGAATGTGAAAACTTGCTCTAAAGAAAATACAGAGAAGGTGATAGATTGGAAAGATATGGTACAAATTGAGAGTCTAGAACTGGTATAGACAAATTTAATGCTTTTTGTCTATTCATTTCTCACTTCAGAGAAATACCCCATGAGATGGAGAGTTTGCAAAATAAAGTTTACAGAACGAGGGAAAATTTTAAAACATTTATCAGAGTGCACGATAAATATGCAGTCAGATCAACAGTTCCCGAATGCACGTTCAGAACAAACTGCTTCATATGTGGATTACCAATTACCAAACAATTTTTAGCGGCAGAAGCCAGAACAACTCCTGATTTGCGAAATATCGTGTACCAGGTACGTGATTTAGCTGGTCGTTTGAGAGAAAGTGTAATGAAGGATGCACGAGATCGTGATGATGAATTTGGAAGGGCGGTTTTACGCCGAAATGAGCATATACCTAATTTGGTTGCATATAAGGCACAATATCACTTTATATCTTTTACTCTTTGTAGATGATATTCTTCTGACCGGAAATTCTATTAAGTAGATTAATGAAATAAAGAATATTCTCAACAGCGAGTTCAAAATGAAACATTTGAAAAACATTTATATATGGATCTCCACTAATTCCTTTTGTTTCTTAATGTGTGCGAGAATGGCTCGCTCATATGTATATATTTATCGTACTCTCATCCCCATCTTATGGGTCATTTCTCTGAATTGAGAAATGAATAGACAAAAAGCATTAAATTTGTCTATACCAGTTCTAGACTCCTCTCAATTTATCCCACATTGTACGATGTCTTTCCAATCTATCACATTCTCTGTATTTTCTTTAGAGTAAGTTTTCACATTCATATGGCTCCACAATTTCACTTGAAACTAACATTGTTATGAAAAACTCAAAAAACTTTCATAATAGCCCGTGTTCAAAGTTGATTTTGAAGAGCCATGTTTTGACGTTATCACATAAGCTCAGTCTCTATGTCAGATCCCGATGACTGAATATCAGTACTGCGCAACAATTTTTTTCTTTAATATACATTTCCAAAATTTGACGGCACATTTTAAGAATTTCGCGGCACACAAAAATACCGCGGCACAGTGATTGAGAATCACTCGATGAGTCTTCCAAAAAAAAAACGTTACTTACGAGAAATCTACTGTAATATAACATAAATTGTATAATGTAATAAATTGTTGCAACAGTTAAGTATCTCAGCAAGGTCGATTTTCGCGTAAACGGTAAATGTCACTAGATATGGAAACATGGCGATTTTTGGGCGCGCTCTAGCGGCAAAACGGTAAGCCTTACAAAAAAACGTTTGGTGTAAGAAATGTAGGCAACTTTGTATGCCTCAATTTTGTATAGAATGAGTTTGTCAAAAAGATCATTCTTTTTTGAGATATAGGCCGAAAACTGAAAAAAGTGCTAAAATTTGGTCAAAAAGTGCCCAAAAATCAAAGTTCCGGGCAAAATTTTTGCCAGCAAACTTCAAATTCGTGTTCAGCGACCCAAAAAACATAAAGGGTGAGAAAATCAAAACTATAGCAAAACTTGTGTCGGAAAATCCTAATATGCCTAGCCTAAAATAGATTTTGTAATAACATAGTTAAGTACGAGATGAAGTCAATGTTTTGAGGGAACTCAATAGATTTTTATCTCAACCTGTGAAAAGTTAGTTTTTTATTTCTTTATAAAGTTATAAACAATTTATTCTTCTTTTAAACCAAGGCTGCCCAACATTTTTAACAGTCGGGCAAAAAGGACGATTCAAGAATCACAGGTGGGCCACTGACCACTGACAGTTCAATAAAAATAATAACATAAACAGCATATTCTGCTATTTGAAGAAATACAATTAACAAAATTTGAAATCGAACTTAAAAATTGGCACAATCAATGTGATTTCTGAATTTTTTTTGTTTCAATAATTTTCCTATATTAGGCGTCAAATCAAATGTTGACAGACACAACAAAAAAATTTATTTTTTATATAAGTAATTCGGATTACAAACATATGTTGAATCGAAACTACTTAGAAATTGGAAGGCCAGGTTAGTTATTGCAGGAAAATTTTCTTTTGGTACCAGTTTCCAAAAATCTACAAATTCTTCTGAAGAAGTTTCTGACTTCTGACATCTAATTTTAGATTCGTACTTAGTACAATGGATAGTGTCGATATTGAGCTTCTCTTTCATTTCTTTGAGTGTAGGAACGTGGGCAATATTTTCATTGGCTTGATTCATTGAAAACAGATTTAATTCAGCTTTGAATCCTCTTATCAAAGCAAGCATAGTCAGAAGCGCGGTCGGAAGTGAACAACTTTTTACTTGTAATTTGAGATTTAAACTATTGAGGTAATTGATAATGTCAACAGTAGATGCAAAATCACTCATCAATCAGGATTCTTTTTTCAGTAAATCAGTTTCCAATGAAACACCCTTTCTTCTTCTAAAATTCCAACACCTGCTCTCTCAAGGTGAAGAAATTTTTCAACATGATTCTCTTTGAAAACCATCTCACAACGCAGTACAGTTGTAACTCTACATATTCGCTGATATATTCTTCAAACAAAACCCTGAATTGACGTATGTGAATAGTCCATAATATCATCCAATTGCATGTACTTTAGACAGGCAATTTTTAAACTTGCTCACGCGGGCGGCGGGCCATTCAAAATTCGTTCGCGGGCCACATTGTGGCCCGCGGGCCTGAGGTTGGGCAGCCTTGTTTTAAACACTCAATTTTTTCGACTGCATATTTTCAAGCGAGAAAATGTATGTTTTCCAGGATAATGGAATTTTAGTAGAAATTAAATCAAATTTAAATAAAAATAGTTATAAAAAACAAAGTAAATTTTTTCTCATTTATTGTTGAAATGTATTACTTATCACAAAGTAACGGAGAAATCCATCCAATAGGAAATTTTATTATTGAAGTAGGTATATTGTAAGTGAAGTGAAACTGCCTTTTCCGCTATTCATAGAAACTGAAGCAATTAAATATAATTTGGGTTAACTAAAATATTTTCTAGGTATCGTCAGGGTCGGATTTAGAGGAGGGCAACCGGGGCTATAGCCCCGGGGCCTGCACAAGTAGAGACTTCGGAAAATTTTCAAATTCAGACTAGTAAACACTAGTACAGGACTTTTCTTTCAATATTTTTTTTTCGCGTTTTACATTTACCTACAGTTCTTTGTATAAACATTTGGGGTCATCCATAAATTACGTCACATGAATTTCACGATTTTTTGCCCCTCCCCCCGTCCATGTCACAGCTGGTCACATTTTTGAGACTCCCCCCTCCCTAGTGTGACGTCACACATTTTGCAAATTTACATTTACAAATTATTGAATGAAAACAGCGGTTCCGAAATCAGTTTTATTTACATTTAAATCATTTTTTAATAAAATTAACATCAAATCAACAAAACAAAAAGCAATTAATTATATGAATTAAAGAAATTAACAAAATAAAAAATATTAAAAGAATTATATCAATTAAAGATACAAACTAACTGAAGAGATCCAAAGCTAACTGAAGTTATATGGAGGAGCAAATTTACCTTCGGGGTAAGAACCCCTCTCGCAATAGTTGCCAAAGACTGGATCGCCACAACATGGGACAACCTCGCATTTTACTATTTGTAATAAATATTGAGATTCACGCACATGATTTGCGTACCAAGTCGCATAGATTTTGAAATGTGACATCACAAAATTTAGGACCCCTCCCACCCCCTTGTCACACAATGTTACACTTCTTCGACCCCCTCCCTCCCCCTTAACGTGTGACGTAATTTATGGATGGCCCCTAATTTCAAAAATGAAGATTATAAAAAATAGGCTTCGATGGGACAAAATCGTCTATCAAAGTTTTCTCTTTTGAGCATTGATAGTGATTTACTTCGGGAACTGGATTTCAGCGAAATCATCAACGATTTTTCGGCGGAAAAAGCTCACAATTAAGGTTCCGTTCGTAAACGCTAAAATTGTTTTGGGGTCAGGGGGCCTCCGCTCCTTTGTTGCCCGAGGCCTCCAGGCATCTAAATCCGGCACTGGGTATCGTTGAAGAGATAAAAATTCATGAAATTTTTAAAACCTAATTCAGATTAATTCAGAGCAAATCAGTTTTTAGTCTTCATGAATGCGATTTATCAATTTTGAGAATAATTAATCCAATCCGCGTTTCCCCATAATTCCCTAAAATCACATTAATGAATTTAAGACTTTTTTTGGATATCTTGATAATTGGATGAGATATCTTTATGAATACTGAGAAATTTAACTTTCTTCCTAATGTGACGTGACGTGCAGAGTATTTTCCACGAATGTAAATTATATTGAGTACAAATAATTAGATTTCTCGTTAAAAGTTAACAAATAGTTATTTTCGAGAAGATTGAAAGTGAACATTCGAACATTTTTCAGTAATTGCTCAAGAAGATAAACAGCAAACAATGATTAATTTGAAAAAAGTTTCTCCAAAGCATGATGAAAAATTAATTAATCCGATAAATGGCTATGGCTGGTTAGATACATACATATATATATATATATATATATATATATATATAACTATATATATATATATATATATATATATATATATATATATATATATATATATTTATATATACCTACCCAAGGGCGCACCCAGGATTGAGTTTCGGGGGGGGCTGAATCAAAATTTACCTCCTTAAATTTAAATAGAAAACGCACATCCCTTATCCGGTAAATCATAATAGATCTTATGGTTAACCGATAGTGAGTAGGCTCATTTTATAGTAGAAGTTGAGCTCATTTCACAATTATTATCTTAGTAATCTCAATTCTTTTGTTACTACAATAAATCTCGGGGGGGGGCTGCAGCCCCATGGCTCCCCCCCTGGGTGCGCCACTGTACCTACCTATACTAGAATGATGGAATAGCTGCAACATGGCAAATAAATCCCTTTAAGTTGAAGTGTGTATCCAGAGCAAACTGTTTAACAGAAGTAAACGCTAATAATATAATATAAATAAAATTATATGCCAGTGGCGGCTCGTGAGTTTGTCTTCAGGGGGGGCGCAAAAATAATATTCGGATATACATGTGTTTCAATTCAAATATTGAAATATGGATACTTCCAACATCCGGATAGATCTGTTTTTGGTTTTAGGCTTAATCTTTAGCCATTAGAGTATCTTCGATTTATTTATCAATTTATCTAAATCAATAATTTTCTTAATGTACCTTTCTACTCGCCTTCTTATTTTTTGAAACCAAAATATATTCTCCTTTCTTTGTCCACTATGATCTTCTTTATCACCTTTTCTTAAAATCAGGAATTATTTGAACCATAGCTCTCTCAATTGTTAACGTGGCCAAAGCACTAAGAGGATCTTCACACATATAGTATTTCTTAGAGAAGATTTAATAAGTTTTAACTTCGAAAAACATCTTTCTGGTTCGTTGCTGTTGCCATTGGTATATAGTTACTAATATTCGCAAAGTTTTAGTTATTTCTTCAAAATCATTATCTAAACGTCTAAACCTAACGACAGTATAAAATGTAATGATTTTAAGCAGACCGAAATGTCTGAATTGTCTTTTTTTTGGAAAATTTTCACGTTTTTTAATCTCGTAGTCTATCAAATGTTTGAGATTACGAACTCTTACCTTTGTCCAATTTTCATCGCCTCCAAATATTGAATAAACAAAACAACATTCATCACATCCACACAACCACGGAGTCATGTTGAAAATGTTTTCATCAAATTTTCGCCTAAAACCCGGCCGAAGAGCCGGACGATTTTTATACTCTTTCTGTTCCATATTCAAACCTGGGGTCGGACGTCCATTATCTTTCAAATCCACTTTTTCCTACAAACTTAATTTGCTAAAAACAACTTTTTCTAACTCACGTACTCTCATTATGTTTATAAAATCGGGTAAAGAAAAAACATTACAGCCCTTAGAACCATCCGCCAACACAACAGGTAATCTTCGTGTGGGTTGCGGGCCCAGACACGTAGAGTCCGTAGCAGTCTTCTCCGCCGACACCGGATTACGTCATCTCGCCTTGCCGTTATTATATGTGGACTCGTGGCTCAAACGCCCGTGCTCATCAAAGAAATGTAATGTTGGTTGCAGTTGGATTGAAATAGGTACTGGTATAGTTTCGTAAATTACGGCGGAGCGTATGGATTTGTTTAGATTTTTAGAATATAAAAATAAATAATAAGTTTTATAGTAACTATAGTTTGTTCAAAATTATATATCATCACTAGCTGACCCAGCAGACGTTGTTCTGCCATATAAATTATTTTTATCTATCTATCTAAGTATCTATCTAGATAGTTATCTATCTTTCTATCTATCTATCAATCTAGATAGTTGTCTATCTTTTTATCTATCTATCGTTCTATCTATCTATCTATCTATCTATCTATCTATCTATCTATCTATCTATCTATCTATCTATCTATCTATCTATCTATCTATCTATCTATCTATCTATCTATCTATCTATCTATCTATCTATCTATCTATCTATCTATCTATCTATCTATCTATCTATCTATCTATCTATCTATCTATCTATCTATCTATCTATCTATCTATCTATCTATCTATCTATCTATCTATCTATCTATCTATCTATCTATCTATCTATCTATCTATCTATCTATCTATCTATCTATCTATCTATCTATCTATCGTTCTATCTATCTATCTATCTATCTATCTATCTATCTATCTATCTATCTATCTATCTATCTATCTATCTATCTATCTATCTATCTATCTATCTATCTATCTATCTATCTATCTATCTATCTATCTATCTATCTATCTATCTATCTATCTATCTATCTATCTATCTATCTATCTATCTATCTATCTATCTATCTATCTATCTATCTATCTATCTATCTATCTATCTATCTATCTATCTATCTATCTATCTATCTATCTATCTATCTATCTATCTATCTATCTATCTATCTATCTATCTGACCCGGCAAACGTTGTTCTGCCATATAAATTATTTTTATCTATCTATCTTTTTATCTATTCATCTATCTGCCGATGTATCACTATCTATCTAACTATCTATCTATCAATCTATCTGACCCGGCAAACGTTGTTTAAATTATAAGAATGGCTATTAAAAAATATGGGTTGTTGATAGAAGGGTGAAAATTTAGAGTTGTTTGTATTTTTTAATGCAACATGTATCGTAAAAAAAATTAACATTAAGTTTTGCCAAAAAAAAAATCAAGGGGTGGACTACCCTTAATATTTAGGGCGATGAAAAATAGATGTTGGCCGATTCTCAGACCTACCCGATATGCACACAAAATTTCATGAGAATCGGTCGAGCCATTTCGGAGGAGTTTAACAAATGAAAAATAGGGGTTGATCGTAGAGGTGTGCAAATTTAGGGTTGTATGTATTTTGGAATGCTGTATCATGAAAATATAGAACAGAAATTTGTGTCTGAAAAATAAAAAAATTAAATTAGGGGGGACCACCCTCAACATTTAGGGGGATGAAAAATAGATGTTGGCCGATTCTCAGATCTACTCGATATGCACACAAAATTTGATAAGATTCGGTCGGGCCATCTCGGAGGAGTTTAACAAATAAAAAACAGGGGTTGATCGTAGAAGGGTGAAAATTAAGGGTTGTATGTATTTTTGAATGTTGTATCATAAAAAAAATAGAACAGAAAATTTCGTCTGAAAAATAAAAAAATTTAATTGAGGGGTGGACCGACCACCCTTAACATTTAGGATGATGAAAAATATATGTTAGCCGATTCTCAGACCTACCCGATATGCACACAAAATTTCATGAGATTCGGTCGAGCCATTTCGGAGGAGTTTAACTTCTAACACCGCGACAAGAGAATTTTATAAATTAGATATATTTATGTGTTAAAGTTTAAAAATACGATTCTTTCTAGAATTCTTGGGAGGGCGGAGTCCCAGAGTCCTCCCTCACCAGCCGCCACTGTTATCTGCTATATGAGAATTGATACTTGGAATATTATTGAGTCATAAAATATATATTATTTTCAGGTAAGCTGAAACGTATAAAGCAGGCAAGGGAAGAAGCAAACTATGAGATAAATGCTTATCGTGAAGAGAGGGAACGTCAGTTCAGACTATTTGAATCAACTCATTTAGGCACAAAAGGAGAAATCGCTGAAAAAATCGATAAAGAGACTGAGAAACTTTTGAAACAAATGGCAATCGATGTTAAAAAAAACAGAAACAAGGTGAAATTGACCGAAGAAATTTAATTTTAGTTTCTATAATATTTGTTTTCAGGTGGTTAGAGAACTTTTAGTCCTTACGTGCGATATCCACCCAGTGATTCATCGTAACTTCAATTTGCTTGATTTTTACCACAAAATATAATGTTTTAGAAAACTTTCCTGATTTAAGTGTTCACTATTATGTCCTTAAAAATATCCATCAATGTATTTATTGATTATTTGGAGAAAATATCGTTGTTAACTGTTGAATTCTTCATCCTTCTATCCTCAGTGTAATTATATGAAAAACAATAACCAAATATGTTTTATAATAATTTAATAAAGTTCTACATCATTATTCAGAAAATTTATAAGTTTATATTATTCATTTTCGGTGAATAAATGAACAATAGCTTATATTTATAAGAATATTAATAGTAGAAATTTTGTTAGGGGCTAATATATATTCATTTTTTTCTTTATTTTTTTTTGAGTTTGGGTGCGAATAACTTCACCATCATCATTGTGTGACTTCGTTTTTACTTGATAAATAATTGCTAACCGTACATCCAAATATGAACAAAGATATATATATATATATATATATATATATATATATATATATATATATATATATATATATATATATATATATATATATATATATATATGTATATATATATATATATATATATATATATATATATATATATATATATATATATATATATATATTATATATATATATATATATATATATATATATATATATATATATATATATATACATAATATATTATATATATATATATATATATATATATTTTTTGAATCTCCAGATGGATTCTGAGAGATTCTGTATTACGTACATTGAATTTCACTGTTTGAATCTACTGATTAAAAGAGATTCTGCCTTAAATAACTTTATTCAGTTGTTACAGATTAAATTATTATGTATAATTTATATGTACTGTTTATAAATTCTGTACAACTGAAATGATATAGAATAGGTAATAGTATGACTGTTTGTCACGACCTGTCTTATGTACTGCTGAAATGTTACTCCCGCACTTATCGTTTGTCGTAGTTTTCGAGACACGTATACTTTGTTATGTCCCTAAAGAAGGGCCATGTGTTTTCAAGGTCTGAGTATTGAAAGGCACAAGTAGGTACCCTGAAAACGATACGGTGAGATACGATCTAGAAAACACTGACACTTTAAATTCTCTAACATATATATATATATATATATATATATATATATATATATATATATATATATATATATATATTACTTTTCAAACATGTCTATAGTTCATGCTCATCAAATAACGTCTTCATCAATCCGGAAATTTTTATAACGGCACCACTGAATATGCATTAGTGAGATTTGTATTAAACACACATCAATGTGCGAAACAAGTAAAGGTTTTTTATTCTGCGCCTGTCTTGAAAATAAAATTTTCGTTATGTTTTATCATATCGAAAGTACCAATTTACACAAATGGTACTGAAAGTACCTATTTCCGGGACGATTTTTTTCAATTTCGAAACAATTTCCATACTTTCGGAATGGTTCTTGTTACTTTCTGGACGGTTTTGGGTATCTATGCAGATGGCTTTGTGCATATCCATGAACTGCATATTTTCTTATGACAGCGCTTGTTATATAACATTATTTCCCAGGATTCGCGTTCGTGCTATAAAGTTCCTACGCATCCCTTAAAATATCACTTTAGGAACTTGTTATGTAAATTATCATAAATTCATCTGAAAATAACGTTTTGCCAGTTACACCAAAATTTAGAGACTTTTGTGTCTTGCTGGATTTAAATGTAGTTCATAGTTGATGACTTTAGCAGAGATTAATATTTATATATTTTTCTATGGAAGTTAAAAAAATATATCATAATTTCTATGGTTAGTACGTCACATGAAGGATGAAGGTTTGCTTGGTCAAAGTTCAAGTCCACATAGCTAGTTCTGTGGTTTAGGTATTTTATTTTACCAATCTAAGAATCTAAGATTAAGAGCAAAGCAAGAGCAAAGGGTCAACATAAAAGTAAGATAAGTTGAAGTTCACTTCTTATTAATCCAAAAAAGACCTAAAGTATGGCTCGTGTTTTAGTAGGAGTGAAAAGAGTTATAGACTATGCAGTCAAGGTATTTCAATATGTGAGCATATTATTAGTTTCTTCTAATTAATTATGTATTTGTAGATACGAGTCAAACCAGACAAAACTGGAGTAGTAACCGAAGGTATAAAACATTCAATGAACCCTTTCGATGAAATCGCGGTAGAAGAAGCAGTTAGAATGAAAGAAAAGAAAATTGCAAATGAAATTATCGCGGTGTCCTGTGGCCCACAACAGGCTCAGGATGTCTTACGAACAGCACTGGCAATGGGTGCCGATAAAGCAATCCACGTAGAGGTATCTGGACAAGATTATGAAACATTACAACCTATTCATGTTTCGAAAATTTTAGCTAAGATAGCAGAAAATGAGAAAGCAGATTTGATTATTGTTGGAAAACAGGTATAAGCAAGAAATACTGCTATTTATTTTTATTGTGAATTCATCAAAATTTTTATATTCACCATTCAATGTTTTTATGATAAAATTTGAATTTATTTGCATATAAATTATACAGATATTTTCAATTCTCTATTAGGCTCTTGTACCATATATTTTAAGACATTTTCGCTTGTTAAATGTCAAATTAAACTCGGTTTATCATTAAACTTAGTTTAATAATGTACGGTGCAAGAGCCTATTAATGTATTCAAACACAGTAAATATCTATGTAATTGATGATATAACATCATACCAAAAGGTCTAAGAATTTTTATCTCTATTGAACAATTTATTTGGACTTTGGAAACAATCAGATTTCAAGGTTCATATTCTCTATTTAATTACTGAGAATTAGGGATTTGTATATAATTTTATTGTTATGAAAACAAAATAAAAATATTGCATAACAATTTCAAATGGCTGCATGTAAATATGAAATTTATGTAAATAGGTTTTGAAAATAATCTGAATATAATTCAGCTTTAACTACTGGATACTCGATTACAATTAACTAAAATGTTAAAATTTTTGTTTCTTAATTCATCAACAATTCAAAGGCACTATAAATTTTTAACTGAAGTTTTAAAGTGGTATTTGTCTCCAGAGGATTATATAATACCGTAATAAATTTATTAATTAATCAAAATCAATTAAATACTTCAGTTTTGGCTAAAACATTATTTTTTTTTCTAAGGCTATTGATGATGATTGTAATCAAACTGCACAAATGACAGCTGGATTTTTAGATTGGCCCCAAGCAACTTTTGCCTCAAAGGTAAAAAAGTAGATTTTTCACAATGATTTCTAGTCTAGATAAAATTTTCATGATTTTTTACAGATAGACAAACAAGATAACCATATAGTTGTAAAGAGAGAAGTAGATGGAGGTATGGAAACTATAAAATGTAAACTTCCAGCAGTTATTAGTGCTGATCTACGTCTAAATGAGCCAAGATATGCTACTCTGCCAAATATCATGGTGAGTGATTTATATTTCATTACAAAACTAACATTGAATACTGTTTAATTTTGTGGTTTTTCTGGATATATATATATATATATATATATATATATATATATATATATATATATATATATATATATATATATATATATATATATACACACACATCATTTTCATTTTTCATATATGATACTTCATTTGCAATTCCCAAAGGGTTATTTTTCTTCTAATAATTCAAGTAAACTTTCCAGAAAGCTAAGAAGAAACCATTAACAAAAATTACGCCAAAAGACTTGGGAGTTGACACATCTCCAAGAATTCAGATTGTTAAAGTAGAAGATCCACCAGTGAGACAGGCAGGGACTATAATACCTGATGTAGACACCTTGATTGCTAAATTGAAAGAGAAAGGCCACATATGAAGTGTTAATTTATAGATCAAATATTTTTTTATAAATAAATTGTTAATATATTTCTAAATTTGGCAACTGTTTAATTTTTATTCAATGAACTATTTATGATTACTAGTTTATCGTCTGCTGGTCGAAATTGAAATTTAATTAAATTTTCAAGTTTGAATGATATGCTTGACATTTGCAGTATGGATGTAAACAATGATCATATAAAAAGGCGGAGACGTCGTAGTTGTCTTTCTACAAACCTAATTTTTTCAGAAATTTATATATTTTTACCTTCATGCACTCTTTTATGTTAATTTTAACTTTGCTAAACCTCATACTCTCCCGTCCGCGCAATATGCTCAAAAAGGAGTACAAAATCTTCACATTAATATATAAATTGAATATTTCCTTGAAATATATATATTTATATATATATATATTTATATGTATATTTATATATATATATATCATTTTCTTTTTTACATCACATAATATAACTTCACTATTTGGTGAAAAATCTTTTTCTAGCTCAAAACTTTTGATTAATGAACTTCCATTTATTTTCTATCAAAAATTTCATTTCTGCTCGCAAAAATTGAGTTAGTACATTAGTATTAAGTTTAAATGCAAATAAAATCCAGTTCAAATTAAATAATATTAAAAGGAATTATATTGACCTCACATTTTGCCAAATTACATTTATTTAGTTCATAATATTGTTTGTTTCTTTCATAGATGAAGTTGCAATTTCTGCATATACCAAATTTTTTAATATTTATGATAAACTAATATAAACTTGATGCAAGTGGGGAAGTTGTGAATAAGAGAAAACCAATCAAGCATTTAACCTCTTCAATCATCAGAACCTAAACAGATATTTTCTTGAAAATGGGACTTGTATGTACTTGATATTTATTATAGAGTAAAGAATTTACTTCCAACTTGACCATTTTATTACCTCAATGTTTGAATCACTGCAACATTATTCATTAAAATGGATCATTTGAGTTGCAAAATTCTAACTGGTAGCAAAGAAGTAATTACCAGATACTTGTGAACCTGTTCAAATTCTAATTTTATAGTTAAATAATAAACATTACTACTTAAGAGGAACATAACCCTTAGAATTTCAATGTATATTTGAAAAATATTCACAGATTAACTGCCGACACATTCAAGTTTCATATATAAAGAAGGCTTACTTCCAATAAAAAAGTTGAATGAAATCAAAATCATGGTATCAACAGGGCCGTAACCAGCATTGGTTTCTAGAGAGGGCTGAACAAATTCTTGAGGGGGCTTGTTTTTTTACAAAGTACTAAAATGAATATACGTGAAAAAAGATAGGAATATACAGCTTGTTCTGTCTTTTTACCTAGAAGTGTATACTGGAAAACAAATATTAATTGAAAAACATTTTGGAAAACTAAAAAAATTCATTCTAATAAAAATAAATGAAAAATCTCTCAAACAAAACTCTAGATATATAAAACAAATAGAAATAAAAAATATTTAAAAAAAATAAATATGAACTTTCATCATTAAATATAAACAAATAAATATATCTACAGACGTTTATATCATAGAGCCACTTATTGGAGGAAGGTTATAGATTGAAAAAATGCAGCCTACAAATTCATGTTTGAAGATTTAGCTCTATTTGCATTTACTCTTCTAAGGTTATTGTCATCCATTTCATTCGTGGAGAGGATATTTTCATTGATTCAATGTAAAATTCGAAACAAAATGATACTGAAAATGTTAAATTCAGTTGTGTCTATTAGATCTCACTTGTAAATAAATGAGATTTGCTGTAATTAATTTGAGCCTAGCAAAGCTATGTATGCAAAATTTAATTCTGATATGTATCAGTAGCAGAACCAATCCACAACTTCAAGCACAGAAAAAGATGATGATGATGTAATGATGTCTGTAACAGAATAGTGGTTTTGATTGTAATAGTAATTTAGGTAAAAAGTCCCGAAAATACCTGTTATTGTTTTTCGGACGAGTAGGCAACATGTTGGGTGCACTATTTTCTCGTGCAGTTGCGAAAAAATCATGATTGCGATTTTGGGCGACAAATTAGCAGCAAAACACGTATGAAATAACTCCTAGAATGAGCGAATTTCATATGAAAAATACTTGTTACCAATGTTTCCCCGTTAACACGTAGAGTGCCAATATGAAAGGTCGGATTGACAGTCCCTTGTATCCAAAATATATTTTTGTTTGAAAATATTTAGATTAATATGTTAAAGTCAGAAAAGCTGACATTTCAAAATGAAAACTTCATTTTCTGTAAGAAAAAAACATAAACGCATGGTAGACAACGTTTGTCCACCACGGCCACAACAGGTCGGAACGACTTTACGACCGTAGTGGACATGCGCGGGCACCAAGATATTGCACGTCTCAACACGTTCATTCGGTAAAATATATAATTGTGAAGTATTAGATAGCACTGCAGTAAGCTTATGATAACGCTGTTGTTTGTGTTTGTGCTTTTACTCAAGTGACTTAGTTTGTAATCTTTTTAAAAATCTTATGAAGATCAAAAAAAAGCTCTTATGAAGTTGTGGGAGAGCTTTTTATTCGACGAATCACATTCAACTGATATGTCCGAGTATGAACCAGAAAGTAATTCAGATTCTTCCGATGATCTTGATGTGTACATAAATTGTATGAAAAAAACATAAGTGATGAATTTTCATTTCAAACAATTGATCCTGAAAAGCCAGGGCCATCTACATTGAAAGATACAAAAATAGAGCAGACCAATCCTCTATAGTCAGATAATTCAGATATTCCAAGCAATATTGATAAAATTATAGAAGATGGGGCAAAAAATAAAACAAACAAAAAAAACAAAAAATCAGTGTGTGGCTTGAGCGAAAAAAAAATCAAATGTGAAGAAATAAATCTTTTCCAATGGTATGAGTGTTATAAAAATCAATCAAATAAATGGTTCTTTCAAATCATTCTAGTTTTCTCTCTATTCATGTAATATAACCATTGTAATTAAAAAAAAAGATCAAATATGAGTAACAAAAATGTATTCTCATTCTGGTGGAAGACGTTGACCACCAGCGCAAAAACCAACATAACGAGAACATTGCTGAATGCATTCTAAACACTCCTCCATAGAGTTTGTATGGCTAAGGTGGATAAACGTTGCCCACCGCGGCCAAATCAATGAAAAGGTCTGGTGGACAGCATATACCCACCACGGCCGGTAGGCACCAAAAATTTTCAATCAAATGGTGGACACCATTTGCCCACCATGGCACTCTACGTGTTAACATTATGGAGGGCAGAGGCAAGGAGGACCATCTTTGTGTATGAAAAAGTGTCCGTCAAAAATCGTCAAATTGGTGGCGCCACAATAGCAAGTGAGTACATTTCAAATGACGCGCTGTTGTCATATTGAAGTCGTTTTTACTTTTATTTACCTCATTAACAAATTCTTGTAGAAGACTAATAAATTATAAGAAGTGTTTAAATTGCGCTTCAGTTTTAAGAGTGCCATATTTGTTTTTAATACATGTAGGCAACGCATGACTCACGACTTCATCGTGACACAATTTTGCTAACGCAATGTGTTGAAACACTAGGTTGTGTTAGTATCATTGTTTCAACACCCAATATTTCACTGTGTTACCCAGGCCTATTCCCGACACTTAAAAACCAACAGATTCATCGTACTCTGTAGATTTAGGTTCAATGTTATGCGCATATTTTATGGCGATTTGAATATCACGATGAGTCGATTACAGTTTTACACATTTTAAACAGAAGAGCGGCATTTTTGGACTAGTAGGTATCTTGAAAAAATTTTGGAAGACGAACTGAGTTCTATGGAAAGAAAATACAGTGACTCAAAAATAAACTAATTCAATAAACTAATAAATAAGATAATAAAAGCACCCATTCAAAAATAAACTACATAACCTAGCTTTCAAACTTCAAAATCCCAATTACAAAAGTTGGCAACAGCGCGGCATGGAATCCCTTCCTATTTCATGCTCTCTTGCTATTCTGGCGCCACTCTGGAGGGTTTTGGAACTGCAATTTGCAGTTTACAACTGGACACTTTTGCGACTGTTTTCCAATATGAGATGGTCCTCCTTACCTCTACCCTCCATAGTTAACATGATCGCAACCACGGTTGCGCTTTTGGGCGACAAATCAGCGTCTAAAGTGCAACAAGGCTCTAAAAAATCTGGCAACCCTGATGGTAGTCGCTCGTTTATCGCTATTTCATTTTAAGCGCCCTGTAAACGATCAAATTTGTTTGACAAACTTCACGTGTTCTTCAAGCAATGGCATAAACGATCAAACCAAAAATCAAACAAATTTGTCAAATTCTTCCTTAGTTACGGTTTCCTCGTTGACGTGACGTGACGCGTTCCATGAAAATTGAGCAGTACGGTTTTGAATTTAGTTGTCAAAAAAGCCGTCAATCCAATTTTTCATCAAACACGTGAATTGCTTGACAAACGCATCAAACAAAGCCATAGACTATCAAATAATTTGACAAACACCTAAAATTTGACAAACAAGTTTGATCGTTTACATGGCGCTTCAGGATAAAAAACGTCAACATGTTTTGCGGGTTAAAAGATGCCGCAAATAAATAATTTTAAGTCAGTTTTACAATTAGGTAGATTTGTTTGTAACTAGGCTAGTTTTATGTTTCAACGCAGATATAAACATTTTTGGTTTGTAATAATTCTGGTATCTTTTCTAGAGGGGGCTTAGATAATTCCAGAGGGGGCTCAACCCCCTCTGGCGCCCCCCCTGGCTACGGCCCTGGGTAGCAAGTTCCATCATAATTTTTCAGAAATAATCCAACAAGAGTTAGTAAATGAGTAACTACCAGGCAAAAAAATATATTTGAACAATTTCATGAAGAGCCCTAAAAAAATAAAAATTTTCACGAATATCAAAAAAGAACAAAACTGGCAATTTCATTTCGAATATACAATTGCTAATTTAGCTGTTTGAGTAAATGCTTATATATTCATGTGACTCATTATTGTTGCCAAGTTTTATCTTAATAACTAGAATATGAATGGAGGGAATCGTTTAGTCTGGCAATAATATTTTCCAGTCAAATCTATTATTTGTGCAATGTGTCATTGGTGGACATGGTGGTTCTGTACAGTTCCAATTTTTACCATCATATGATATTTCGATTAGACTACAATATGGAATCTTCTGTACAATCTTGAATAATCCATCTGCATTCCTGCATGTTCCGTGTAATAAATCCCTTGTACAAGTATCCAGGGTTGATGCATGTCCAATCATCAAAACATTTCCAGTAAGTTCGGACGAAATAACTTCATTAGTGAACGCAGCACTTCTCAAATAGTAACCCTCACAACTTTCTTTGGAATCTTTTACTTCTTTATCGGTCATAAACGGGGTGTAACTGGTGTCGATGTTGAAGCCAGCAGCTAAGAGTTCGTCTTGCGACATCCATTCTGGAAGGGTTTGCGGGTACCAGGCCACCCACTCGAATAGGGTTGGCTCCACTCTGATTTTGATATCGTCCTTTTTTCCTAAGCCCTTGAAAATAAATGGTAGAATATTTGTAAAGCAAATTTTAATGCAGTTAGAGTATTATTACATACAAAATTTTGTGTTGTACGAGAAAAAAAAAGTATACTATGGGTTAGTTTGCATCTCATCTAACTTGTGGGATTATTGCATGGGGAGGTTTAGCTGAGTGCTACTTAAATCGAGTTGAAGTGGTGCAAAAGTGGACTTTGAAAACAATTTTTGGGAAGAGTATTTCATATCCGTCGGATGAATTGTTCAGTTTGGCCAAGGTTTTTTCTGTACATCAGTTATTTGCTTGTGCCCTTCTCATATACATGCACAGAAATATAAATCACGAGCAAAAAGTGAATTATGGGTATAATTATATACGTTCCAGATTTAAGTATCTACAATTCAAATTCTAGTTTGAAATGGAGAAAATGGAAATACTCAAAAAATCAGTGGGATGAAGTAGATCAATATGTTTTATATTCGATCATCAGCAACTATGAGAAAAATATATAACCATATTCAAAGGAAATAATTTTGATATTGATGTTTAACAGACAAGTTTTCCAAAAACTTAAGTGAGTCATCAGTACCTATGTTTCCGCTGAAAAATATCAGTTAATAAGACTCGGTATGACAAACCTTTCCTACTACCTATATTAGTCGCTAATTTCTTTTTTTTTCTAATGTATGTTTTTGTGAATTCATGTAATTTGGTGATTAATAAATACTACTACTACTACTACTAAATAATAAATATGGGTGTATCAGAACAACAGTGGTCCAAGTCCATTTTACAAAGTTTTGTTTAATTAAGATATTTGCGTTTGTGTTTATAGGTAATTTCTTGTTATTTATTTCAAATTGGATTCATTACATTCTTTTTGGTGATATATTAAATTTTATTTCTCTTATACTTCATGAATGATAAATTCAAAAACACCTAACCAATCAATCAATTAAGAAAAAAAAATTGACTTAGATCAGTGTTGCACTGAACGAATTCATATTAAGGTGCATTGTTTAATCCAAGTCACAAGAATAAAACTGAATTTAGCTAAAAGATTTTATGTTATTTATTTTACTTGCTCTGAAAACATTCTTTTACAATTTTACAGAAAATAAATTTGAATTGTAGAGTTACAAATTCAAATTTGTGTGTATTAGGATTGTACAGATGTTTTTAGACTGAAACAAGTAAGTAAAATAAAATTTATATGAAGAAACAATTCTAACATGAATATTAAAAAAACTAGCTAATCTATTCGTCGAATTGGTATTCGTTGTTGAACTCTTCATCACTCAACAACTGATTACTCTGATCCTGACCATCTTGGAAGAATTTTCTTGTATTAATTTTAACAGGAATATTTTTATGAAATTGATGAAAAATAAGTGGTACAAAAGGTAGAAGCGATTTTTTATCGTTCTTCTTTACTAAAGTTATGGCTCGTCGTTGCATGTAGGTACAGAGGCTCACGATTTACCGCTGCTAAAGATGTAAATTTCTTTCCAACGCACTTCTTTATTAAGGAAATCTCTCGAAAGCTCATAACATTTGAGACATTCCCTCTAAATATTAAAGAAAATGGTAGTCCACGTTTGAATTGGATGACTTGAATCTTCAGTTAATTAACTGAATTTTTAGTCGCATAGTCACATCCACTAATTGAAGCAATACGTGTCCTGACAGGAAAAATAGGACTTGAGTCACCTTTGCTCTGAACATTTTCATTTTTAATTCAGAGCAATACCAATCTAGTGTCATTTTAAAGGCAACTATTTAGGAGTGGACGTGGATCTGTGTTGCTCTGAAAAGGAACCGTATTGGGGGTACTGAATCGAGAATAAAAAAGAAAATCAAAATTTTGGACTTGAACCACTGTTGTTCTGATGCACCCATATAAGAAATTCTTGCTCACTTTTCGTACCCCAGGTTAAAAAAACAATTGGACTCCGTACCTATACCTATCTTGGACCATTAATTTATAGAAGCCTACCAACTGACATCAGAAATTCATTTAGACTGCCAACATTTAAAAATAGAATCAAAGAATGGATATTCAATTTTGGAAGAAGAGAGATGGATATATTTTTCACAGAAAGAATTTTATTTAGTTTGGAGTCGAATGATTATAGCATTCTAGAATATTGTTGACTTTACGTTCAAGCATCAACATATTAGAGTTGTAACTCACGCACAAGTGTCTTTATTTTAACTTTTGTGAGTATTATGTTTATTTGTATTAATGCTTATTCATGTATTATTTTATTTCACTTAAATTCAAATAAACATTATTATTATTATTAATTCATTTGGGAAATACAGGGTATGACATAACTTCCCTTGTAATTCATCTTTGTCTGTCAAATGACATATAAAACCATTCTAGAATTGAACAGACGAACTGTTATTTTATTCTTTCACTTGCGACTCCATAATTCGAGGTATATCAATGGAAAATAAAAGGCCAATTTTTTCGAATAGGAAATTTAAAATCGTTGGTTTTATTTTTTCAGTCGATCCACTGTATTTTACTTTTTAAAAGAACTAATTCCGATAAAATTTTAGTCTTCGCATGATAAATCTAATCGAATAATAAACGTCTGAAATTTGTCAATAACACGGTCCAACGCAATTGCAGGGTATTCTACTCAAGTACATACCTATCTTTAAAAAATTAATAATAATAACATCGGGAATGGATATGCCTATCAAAAGATTAAAAAAACAACATAAGCGCTGTTGTTCATTATATGAATGGTTTACTAGTCATTAAATAATATATATTTCAAGATTCGATGATAAGAGTAAATGGATATGCATAAATTTTTTTTGATTTGGCTAAAGATGAGTTTATTATTAGAAAAACACATGTTTGATTTTAACGGTTATTATATTTGACTCTATGACACAGCTTCTTCGGATAGAATAAATACTGAAATCTTGATATCTTAGTTTTACATAAAATACTTTAGTACCCACGGAAAAATGATTACAACAAGAAATTAAATTAGGGTGGAGGGTAGGGCATCCCAAAAAATTTGGAAGCCCTAGAAATTATCAGGTATAATAATTAATAATAATAACAAATTGACTTAAATCATTATCCACTCCTAAATATGTTTAATACCTGATGTAGTTTGAGCAAGTTTTCTGGAAGTGGCTCCGTAGTTCAGTGGTCAGTGCGCTGGGCTACTGAACAGAAGGTCGCTGGATCGAATCCCGGCCGGAACAACGAATTTATGCGGAGCCATCTCTCGGAAGGCAATGGCAAACCACCGAGCAGTATTCTGCCTAGTAAAACCTCTTTGTAAAGACGTTCGGAACCGTCGTAAAACTGTAGGGTAGGTCCCTTCTATTCGTGTATCGCTGTATCACGCACAGCACGAGTAGTTGTAGAGAGGTCGCCTACACCCGAAACCGGGTACGGCACCACAAGAAGAAGAATCGTTTTTCCCTAGGCACTGAAATATTTAATGTAAAACTAAGATACCAAGATATTAGTATTTCATTCTATCCGAAGAAGCCACCGTGTAGTGAAACGCCGCGTCATAGAGTCAAATATAATAGCCGTTAAAATCAAAGATGTGTTTTTCTAATAATTATTGTTAACCAAGTAACGGCCACATCGATTCAAAATTTAAACTTAACTTTCACAAATGCTTTTGTTACACATAAAAATATCGCAACTGAAAACATGAAAATTTAAGAAGATATAAATGGCCCAACAAACACAACATACATTAACTGTACAGATATTGCATTACAAGTGCCACCTGAATACAGCACATAAATTGATGTATTAAAACTGCACAGTTTCTGTATTGATAATACTGCGTTTCAAAGAATGCAGTATTTAAAGTAAAGTTGCTGTACAGTTTCTGCGCAACAAAAATGAAAGGTCTCATACGCAGCCAGTGAAGTTCAGTAAATGTGCAGCAACTGTGAAGCAATATCTGCAAACGCAAAACGGTCCGAATACTTATACCAGGCACGCGGCATCGCATCGGACTCCAACCTACCCCAAGATGCCCCCGTCGTGGAGTAGGTCGGAGTCGTTACTCTTCAGTACGGTACGGTATCTCTACGTTGGACGCCATTTTCCATTTCATTGCTGAGTAAGATTTTTGGTATTGTGGTTGTAAAGATTGTGGAAAGATAACAATTATTGCTCTTTAACATTTTAACTGAACATAAGTAGGTACCTACTTCATTTTATTGTGCGGGACTAAGTGTGTATATAGTGTGTAATTTCCGCTCGAATTTATGGGCGGATTGCAATGATGCAGTCCCAACGAGATGAAATAAGGTACGTGAAAACACTGATATCTTCCTATGTTTTTATAACCTAAAGTAGTGGAATATTTAAAGTCTTATACATAGTGATATAGAACTTTTCCAAAAAGCGGAAGAATATGGAATTAAAAGCAAACGGCAATTGAACCGAATATTGAAAAGAAATGTTGAAAATGTCATAAAAATATCTGAAATTGAATCGAAAGTATTGACTAACCATCAGACTATCAATGATAATTCATTACGTTCGACTTCCTTTATTGTTGCACCTAATTTAAGTAATCAGAATAATTTATTATCAACTAATGATTCTTCTGATAGTGACAGTAGTAGTAATGGTGTCTCAAAAAGTGTTAGTTGTATTTATGAAGAAAACGTAAAATGCCTTTTCTTACGTCATATTCTCCTCTTTTAGTAACCATACGAAGAAACAAGGGCTGCAAAAAATGCTACACAGACGGAAGTCGAAACCACCATTAAAATATGGTTGAGAAATACGTATGAGAGAGGAGTGAGGAGCAGCCAAAAGCAAAATATACCTTCAAATGTATAAACCTCCATAGAGAGGGATATTTTGTTTATTATTATCTTTTGTTCATTATTCTTTTTTTTTATATAGGTATATATATTTTATTTTATATTTTAAATTCCAATTAATATTCCTGTTTTAGTTGTTTTTTTATAAGAAGTTTATATTTATGTTGTATATCCGATTAATTTATGCTTAATATAGAATTTTCTCCAATTGAGCTAACTTTTCATTGGATTATACACCAAAACCGCAAATTATAGGATCAAGATTAATGATTTTTAGTAATTTTCAAAACTTTGACATACTGAATTCCTCAATCAAATTTACAGTTGCTGTACAGTAAAAACTGCGTTTGGTATGCAACCATAGTATAGCGTTGCTGCATTTCACATGCAACGAGGCTGAACAGTATTTGTACAGTTACTACAAAACCTCGCTGCATTTGAATTGCAGCAACGCTGCACAATGGCTGTATATGAGCATTCATATACAGCCATTGTGCAGCGCTGCTGCAATTCAAATGCAGTATGTACTGTACAGGAACTGTACAATTCAGCGGGACATATACGGTCCGCTTTGATACAGTTACTGCATTACCATCGCTGCAGTGAAGTGCAGCAACGCTGTACAGTTTTTCTACATTGCCTGCGTTTCAGTGTTTGCTGGGGGAGGTTCTCCTTACTTGCAGGAAAGCATCACACGTTTGCAAACACCTATAGCTAGGCGAACAATAAACGTGATCTATATTAATTTCCTTCATCTTGAAGCACTCTCCTGCCGATCTGGATTGAAATAGTCCCAAATTTGTCAGAGGAGAGTCGTGAAGGTAGGCTTCACGGCCAGTTTGTCTTTCTGGCAGGGATAGCGGCATGTTGAGATCTTTCCTTAGGTAATTTCCTGCTTCATCGAAACAGTAAGGAATCCAGGATCCAAACACAAAGTCTACTCTCTCTCCATGACGCATTATGAACAGCTTACGTAAATTCGACTCCGAGCTCTGAAAAATTATGAAAGATTTCAGAAAAAAAGCTCTGAAATATTACCAATAATATATATATATATATATATATATAGTTGATGGAATCCGTCGTTACTACGTGATAATTTAACATGATTAACAAAACTAAATTTGATTTTACTACGTTTATTATCACAAAATATTTTGAAAAATATAACACTGCGATTGCAATTTCGGTCACTAGACCATCATCGGGCAGATTGAGTTAAGAGTTCTTAACTCAATCTGCCCGATGATGGTCTAGTGACCGAAATTGCAATCGCAGTGTTATATTTTTCAAAATATTTTGTGATAATAAACGTAGTAAAATCAAATTTAGTTTTGTTAATCATATATATATATATATATATATATATATATATATAATAATAATAATATTTATTTTAAAAATACATATTGTTACAATGTTCACATAATTTGCAATATGATGACTATTTCAATCTAACAAACATTTTCTTTCTGACACCTAGGCATAACATGTATGCCAGTATGTGTCTAATACAGTGAAATATTGTAAGAAGAGTAAATGCTGTTTTTATATTTCTTCATCCCAGCACAAAACAAACAAAAACAGAAACAGTGAGAGACCTCTCACATACCACTGAAAGGAGCTAAAACATGCCCTCAAAATTCGCAAAGTTATTAAAAATGAACTGTTTGCAACGAATGCTGAATTTTTTTACATTGGATATGTTCTTCATCGCGAGGGGTAATAAAATCTTGCAGCAAAGCTACGAAGAGATCTGCGGCTTAAAATTTTTTGACTCTTTGGCATATTTACATTTTTGTTGGCCTTACTACGTGTTTTATGCAAGTGATCAATGAGAATCCCCGATCTATCCCTCCTGTACATAAAAATGCAGGCAGACAAAATTTAACGTTGTCATATAATATAACAATTCGTTGTATAATTGTTTAGTGGGGTAAAATTTATTTCTTTGAAAATAACTTTTAGTATATATAGATATATATATATATATATATATATATATATATATA
Organism: Cynegetis impunctata; assembly: GCA_030704885.1. NCBI lineage: Eukaryota > Metazoa > Arthropoda > Insecta > Coleoptera > Coccinellidae > Cynegetis > Cynegetis impunctata. The sequence goes on along the minus strand of JARQZK010000023.1, from coordinate 788,191 downwards.
TATATATATATATATATATATATATATATATATATATATATATATATATATATATATATATATATATATATATATAGGTATATACAATAGAAGTCCATTAGTCCGGCATCGCTCCGTTTTCTCCAAAAGTGTGTCTTTAAAGCAAATTAAAACGCTCGAGAGCTATTCGAAAGTTTTCGGGGTAGTTCGGGATCATCCGGAAGCACTGCACAGTGAAGTAAACCCTCAGACTATTCAAAATTTTGAAGAAAGTGACTCAGATGCCGAAACGGAAGAAAAGGAAAAAAATCAGCTGGGTAGAAGCTGCAGAATCACTAAATAAGTTTATCTCTTTCGCTGAGGCTAGTACTAGTTACAGTGCTTCAGAAATTATTGATTTCCATATCATTAGAAATGAATTTTATATTAAACGCCAAAAGTCAACACAACAAAAAGACATTCGTGACTTTTTTAAATCTAAGTGAAATATATTTTACAGTACGTGTACATACATTATATGAAACGTAAAAAAAACTTTGTTGTATCTGCATACTGTATTTGTAGTTTAATTATTAACCTAATTTTTCTTGTAATTACGATTTATGTACATACAAGCACTTTCATATTTTCCAGAATTTTCCAAGTTTTGGGCTACTTTTCGAATTTTGTTTGCATAACAACTTAACTCGGTATATTAGTAACATTTCAAAATACCAAACCATACCAAATCAAGTGATGCGGTAACGAACAAACAGCATTCGATTAGAAAAAAGACGTTTTTCGAATTTCAATATTTAACGGGTAATTTTTCCAATTTTTCTTTCAATAGGAATCTAATTCTAAAAATAGCCAAATAGGTCCAGCTTATCTCAAGTGATGCGCTTTCTAACAAACCGCATTTAATTTTAAAAAAGGACGTTGTTTGCCGAATAGTAACTTAACTCGGACTCTTACGAACATTTTATGTTAAAATGTGGTACAGTAGTTCTCAAGTTTACCAACAAACAGTATATCATCTTTATTTGTATATAAGGAAAGACGTCCAGTTTTTCCCGAATTTCAAAGCAATCCCAGAAAATTTTCCAAATATTCCCAGTTTTTCCCGAATTTCAAAGTAATCCCAGAAAATTTTCCAAATATTCCCAGTTTTTCCCGAATTTCAAAGTAATCCCAGAAAATTTTCCAAATATTCCGGTTAGGGACCATTAGGAACATTTTGAAATAAAAAATAGCCAAATCGGCCCAGCCATTTTAATCTTCATTCAAATTGATAAAATTAGGTTCCGTTTTTTCCTAATTTGCAAATTCTTGAATAATGAATTTTATAACAAATATACCTTCTAATACAGATTCGACTTGGATAAAAGTCACATGGTGCCCTATTAGGCGAATAATCTAATACTGCGATGTTTTACTTGGTTTGAAACGTTTGATTTCTACAATTAGTTTTTGTGCGGTGTCGACCAAGAACTTCAAGGTGGTAATGTTAAAGGCCCCACCTGAATTTCAACTTTTCGTCAATGTTGGAGCTGTATTGAAACGAAAAAATTTCAGATATCTGGAGATGTAAATAAAAACGAGCTCAAGGAAGATTTCCAGCATTCTTTTGAAAACCGAAAATTTTGCATCAAGAGATAGAGACGGGGTGTATAATGAACAAATAGAATTAAATTTTTTTTTAACAGGGACAGTCCCGTTATTGCATTGTCGCCTTTTATTATGTGATTTCAGTGAACACTTTGGTAAAAACCAAAGGATTTGTCTTGATTAAGGACTTCTAAGTAGGCGTCTGAAGTAACTCAAACGCGAAAGCCCAAAGTTGTATGTACTGATATTCAAAACAATATTTTTGAAATATAAAACATCATATGTCAAATAAAACTTCACAGTTTTTGATTTCCACTATATTTTGTTAACATCACAATTGTTTAGCCAAACGCAGTGGCATCTTCAGATGTATAATACATACTAACTTTTATAACGAGAATATTGAAAGATGAAGAAAGGGAATATACAATAAGAATGGGGAAAACCTAAACGTAATTACTTAGCAGGTAGAAAGTACAAACTGTTAATGACTTGGGAAAACACAATAGACACAAATATTCAATATTACATCTAGAAAAGATTCAACAACGGTGAATTATTCATATCTAATTGGTCATTTAACAAATTATTGGATTGTTTCATACTATTAATTTCAAGAGCTTCTAAAAAATTGAATTTATAGCCTTTCTTTTCTATATGTAATATTTCAAATTCACTATTAAAAATATGATTATGTTCTAAGAGATGTGATGCATAAGTAGAATCTAATTTTTCCTTGTCGTAACTTCTTTTATGTTCTGATATTCGAACTCCAAAGTTCCTGCCAGTTTGGCCAACATATACTTTAGGACATGAACCAAACTGGCAGGAACTTTGGAGTTCGAATATCAGAACATAAAAGAAGTTACGACAAGGAAAAATTAGATTCCACCTATGCATTACATCTCCTAGAACATAATCATATTTTTAATAGTGAATTTGAAATATTACATATAGAAAAAAAGGATATAAACTCAATTTATTAGAAATCAATAGTATGAAACAATCCAATAATTTGTCAAATGACCAATTAGATATTAATAATTCACCGTTGTTGAATCTTTTCTAGATGTAATATTGAATATAAGTGCCTGTTGTGTTTTTCCCATGTCATTAACAGTTTGTACCATCTACCTGCTAAGTGATTACGTTTAAGTTTTCCCCATTCCTATTGTATTATTCCCTTCGTTCATCTTTCAATATTCTCGTTGTAAAAGTTAGTATGTATTATACATCTAAAGAAGCCACCGTGTTTGGCGAAACAATTGTTATGTTTAACAAAATATAGTGGAAATCAAAAACTGTGAAGTTTTATTTACAATATTATAATAGATCTTCATCAAGTATCGGCCCAATCGATTAGTTACCGTAGAACGGGGCTAAATTGGAAATGCAGGGATATTTTAGAATTCATAACCTGTAACTAGAGTTGGTTCGTGACTTCCTAAACTGTGACTTTGTCACTGTGACACCGTTGTCACTGTATGCTCCTGCTGGTATAAAGTAATAGTGACAAGTTGTCACTGTGACAACCTGTCACGTTTTAGATGTGTAACTGATTACACATCTAACATCTAAACGTGACAGGCTTGGCTGGAATCCAATTCTGGGATAGCGTTTCGTTTGCGATAGTGACAAGAAACAGTGACAAAAAGCGTTGTTACGTTCACGCCGAACAGAAAACGCCATACTGTGACTGACTGATATCATTCGCTATTCATGACTTGTGATGTAATCATTATGGACCGTCAGAGTCAAGGGAATAATTAAATTATTCAGAACTGGAATATGCTTCGCAATGAATCAATACAAAAAAAAACAGATCCTATAAGAAAATTTAAAACTTGGCAGTTCATGTTGTATTTAAAAAAACCTAGCTGGTTATGACTTTACAAATTTTTTCATACTAGTGCCAGTTTCAATTCCCAATAACTTTCAAATCAAATAGTCTTCATAGAGTCTATTATTGAAACAATGGTATTTAACAATGGACATTATTTGACAAATTAAATTATCCAAAGTTGAAAATATTAGTTCTGGGGACCTGAGTACTTTACCAACTTATTTCGCTCGACTTGTCCAAAAAAATACACGCTAAATTGAAAAAGTAAATCTAGATTGATTTGAATTTAAAAAAGTGAAATTAATTATTCACATGATAATGATGAAAAGTAAAGTTCTTTATTATTTCATAGAAGTCAAAAATTATACAAATATTTTCCATAATAATTATGTTTCATATTTGTTTAAGGTAGGTACATATACTAATATACAGTGCTTTCATGATGAAAGGAACAAATTCATTAAAAAATTAGGTTTCTATTTCATGTTAAAATCCTCGGACAGGTCGATTAGTATTTTTATTTGGGCAATTTTCGCAATAAAAATTTTGTATACAGGGTGTCTCATTCAAGAGCTATGGCTTTGTCATTAGTTTTTTTAAAGGCAATACCCTGTATATTATTTCACTTTACAATTCTACGATAAATTCTTATCACTTTTTGTGAACATACCATATGCCTCAACTTGATGGATTCCCAGATTATAACGGAGATAGTGGAGCACCTGGAGATTTAAAATGTGGATTAAAAGTACAAAAAAAAATTTAGGTAAACATGTCATTAAATCTGAAGAATGAAATTTCACATGTACCATCTGAATTCATGCACTGGTGCTGTATAGTCCGCAGTTTTCACGTTTTTAACGCTCCAGGCACTACACTACTTCATTGTTTAAGAAAATGCAATTACTTGAGAGACAACGTATTGAAGTACTTATGATGATTGGTTTTGGAGATAGGGTGCGTTCACAAGAAGAAGTCTGCAATCTATTCAATGAAAATCATCCTGATCGTCCGCCAATTACTAGATCGACAGTCAGCAAAATTGAATCAAAATTCAGGAGATACGGCCACGTTAGAGATTTACCTAAAGGAAGACCACCGAGAGTATCTGAAGAAACAGTGCTGAACGTTCTACTAGAAACCCAAGATAACCCTCATACATCCATTACTACAATTTCCAATAATTTCAATTTATCAGTAGGGTCCGTGCATAAAATACTTAAGGTAAATAAGTATCATCCCTATAAAATTAAGCTGGTACATGATTTATTAGAAGACGATTTTGACCGCAGAGTACAGTTTTGTGAGCAGATTCTTGAAATTCATAATCAACATCTAAATTTCATTACAAACATAATTTTTTCTGATGAAGCCACCTTTACTTTAAATGGCCACGTCAACTGACAAAACTGTAGGTATTGGGCGACCGAGAATCCTCATTGGATGCAAGAATGCCACACACAGCGGCCTCAAAAAATTAATACATGGGCAGCGATTGTTCGAAATCGTATAGTTGGTCCCTATTTTTTTGAAGGAACACTAAACGGAGAGGACTACTTGAACTTTCTCCAGTTCGAACTCATTCCGGCTTTAGCTGTTTTGTTTCCTAACCCACAAGATCCTGACATACCTAATAACGAGATATGGTTTCAACAAGATGGGGCACCTCCTCACTATTCAATCGCTGTTCGACAATTTCTTGATGCAACTTTTCCCAACAGATGGATAGGACGGAGAGGTCCGATTGAGTGGCCGCCAAGATCACCGGACATAACCCCATTGGATTTTTTCTTATGGGGTTATTTGAAGTCTAAAGTTTATTTGAATAGACCAAATGATATTGATGATCTAAAGAGAGAATCAGGCAGGAAATAAGACTTATCAGTCCAGAAGTAATTGAAAATGTGCAACGGGAAACATTGAATCGACTTCAAAAATGTCTCGAAGTAAACGGACAACAGATTGAACATATGTAAAAATTAAATTAGTAATTACATTTGTGTGTTTTCATATCGTACCTCTCATTACCCACTATCTCCGTTTCCGGCAATCCATCGAGTTGAGGCATATGGTATGTTCACAAAAAGTGATAAGAATTTATCGTAGAATTGTAAAGTGAAATAATATACAGGGTATTACCTTTAAAAAAACTAATGACAAAGCCATAGCTCTTGAATGAGACACCCTGTATACAAAATTTTTATTGCGAAAAATGCCCAAATAAAAATACTAATCGACCTGTCCGAGGATTTTAACATGAAATAGAAACCTAATTTTTTAATGAATTTGTTCCTTTCATCATGAAAGCACTGTATATGAAAAAAGATTATGTGAAAACAAATCTTAGTAACATCTTATTTCATTGTAACAAATACAAACAAAAAAACTTAATTTATTGCGATGCGACGAAGGAAGATGTGTATGTAGTAGTATACAGTTCAGTTACACATCATTGCAGTCCGGCCGGCTCGGACAAGGAAACTGTTTCAAAATGTCACAGTGACAAAATGTCACTGTGACACGACTGTCACAGTCACCTTTTGTCACAGTTCCAATGAAATCAAATCACAGGTTAGCCCGTCTCTACCTGTAACTACATCTGGCAATCCTGTTTAGCTACAACACGTACATAACCTTACTTATTCAGACTTTAAAAGAGTTCAGTATCCGTAAGTGTGGTAATGGTCTGTTAGACATTGAAAGTGAGGCGGAAAATCAACCAATATTTGAGCCTGTCAAACTTTCAGTGCTAGTGCGTCGTGGGTGAGAGTTGCAGCAGTTAAGTTTTATATAAAAAATGGTGTTGATGTTAGTATCATTGTGCAAAAAAGTTATAAACATTATGCTACCCCAAAATTCTTTATGGTCCTTTTTGAAGATCTGGGCTATTCTGGATGACATTTTTATAACCATTCCAAAATATCGCCGGTCGTCGAAAATAACCCTATTCTATAAATTATCAATGCTACATACATTTTATTATTCTTAATTTGTTTGTGATTTACTATTATTTTATGAGAGGTAATATTTTACTTAAACACCAGAGTTAAATTAAGTTTTCTTATATGTTTGTAACTATTTCTCTTAAGAAATAAAAAATTAATTTTGAATAAAAAAAAAACACCTATGAATGAAAGAAAATATATATGTTTTCCAATTTATACGAGGTAACTATAATTTATGCGTTATTCTTACCGATTCTAAAATATCCCTGACCCACGAGGCTATTTTACACATTTTTACACAGCCCCTTGTAAGAATGGGTACTTATTTATCATAGAATAATATTTGGTCGTATATAAACCTATCCAAAAGGAATATCAAAATAGATTATTTTTAATTACTCTTTCTGCTATATTAAAAATAATGAAAAAAAGCCTAGAATAGCCCCGTTCTACGGTATATAAATAATCAAGCTATCGACGTATCAACAGCATAACGAGATCATTACAGTACTTACCCCGGATTTCGAAGACGAAGAGTCCACATTCTTCAGGTCCGTCAAGAATTTATCCTTCATAAACTCCTTCAACTGCTCGGCTCCTAGGCTATGGTTGTCTCCCATCTCGTCGCTCTCTCGTACCTCCTCTGATCGTTCGCACCTGTTCAGGGGAATCTTCTTGTGAAGCGTCCAAGCCTCGGATTCTGGCGCCCTCTGCGTGTAACTTTCGGGGAAAAATCCGCTACAACCCGTGGACCAGGACGTGCCCTCTAGCCAGGAATCCGTCGAACTGTTCGACGCTTCCGCACTGACGTATAAATAGTCGTTGACTTTCAATTCGAGGTCGTCCGATTCCGTCGGAACATACTCTCGCACGACCTAAAAATAATGTAGATAACTGATAAGGCGATATTATTGACCAATTTCGAACTGATAGAACTCCAAGAAGTTCCGGCTAATCGCTAATCTGTGTGGGACGTTACGAAAATTTTGACGAAGGATGCCAAAGTGACATTAGAAAAATAGTAGTAGAAGAAAGTGGAGAAAATATTTTCTGTACCGTATCTCTGTGGTGTAACTTATAATGATTCAGATCAACAAATATATATTAAGAGATTTCCCGGTTTTCTACCTAATTTTTCTTGATTTTCTCGATATATTCCACCAAGGGTAATCTTAGGTTGATATATAATAATTTAATCAAGATGAAACGGTCGTTGTTATAACCTTGAAATTTGATATATTTCGTAAAAATATTACTTATTCCCAGAACCTAAAAATGATTGAATTAGTTTTTTCATAAATTAATCAGGGTTTATTGGGATCTGACATGGAGGCGAAGCTTAGGTGATAACGTCAAAACATGGCGTCTCAAAACCAACTTTCAATACGAGTTATATGAGAGATTTGAACGTTTTTTTTCCTCTAACAATGTTATATTCGAGTGAAAGTGTGAAGCTATATGTAAGTGAAAATTTACTTCGGCGAAAATACAGAGAATAGGCTGGAAACATCCAAATTCATAATAAAATGTGGGAAAAATGAAGACAATTCGAGGCCTGGTATCGTCATATTTACTGCTTTTTGTTTATCTATTTTGATTTGATTTAATTTGATTTGTAAAATACATAGTTTAAATCAACTGTATTTGTTTAAGTGATATGAAACTATTAATTCGAGCTTTTTTATGTAGGAAGTTTATAATCGGCCAGATATGATGGGCAATTAGCAATAAACATATTTCGAAACTTTTTATTGATGATTCTTTATCCAAGTGTGAAATTTTTTTATTATTCGACATTTTAATTATTTCTGAAAGAACTTTGGACAAAATATATTTAAAATTTCACGAAAAACATTTATTTTGTAGTATACATGGATTCAATGAGAAATCATAATGTTTCATACAATCAAATGTGGTTTTCATAATAAAACACCATCAATCATAATGTAACCCAAGATGTATTATATTAATAATGAATATATAAAGCAAAACTTTTTCATTCCGTCAGTATTCTTATTATAACTAAGTTCAATCTAATAACCATCATATACATAAATTTGTTACTCCATCATTTCACTTAATCTTCCATGAATTTGTCATCTTCTAAGATCGGAGAAGGCATATTTATCGTACCATATATCACTAACAATATCTTCTAATAATACCAATAAATGTCCAGGCAACACACATCCGACAATTTTAAATGTTTTGGCTACAGCATCTGGAATTTTCATTAATAATGGGAACTAATCAGAGTTTCAATCAATTATCTTGTAAAATGCAAAGAACACACCGTCATTCTCGGAGTTGTGTGATTCTTTTTCAGATTGATTTTCCATACCTTCAATAAATCAATCTTTTCCTTTTCTCCAAAACGATTTTCTCTCAATAAAAAAATATTTGTTTGGCTTCGTATACCGATGGAAGCTAATACTTGCATTTGTATATGCTTTAGAATTACAAATTTTCACGCCACGACACTCTCTAGACTTGCTAATTCTACGTTTTGCAAAATTAACACTTTCCATTATTCACCTTTTGCGACCTTATTATTGTAAGAAATCAAAAACTTGACATGCAATTGCATAATATGTTGACGTTGGAAATAAAAACTTCATCCATCTGGCCGCCAGAGTTCGCCAGCTGACATGTCAGATCCAAATAGACATAAGTAAAATAGAATCATAACGCTGTCGCTGATGTGTATAGATCAGTAATATTTGATAAAAGAAATATTTAAATCGAAAGATATTTTAAGTAAGAAGTAAAGGTTCCAGAGTCAAAATTTGATTTCTCTTATTAGCTTTTTGCACAACTTAAAGTTTTAATGGGAGACAGCAGGTGAGGTGGGGCTTAGAAGATGAATACTGGCCCAGAATTTATTTGCCTGGTAAGTTTGCAAGTAGTTAGGTACTTGAGAAAAACTCATTGCAGACCCCGAATTTCGAACTCGGGACCTCTCGAGTGATACTGAACGTGACTAAACACTCGGATAACGAGCTCAGTTATATATCAAGCAGAGTTTATATTCGATAATAAAACGGTTGAGGAGGAGGCATCGATTTACGCGATCGGAATATTGTGCCTAATTATTTCTAGAGCTTCAATTAAGTTCAATTGAAGTTATCAACTCTTCGATCGAAAGAATAATTTTGAGTTTCGATTAGTTTTTTGTCAAGCCATTCGAAATAACCTGACATTATTTTTAAAGAATAGAATTCAAAACTTCTAATTACACTAAATACAAAAGGGCACCGCGAGACAATTAGATCAGTTTTTGAATTATATTAATAGCATTCACCCAAATATAAAGTTCAAAATTGAAAAAGAATTGGATCGACAAATAAACTTCTTGGATTTAACTATCTTTCATAATAATAATACTTTGAGTTTCGATATATATAGAAAACCAACTTTCACGGATATATGTATTCCGTCGGATTCAAATCATCCTCTTTCCCATAAACATTCAGCTTTTAATTCAATGATCCACAGAGCGTTTTCAATTCCATTATCCGTAACAAATTTAGCGAAAGAAATTTCGACTATAAAACTAATTGCGTCAAATAATGGTTTTCATACAAGTTTGATAGATAAAATGATAAACAAGAAACGTAATCAACTAGCGTACAACAGCATATATCCCCAATTAAAAGTAGAAAAATCGGAAAAATTCACATCTTTAACATATTTTGGTCCTCTAACAGAAAAAGTTGCTAATGTCATACCTAAATGTAATATTAAAATTGCTTTCAAACCTAAGACAAAACTCTCAGGATTTTTATTCAATGCCAAAGATATCACTTCAAAATTTGAAAGTTCAGGAGTTTATAAGTTGATTTGTCCTGTATGTAAAAGAGTATATATAGGTCAGACTGGTCGACCGTTCAAGACAAGATTTAAAGAACACCAACAATCTTTTTTGAAAAATAAAACGGACTCAACGTTTTCAAATCATTGCCGTGAAAACCACCACCCATTTCCACAAATAGATAATTTTCAAATCATGCACAAATTACCGAAAGGAACCAAACTTACTTACTTAGAATCATTAGAAATTTTTAAACTCAATAATAATGCAAAAGATATCTTGCTGAACGACCAGATTGACTTGATATATTCTCCTATATTTAGTGTATTTAAACAATAATGACTTTTCTAAGAACATTGTATTGTACCAATTTGTGAAATTCACTCGATTAGCCCTTCTTGAAATATGTTCCTCTTGTCTATTTAGGTACCTGCAATAATCCTTTCCCACCCGTAAGCGCAAATCTATAATTATTCTGTATTCAGTTCTTAACTCAATCTGCCCAATGATGGTCTAGTGACCGAAATTGCAATCGCAGTGTTATATTTTTCAAAATATTTTGTGATAATAAACGTAGTAAATTCAAATTTAGTTTTGTTAAAAGTAAAGCCATATATTAATTTGTAAGAAAGATAAAAAACCAATACTACCGTCAATAATAAATGGAATAATAATTTAATTTACGATAATTAAATGTTCCATTTTCGAAAAAATACACATATATGAAGAATATCAGCACGAAATGAATCGTGCGCATATACAGGGTGAGTCCGAAATAAGTGCGCATTTCGTTAAGGTAGATAGAATACAGTAGGACAATAACTTTTTGCATAGGTACATGTGTCCTCATATGTCTCGTTAAAAAAAAACAGAATGTTGAAAATTTTGGATAATTTTGACTTTTTGCCTTTAGATTCAAAATGCCTCGAGCGATTTCGTTTTATGACATAAACTTTTTTGAACATAGTGGAGTGTATCGAAAAACGACAGTTTCCAAACAATACATTGATTTTTATTTTTCATTTCGTAAACTTCGCATCGAACAAGAAAAACACAAGATACCTTTTTTGCTCAAAATTAAACATGGAATCAAAAAATAATTTTTAGTTTGTCAAAAAACTCAGGTGCGTCCACTTTTTTCTTTCAAAAAATAAGAGTCGCTCTAGGTCAAGGCATTTTGAATCTAAAGGGAGAAATTCAAAATTTTCCGAAAATTTCAACACTCCTACTTGTCCTACTGTACTCTATCTTCCATTACAATATATACATATATATATATATATATATATATATATATATATATATATATATATATATATATATATATATATATAAAAAGATATCTGTAATTTTTATTACAACAAAATAAATCAGGGATCTATAAGCTAACTTTTGGTTCATGTGCTAAAGTATATGTTGGCCGAACTGGCAGGATCTTTGAAGTTGGAATATCAGAACATAAAAGAAGTTATTAAGACAAAGAAAAATAAGATTCTACTTATGCATCACATCTCCTAGAACATAATCATATTTTTAATAGTGAATTTGAAATATTACATATAGAAGAGAAAGGCTATAAACTCAATTTTTTAAGAAGCTCTTAAATTAATAGTATGAAACAATCCAATAATTTGTTAAATGACCAATTAGGTATGAATAAATCACCGTTGTTAAATCTTTTCTAGATATAATATTGAATATTTGTGCGTATTGTGTTTTCCCAAGTCATTAACAGTTTGTACTTTCTACCTGCTAAGTGATTATGTTTAGGTTTTCCCCATTCTTATTGTATATTCCCTTCCTTCATCTTTCAATATTCTCGTTGTAAAAGTTAGAATGTATTATACATCTGAAGATGCCACTGTGTTTGGCTAAACAATTGTCATGTTAACAAAATATAGTGAAAATCAAAAACTCTGAAGTTTTATTTACAAAGTTATTATTACCTTATACACCTGCCGTCCGTTAAGTCGTGGATCCCTCGAGAAGAGATGTAAGTCCCATTCTCCTGAAGCACTGGAATCAAGTTCATCCACCAGAGATTTCAAACCGATATACTGATTACTTGGGAATTGGTAGGCCAATGTTAAGTGGAGTGATTTCACGTGTGGCTCTAGACTTATAGCTGAAATATCGTAGAACACGAAAAGAAATTAGAAGAAAAATCAAACAATTACTCTGTATGTGTTTGAAATTCGAAACGAGTATTAGATAAAATTCCATGAAGTTAGTGAAACAAAGTATCCAAAAAGAATGAATAATCTAAACATTCATAATCGAATTGGAGAAAATAGATTATTGGAAAAAATAAAAATCAGTGTATTTGTCGTCTCCCTGTCCGTAATTTCTGTGATATGAGGTACTCATTAGTTTAACATCAAGGGTATTCATAATATTCATATAAAATGCATGCATACAAAATGATCGAATATTGAATTAAGATCCATAAACAACAGGTTTAAAACATATATTATCAGTGCTATATGCTACAAACATCAAGGGTACTAACATTACTACTCTTTTTCCACTAACATGATGTTGCCCTATAATATAGTTATATGTTGGAAAACCTACTTTTTCGAGATGAGGCTGTCTGAATGTGTTAATCATCAATTCATGCAAACTTGAATGATTCACAGTAAGATACGAAATAACATCTATAGTATATAATGCTTACTTGAATTTTAATATAATATGCTCGATCAACTGCCAATAGTTCGATTGATATTCGTCAATTTGATTCGGAAAGATTTTCTTAATGAGTGTACATAGAATAAGTGGCAAATTCCATTCTTAGAGTAAAAACATCTGTCAGTCAGTGGCGGATTAATGAAGTTCTGTGGGGAGGGGCGGTCTTTAAAGATGTAATTGTGAGAGGAAAAAAATTAAGAAAAACCCCTTCTGAAATAGCCTTTTCAACACTCTCTGGCACTTAAAACTAATAACAGATGAGTGTAAAACTGTACTCTTTTTCCTTGTGTATCTCGTGCTTCTCACAATATAAAACAAACCTAAACGTAAATTCACAGGGTGGGCAAATTTCTATGTTTGTATGGGATATCTCGGAACGGAGATACAAAAAAAAAAGGAAATTTTTCTTCGATTGAAATTTATCTCAGATGCAATATCACAACTGTTATTGCATTGAATAAAGCTTATCTAATATATCCTATTTTTCGTAATTTTCGTACAACATCCTGAAATTCACCATTAAATCAGTTAATTGACATTATGACGGATAGAAATTGACACACTATGTCATAGATGACACCCGCCTACTTGGAATACGTAAGAAAACGTACAAAAAGTAATTAAAAAATCCGTTCCAACCAAACCACAACCAACTAGGATTCCCATTTAAAAAAATACATCTTTAGGCCATAACTCGAAATTGCACTCTTTTTTAAATTTTTCTCGAAGCCACTGGATTACACAGAAAAAAGTGCCTTATTGTAGAAGTTAAGTTAACTTCACAAACAACCATGATATTCACAACTGTCTAAAAGTCCAATCGCCACCACCGCACCCCCTTTAATCCGCCACTGCTATCAGTAGACACAAAACATTATATAACTTTGAAACAATTATAGATAGCGTCTCGATTAGAGTGAGAGAAACGTTGAATGATAAGATATTTTAAAAGAGAAAATAACACACAAACCTGATTAATCCAAACAAATAGTAGGTACACTATTTGATATGGTATCAATATCTGCAGATTAAAAAAAAGACTAAACAGCGACGTTCGGCTTATTAAATATAATAAAACTCACAACAAACATTGAACACATGTTTACAACAAGTGCATCGCACGATTGATCGAAATTCTAAAAAATGCAAACAAATATCACGTTCGATGTCTGCAAAGTACACGACATCTTCGAAGAATGAAAGTTGTTGTTGGCCGCAGGGTTAATCCTCAACGTTGGCATGGAATGAACTAAACCAGTTTATTAGTCGTATTTTCCCCGAATATTCCCCTGTATACAGGGCCGTAACCAGGGGGCGCCAGAGGGGTCTGAGCCCCCTCTAGAAAAGATACCAGATATTTATTTATATTTAATGATTAGAGTACATTTTTATTTTTTTTTAAATATTTTTTATTTCTATTTGTTTTATTTATTTAGAGATTTTTATGAGAGATTTTTTATTTATTATATTTTATTAGAATAAACTTTTTCATTTTTCCAAAATGTTTTTCAATTAATATTCGTTTTCCAGTATTTTCTAGGTAAAAAGACAGAAAAAGCTGTATATTCCTTTATTTTTTTCACGTATGTTTATTTTAGTACTAAGCCCCCTCAAGAATTTGTTCAGCCCCCTCTAAAAAGCAGTGCTGGCTACGGCCCTGATATATATATATATATATATATATATATATATATATATATATATATATATATATATCTATATTTATATATATATATATATATATATATATATATATATATATATATATATATATATATATATATATATATATATATATATATATACAAATATATATATACTCAAAAGTAGATCTACCTATGTAATAACAAAATATAATACATAGCTTCGAAAGAATTTGAAAATAACTTCAAAACAATTAGAAAGTCAAAGTTCCTCACAAAAAACAGACAAATTTGGGTGTACATGTCGAAAATTGAGCAAAATGTTATCACAATCGGGATTCTTAGTACACAAAGCGGGTAAACGTCAAAATTCGAAATAAACATTCTTTTCGATGACATCATTTAACGACATCATGCATGTTTCCTTATTATATGAGCATGTCCAATTGCGTTGTTCATTCTGAAGAATTTATAATGTCATAAAACTTTTTAATGTTTTCATTCTGAATGTATGACTCAAGTTTGTTTAAAAAAGAAGGCATAAGTTTTTGAGATTTTAATATTAGAAGGGAAAAAACTATAGATTCTTGGAGCTAAGTAAACCATATTTCTTTGGCCTATATATATATATATATATATATATATATATATATATATATATATATATATTTATCTATTTATATATATATATATATAAATATATAAATATATATATATATATATATATTTATATATATATATATATATATATATATATATATATATATATATATATATACTAGCTGACCCAGCAAACGTTGTTCATATAAATAATTTTTATCTCTCTATCCTTCTAACTATTCATCTATCTGCCGATGTATCTCTATCTATCTAACTATATCTATCTAGATAGTTTCTATCTTTTTATCTATCTATCTACCGATGAATTTCTATCTATCTTACTATCTATCTGTCTATCTATTCAACTATCTATCTATCATTATATCTATCTATTAATCTATCTGACCCGGCAAACGTTGTTTAAATTATTAAAATGGCTATTAAAATATATGGGTTGTTGATAGAAGGGTGAAAATCTAGAGTTGTATGTATTTTTCAATGCAACATCATAAAAAATAAAATAAAAAATTTTGCCTAAGAAATTTATAAAAATGTTTGGGGTAGACCACCCTAATCACTTAGGGGTATGAAAAATATATTACGACCTATTCTCAGACCGACTATTGTTATTTTCGATTGCCATCTTGCAACCCTATTGTGGATCTGTGGATAAAATTTAAGAAAATGGAAATCGTGATGGAAATTTTATTCTAAGCTATGACAAAATGAAAATAAAAATCTTGCCAAAAAAATTAAAATTTATATTCAAAAAATGAAAATAGGGGTTGATCGTAGAGGAGTGAAAATTTATTGTTGTATGTATTTTTGTCTGAAAAATTAAAAATAAAAATTGAGGGGTGAACCATCCTTAATATTCAGGGGGATGAAATATAGATTTTGTCGGATTCTCAGACCTGAACGATATCCACACAAAATTTCATGAGAATCGGTCGAGCCATTTCGGAGGAATTTAACAAATAAAAAATAGGGGTTGATCGTAGAGGGGTGAAAATTTGAACTAATATGTATTTTTGAACGCTTAATCATAAAAAAAAACAGAAAAATAAAAAATAAAAATTTAGGGGGATGAAAAATAGATGTTGGCCGATTCTCAGACCTACCCGATACGCACACAAAATTTCATGAGAATCGGTAGAGCCATTTCGGAGGAGTTTAACTTCTAACACCGTGACAAGAGAATTTTATATTCGATAAAATATATATATATATATCTATATATATATATATATATATATATATATATATATATATATATATATATATATATATATATATATATATATATATATATATATATCTATATATATATATATATATATATATATATATCTATATATATATATATATATATATATATATATATATATATATATATATATATATATATATATATATATATATATATCTATTTTTTCCACGGTACATATTGGCATCTGCAGCGGCTCCCATCGTACCAAAGGATCTGGAATTCGGAGCCGAACTGAACTTTCAAAATTTGGGTACATGTTCTCAACCGCCGCCATTTTTACGTAGATGTTTCTCGGTTTTTCGTGGTTTTTGAAAAATTGCGCAACTCCACAGCTTCTACAGACTGAGTTAGGGGGTTGAAATTTGGCAATACGTTACTTTGTGGGTTTCAACTATTTTTATCAACCGCGCTGCATTTCGTGTTGACTTTTCCGTTTGAATCGCACCAAGTCCTGCTTCGATATCAGTACGCGATGCACCGCGCGAATTTGTTTCGAATAAAATAAATTATTTTCTAATCTTTATTGCGATTTTACATTAAAGAGTGGTTATTTAGTACGCGATGCCCTTCGCAGAATCTTTTTTCAATAATAGTTATTTATACAACAGGTGAGTTGAATGAATGTTTATTCATGAGAAGAAAGTTTATTTTCTTCGAGTGAATAAACATTTTTAACTCACGTGCTGTATACAAAATTTTATCCCATTTTGATGAAAATTCAAATAATGAATACTTTTTAGAGGAAATATAGGTATAATTCAAATTCATAACGAGATTTCCCTTCGATCGATGGTTGCTAGGGCACTATGTAATTAATTGTTTGCAAGTGTCAATGAAAATTATAGAACCGTAAAAGAATTTTTGTTTCGAAAAAATGTTGAGCGGTGACGACGAGGTTGTAGTTCCTGAGTGCATTATATAAGAAGCAAATGAGGCAGTAGAAGCAGTAATTCCATTGAAATCAAAAATATTGTACGAAAAAGAATATACGGCATTTTGTACCTGGAGAAATAATAAGAAAACCAAAGGTGTCAACGAAAAAATCATTTTGGCGTATATTTCCGAACGATCCAAGAAAGTTAAGTCGTCGTCTTTATGGTCCTACTATTCGCAACTTAAAAAAATGTTGGCTCTGAAAGAAAAAATAGACATCGGCAGATTTTACCAAGTCACCGCCTTTTTGAAGCAACATTCCAGGGAATACGTAGCAAAGAAGTCGAAGGTATTCACAAGAGAGGAGTTAGAATACCTACTTTTTAGATGCCGCTCCTGATGAGCAATATTTATTGATAAAGGTAGTTTTTATTATGGGTGTTGCTGGAGGGTGTAGAATCGGCGAGCTGGTGACTATGACCGTAGATGACGTGGAAGATCGGAGCAGCGTATTGGTTATTCAGGTACCAGATACGAAAACGTATAAGAAAAGAGTGTTCACTGTGGTCAATGGTAGTAATAAGGTTGCTCCACTCGATATATTCCGCAAGTATAGGAACTTGAGGTCAAGCAAAGTTGATCACAAGCGACTATTTCTAAATTATAAAAATGAAAAATGTACTGTCCAGCCTGTAGGTGTGAACCATTTTCGAAAATGCCCGCTACTATTGCAAAGTATTTGGGCCTTTCTGATGCTGAACAATATACAGGGCACAGTTTCAGGCGTTCTTCTGCAACCCTACTCGCAAATTCTGGGGCAGATTTGACAGTTTTGAAGAGAGATGGTGGATGGCGCTCAAGTTCTGTTGCAGAAGGATATATTGTGGATTAACTACAAAACAAAATAAATATTTCTGAACAAATACTTGGTGGGGTCACAAAAACCGGAGTTTCTGATGCAGAAATGGATATTCCAGCAGGGCCTGAGAAGTCCACAAACACATGTGCTATAACGACTGAGCGTGTTTCCTTTGGAGGAGGTGCAGGTTTTCAGTTTCATTTTCAAAATCTTAATAATTGTAATTTTTACTACTTTACTAATGATAGATATGACTGTTAATGTAGAATTCTTGATAAAATTATAATAAACTTACTTTAAAATGAGTTTTAGGTGCATTGTGTGTGGAAAGAATAATTTCCAGAGAGTGAGTGGTGAACATTTTATTCCACTAGTGAATTAATAGTACATTATGTTACTAGGAGTAGAAGGCTATCATTATTGTTGAGCCCAGATTCTTGCACTGCCGAGGCGTTAGCCGAGTCTGGGCAAACTGGGCGAAACATATAAAGGGTCTTCTGCTTCGAGTGACATATACTATTTTTTCTTCAAGCGTAAATTGAAAAAATTGAATACATTGTTTATATCTCAACTATTTATTAATCACCATTTTATAAATTTTTCATAAGCAAAATCATACACTTTTCTTGCCTTTGTCGGAATTAGTGTTTCAATAGTGGAATTAGCTATTTCGACTAATTCCGGAGGTGTACATTGAAATTCTTCTACTTCAGACATTTTTACAACACTTTTCAATACTGACAAACATCAAATTGAATAAAAATTAAATGACAGTTCCTACCTATTTGGATACAACGCCCATAATATCATTATTTTATTACTAGTACAATAATGAGCGTTCACTATTTTACTAGTAAAAGAATAGGTTATTTCTACGATCCGTGTTGTCGAAAATAATATAGATATTATTATACGCTTGAAGAAAAACCATAATTTATTCCGTTCCAATAGCATTTCTACGCGGTGCACTTCGGTCGAAAAATACGATCTAAGCGTAGGAGTTCTGCTGCTCATGCGTTTTTTATGCATATCTAGAGACCCGATTTATGCAACATAAAAAGATATCGCATATCGGTTTATTCAAACTTGTATATTTAAGCATTTTTCATTCGTATTTCCACTTTTTTATGTTGCATAAATCGGAAATGGAAAGATCAGGTGGTTGAAAAACTGAGTCACAAAAGGCTATACTCAGTTGACTTCCTAACATATTTTGACTAGTTGAGAATTGTTACAAATTTTCCATTTTGACACACATCATTATCTACCCAAATTTTCTTAAACAGAGAAATGAATCAGCTGCATTTACTTTAGAAAAAGATTTCAGAATGTACTCATAAAAACTTTAAAATATATAAATATAATACATTTGAAACACACATGACTGTAATGATCACATTGTCAATAAAGTGGTTGAAGTAGATGTTTGAAATTCTTTTCCTCGAAAAAAAAAATTTATAAAATGAGTAAGGTTTGAAGGAATTGAACATATTATTCTGACACATATTAACAGTGCATTAAAACCTTCGAGTTAACACTGTGAGTTGCTGTCAGTCAAAAACTAGGACAAATATCAACACCCACCTAAGTATACTAAAAATCAACTGGTTTTCAAAGCACTGAAGTAGTGAAAGAAGAGACAAATTAACAACTTCCTGAGATATAGCCCATTTAGCAAAGCTGATACAGATTCAACCTTTTTAATGAATGGAAACATAGATAGTACACCGGACTTACTTCTCTATACCACAAACATAAAAAGAAATATTTCTAAAATTGAGCTCTCTCCTGATCTTGGTTCTAACCATCTTGCGATGGTAATAGACCTTGAAATGAATCTGGAACCAGATGTGATAGAGGAAAAAGTTGTTTACAACTACAAAATGAGCAATATGGTAGGAATCAACAAAGAAATGGAATTATTCATTTCAGTAAATGAAAATACATCTATTGATGAACAATACATAAAAAATTTCAACAATCAGTTATCAGAAATTGTCATTAAACACACCCCTACCAGTAGCAGACATCCTTTCCTTCATGAACTTCCTCCCTATATAATAAAATTAATAAAGCATAAAAGAAAACTCTACAGAGAATACTGTATAAATAGAGACACAAACTTTAAAAGAGATATAAATAAATATAATAAAAATATTCAAAATATGATACAACAGTACAGAGAAAATAACTGGATTAATGCATGCAACAAAATAAATGAATCAAAAGGGAGGAATTTCTACCGAGAGGTGAATAAACTCTCAAAATACAAATGTCAACAACAAATACCAACTATAGTATATAAAAATAAAGAATATATAACAGCCGAAGAAAAAGCTCAAACATTTGCAAATCACTATAAAGAGATCTTTAGGTTCAACCATGATATCAGCTATGATCAAGAGAATCTACAACAGATAAATTCTTGGTATGACAAATTCTTTAACAACCACAAAAGTCCAGGTGAAAATTTTATAATTGAAGAGGCAGACTACTATGAAATACTTCACAACAGTAAAAATAGCAGCCCAGGTAATGATAACATACCATGGCTGATAGTGAAAAAATTGAGTGAAGCGACACACAAACACCTCATACAAATTTATGAACACTGCTTAAATAAGAACTTATTCCCAGAAATATGGAAAATAGGCCATATAATAAATATACCTAAGCCAAACTTGGATATCAAAAAAAGTGGAAAGCTATAGGCCAATCACAATACTACCAGTATTAGGTAAACTATATGAAAAAAATCATAAGAAAAATACTGTCAAGTCACATCGAGCAATATATTCCCAAATTTCAATTTGGTTTCAAGAACAAGAAATCAACATCCCACCGCTAACAATTCTTGTGTCTAACATTCAAAATGCAACATTAAAGAATAACAAGTCTGCAACCTTGAGCCTAGATATACAGAAAGCTTTCGACAACTTGTGGCATAAAGGTCTACTATATAAATTATACAAAAGGAAAGTCCCTGACACACTTGTCACGTTATGCCAACAATTCCTAGCTAACAGAAAACTAGCTGTCAAAAATTGGATCCACCATCTCTGAATATTTTAGCCCAGAACAAGGAACTCCACAAGGAAGCCCACTTTCAGCTCTTCTTTTCAATTTCTTTTGCCATGATATGGTTCTCACGGTTGATAATAACTTGTACTTGTTGCAGTTTGCAGACGACACAATAATTGTATCACATGATAAATCAGTTACAACCTGCATACAGAACCTGCAATTACTTACAAATAAAATTTGTACATGGTTTCGATTATGGCGTATGAAGCTGAATCCTGAAAAGTCAAAATTCATGATTTTTCATCACAGAATAAAATCAACATCACCGACTGTATGTATAAACGGAGTTAACATCAAACCCTCAACTTCTATGAAATATTTGGGTGTGCAGATTGATAATAAATTAAATTTCAATCTACAGACGAATACAGCAAAAAAGAGAACTATCACTAGAGCCAAATACTTTGCCAAACTAACATATAAAAATCAAGGTATAAGCATACAAAATGCCACAAAAATTTATAAAAGCATCTGTCGACCCTTAATTGAATATGCACACCCAATATATGTTAACTGTAGAACTCCAGCAATGAAAAATCTCAAAGTGGCAGAGACAACAGCACTAAGGATTATTACAAGAATCAGACACCCCAACAATATTTTACACAACCCGACAAACCAAATGTTGTATTCAAGAACCAAGATTGAACCGATTGATTCTAGATTTAATGTTCTCAACAAAAAGTTTTTCAACAAACTTAAAGCGCTAGATGACATAGCTGACCTCTATCAAAATGAAGAACATTATACAACATCCAGAAGATATCCTACACAGACTCTATTTAAAATACTAAAAAATTTATAATAATTTTTTTTTTTTTTTTATGTTTAAATTAAAATAGTATATGCTGTTATAGGCTGAAGGACCACAGGTCGATGGCCATTAATAAACGTTTCTCTCTCTCTCTCTCTCTCTTAAGTAGTGACAGTAAACTAAAAAGGATGATCTACAAACTAAACTCAGCTCATATTGTTATTTATGCAAAATTTTCCATGTACCATTATAATTAAAATAAAATTCAATAACACTGATAATGTTACAAATTTCCACTTGCTGTTTACCAGGCGGAGATGAATTACACTAGCACTAAATTACTTAAAATATATTTTGCAGATAAATACTCTGTAATTGTGGTGTAGATAACATGAGTGTAGGAAGGAGATACAACTCACATGCCGATAACAGGAAATGAGCCACAAAATCAAGACGTATCACCATTTAGAATCTCTAAAATCATTCAAAACTTCAACTAAATAGTTGCAAATGACTCACATCGATATATAAGGATAATTTATCAACTATTACTTTATATAATATCAATGACATAAACTGAAATTGATATTTTACTTAATAAGATTTCCTATCTTGTTTTCTCAATTCATAAAATGAGATATTCACCATAATTTACTTTATTAAGGTATTTTAAATAAATTCACTAATACAAGTGATATTCCTAGATATTTATAACATATATTGAAATGTCCAAACAACTATTTTTTTACAGATAGCAAGTACGGAAGAAAAACCTAGAAATTTTTGTAACAAGTAGTAATCTGAAAATTTTCTCTGCAACTTTAAGTTTTTCAGACACTTTTTTTAGATTACTCTGACATTATTTAAGAATCAAATAAATATTTCATCAATTGGGTGGTTCAATGTAGTAAATACCATGATATGATATTAATTTCAGTATAATTGAATAAAAATGTAGAGCCACCATTACTGAAACAGACACAGTTGTGTCAGTTTTTATACAGACTCTAAACATTGAAACAATAAATTCCAATTGAACATATCACAAAAATATATTAATATATCTGAATGAATTGAATAAAATCCAAGGACACGTAATCATAAAGTGTAGGTAACATTTTTCAATACTGCAAGTTTGATTGGATGATTATGAGATTAAATAAAAATTTTCAATTATTTCTCATTGAAATATGAAATATAAATATATATATATATATATATATATATATATATATATATATATATATATATATATATACACTCAAAACCTGATATAGCGACATTGAAGGGACCGTATAGTTGCCGACGTTATATCCGATAGTTGTTATAAGCAATACACATACATTCATACAGTTACATTAGTTGTGTAGTTATATTATTATAGGTATATATCTATCTAGTATAGGTATAGGTTATGTATGTGAACTTGTTGTCAAATGATATGTTAGAAAAGAAATAAAAATATTTATTAAGAAATAATTAGAATACAAAATGTACTCAGCTGCTTACAGTACGGGTTATAAGACTACACTAGTTTTTAAAATAATCAGTCATTTTAGTCTGTTTGTTTTTTTAGGCCAGTCTCAAATATTTTTTGCATTTTACGTTTCATACTCCTCAAGGTTTCCTTCAAAGCTTATCAATAAGATTTAAAATCGTCCGTATTGTTTTGTTTTGCTGGGACAAGAAGCGGTTGGTCGTTATAGTCGATGGATATCGATAAAGTTTCGTCGTTGTAAGCGAAATGTCGCTGTATCCGATGTTGTTATAGGCGGTATGTTTGCTGAATAGTTTACTAGAGATTCGGGCAGGACTTTACAATCTGGCTGTAATAACCGATCGGTTGTTGTAAACGATGTCGTTATAATCGGTTTCGACTGTATATATATATATATATATATATATATATATATATATATATATATATATATATATATATATATATATATATATATATATTTTTATATATATAAATATATATATATATATATATATATATATATATATATATATATATATATATATAAATAAATAAAATTATTCTGCTACTATTTAAAATATCGTTTTAAATAAATCAGAAGATCTGTCATTTATTGAAGTACCACTGATAGTATGTATTACTCTACCAACTCTATTTCAGATCATCTATCCAGTGAAATAATGTTGTTATTACTAGAAAGTTGAAGGATTGACCCTTTTCTAAATCTATGAAAAACAAAATTGTAAATATGCTCACATCTACTGCCTCGAGGTATACATCTAGCTGTTGTAGTTGTGCACCAAGGGAAACAAGCTGTCAGAGCATCAAAATGTTCATATGTATCACTAATAACTGAAAAGAATTGATCATCACATGAAATATATCTAAGTAGAATTATCTAAGATATCAAAAAAATGAAGAAAATTATAACAGTAACATCTATAAACAAAAAAATATAGACAGCCAAGTGTCGAGTGAATACTCAATTCTTAGAGCTCACAGTGTGTCTAAAATTATAATATGAATAAATCTAGAAGAAATACTCTACTTCCTGAGTGAACTAATCTACATAAATACATATATACAACTTTGTTTCAGACACACTGTCAAACTTTTATGGAATCTAAATTTCCAAAACATATACATTTCACACAACACCTAAAAATGAATCTTACTAGCATTTGATACTTCTTTAACAAATTGCATAGCTATTCTCTTGAGATAATCAGCATGTTCTTCTGCTACAAAAAAACCCATGAAGTTTGGTGAAGTGTATGTTTCTAATTTAAGAGGTTCATTCAAAACTGCCCCATCCTTTTCCATTACCGATTCTAAACTCTGAGCAAGATGAGGCACATCCTCATCAGGAGTCTAAAAAAGAATGCTTTCTCCAGAACTTTAAATATTAATTTCAAGTTCTTGTTACATGCTTGCTATAAGTTTACTACATTTATGAATTTCTTTGATGAATGCTAGCTTATAAATACTTTCATCTGATTTACGAGCCTATATAAAAACGTAAACATCATACCTTGAAGAAAGAAACTAATGTAATATGTGGTGTGAAATTATGGGCACCATTCCAACCGTGAAAAAATTGAGATTTCTCCCAGAATTCCTTCAACTGATCCAAGAAAGGTCCTTTTGGACAAGCATACAGAATATATTCCCGAGGGTAACTGTCATCTAAAAATGGATCGTTAACATGTGACAGAAGCCAGTTAGTTGCTAGCTGTGCATTCAGATTTCCTGTAGCAGCCAAAGCCTTTTCCCTGGAAAATATATATTTCACAGTCATACTTGCAATACCAAAAACACTTACGCTCTATGTTTTGGAAATCCCATTTGCAACAAAATTTGTAGAGGGCTTAGATGTGGTTTTGGCATTTTACTTCCTCCTGTTCCTTTTCTTGTAGGTAAAAAGATATTAGAAGAAGCCATTTCTTAATTAAATTTGCTCTCCAATAAAATTCAGTTAAAGGATAATTCAAAAATATCATACGTCAAATCACAAGTGGTTATGATTCCATAAATTAAATATACGACTTTTTCTATGACTGACCTCTTAATTTTTTTTGGCAATCTCATCCTATCGATTCCACTAACTTTTAATTTTATTTGAAGAAGAATTTTCTAACAAAAATTTTCGATTTGAAATATACTCATTGTTCTCTTGATACATAAAATTCCATTAAATTTGAAAATAATGATTCGGTACTGCCGAATGATTTGAGATTAATAATTTAGTTGGTAAGAACGAATCGAAGAATCGGAAATTCTTCTTTAGAAAGTACAAGTGTCTCTGACTCTGAACTCTGTGACATTTCTCTACTTTTAAGGTTAATACTATCTTATTTACAATATTTCAAATTATAAACAAGAATTTTCATTTTAAGAGAAGATATTGTATTTGTTTTTGATTTCGAGAAATGGCAGGTGTTCTGTTTGAAGATATATTCAATGTTAAAGATATCGACCCTGAAGGAAAGAAATTTGACCGCGGTAAGTAATACTTGATATAATTTCGATATTTAGAGGTTAGGTGATTCTATATTTTATTATGAAAAATTCGCAACCCTTTACTGTGGGTTATTAATTTTTCATCAAATAAGAAATTTGTAGGTCTAAATACTTTTAATAACTTTTTATTTTTGATATTTACATTCGTAAACTATTCGTTAGAACCGGCAAATCATTTAGTGGTGAGCTCTTTGGAAAGATTGATTTTATTGATATTCCTATGAATATTTTAATTTGTTCCTCTATAATTATATTTATTTAAATTACCTCAAATAACTGGGACAGTTCAGTTGTCACAAATTAAAAAATCAATACCTACTAGACATGGGTGTATACAAAACCCCCCGGACTTTAGGTCAAGCAAATAAAAAGGTTAAAAATAATCATTGGATTATTGATTTCTGTCTGTATGTTACACGACAGTATTCTCTACTTTCTTATAAAGTTTTTCAGTGGAAGGGAAATTCATAGGTAATTGATTATTGGAATCCTTTTGAATAAATTTATTTTCTATTTAGGAACTCTCGAATTATTAAGCAGCCACTATCATTTTTTTTTCAAACTCCCAGTATTTTTGTCATATATAATTCTAATCTTAATTTCTGGTAAAATTAATTTTGAAAAATATTAAGAATATGAAAATTGGAAGTATGGAGTATACATATTATATGA
Organism: Cynegetis impunctata; assembly: GCA_030704885.1. Taxonomy (NCBI): domain Eukaryota; kingdom Metazoa; phylum Arthropoda; class Insecta; order Coleoptera; family Coccinellidae; genus Cynegetis; species Cynegetis impunctata. The sequence continues at coordinate 761,580 of JARQZK010000023.1, read as the reverse complement.
AGATATTATATTCTATTGAAGAAAATGAAAAAAATGACTTAGTTGTCCATTAAATGATCATCTTGTTTATGACTACTAGTTTTGTTTTAAATACTCTTTGAAAGTATGTTTCTGAATTTGGAGTATGTAACTACAAACTCAACTTGGATGCAGGAAGATACGTATGAAGTGGAAAGTGGAAGGCATTACGTCAATTTTTGGTGGATGCGCTTTTATATGTATTTATAGTATAATCTAATGTAAACGTGAATACTTATTACAATGCAAAGTCCGTTGATGTGCTTTCAATCCGGTCAAGATCAACCTATGTACACCAATCTAAAATGATTAAAATTACTACAATGAAACAAAATTAAGTAGAAAGAGAAAAATCGCATGATAAATTATGTTTATTGGAAAAGAAGATGATAGTTCTTCACTACTAATTAGTGTCTGTTGTTTTTATTTACTTGGTTCTGATACTGAATACAATTGTAGATAGCGTATCTCTTCATTTAAATGGAAACATAGTTTCGTCTCGCCCTTTTTCTGTCTTCTTGGTAGTATATTATCCAAAAAATTATACCCAAGAATTAAATTGGCTTTTGATCCAGTTTATTTGAAGTGTATATGAATCTATAAAAAGAATTTACAGATTATATTAGGTTCAATTTCATAAAACACATTAGATTAAACCAAATATATTGCATTTTTGTTTTTCGAGAATGAATCCTCAACCTTGTTGGTTTTTTCAGTTACTTTTTTTTTGTTAAAGACAAAGTTGTTTCTCAATTCATCTGAATTTGAAATAGAATGTGGTAAATATTCATTTTGCTGTTGAAAAAGCCTATAGTGTTTTTGAATAAACTGAATTTCAGATTCTTTCGAAAAATCATTAATAACTAGTTTCGCTCGAAAAAAAAAGAAGATTAACTGTAATGCCCATCACAAACAATCATTGTTTGGAAACAATTACGACGTCACATCATAACAAATATATTGTAGAGTAGGAAATGATACAGTAATGTTGATTAAATACATACTAATCAAATGAAGAAAAGAAACATTTGACGCAAAAAATCATACGCTTGAAAATTATCATAATTGCATTAATTTTACTAATTGCTTTCACTAGGGATAGCTCTAATATAATCTATAGTTTAGAGTTATAATATATTGATCTGAAAAAAATTATAATCAATAAGCTTCTGTTTTGGAAATGAGTTCACATACGTGAAAAAATTATTGATATATCAATAGATACATAATTATATTCATACGAATTTGGCGCTATAGTCGAATAGTATTCACTAGTTAGTGCCGCTAATTTGCCCATGATATAGTTTTGTGAAAATATAGATTCGCGAAAATATGGTTCCTTCTACGAATCCCGATTCGTGTTATGCCAATGGCAGTGTCCTATTTTATTGAGACCGAGCCATGTCTGGCTGTTCGGCTGGCAAAGGTTTGCGACCTGCCATCCAATGGTCTGTTTAGTTGGAGATCAACTGAAGCCGGGCTTGCTTGTGATGCGATTTTGACAATTGGCCACGGAAATAGATTAATTTCTCCAAAAATCATAGCAACTTTGAACGCTTAATTCTAGCGATCCGCTTCGAGGATCGAAACGGGAGCCCGCCTAGACTCTTCATCGGGTTTTCGGCAATCTCACGTGCACTGCTTTCGAGACAATCTCCTTAAGGGATTTACTGCAATTATTACCAAAAAGAGGTTGAAAACGGCGAATTTCTTATTCGTTTTATATATTAAATCGATGACAAGGTATTCACCCGGAAAAGACAGCACGTAGCGAAAATTTTGAAAGGACCAAGTGACGTGGAATCCATTAAACAGTGATTTCAACAGATTTGAATTCTGGAAATAAATTATTTTCTAATTTTTATTTCAGTACGCGATGCACTTCGTGAAATTTTTTTTCAATAAAATAAATTATTGTCTAATTTTTAAATTCTTTCCTATTAAAACTTTGTTTTCCAAACAATAATTCATTTTCTGCTCTGCTGCTCACGCGTTTTTTCATCACAAATGTTACCCGTAATGTTTGGACTCGGTTCGATGCAACAATAATTCTAATAAAAAATGTTTTTTTTACTTGTATATTATACTTTGTATATTATATGTTTATTTCACCTTGGATACGGATGCTATAAACACACTCATTATGACCTAGGCCATAACGCCCGCATTTTCGGGCATAATGGACCATAACGCCCGCTAATTGTACTAGGAGAAATGAGGCAAATTTCATTGATTAAATACTTCATAATCCTTATATACGACTCTGGATTTCTCCGGCAATTAATTATTCGCATCTTTGGCTGCATTTTCTATGATATTCTTGGGTAAATTGATTTTCATTTCCATTATTTCTATAAGACTACACAAAGAAAGCAGCAATGACATTCACTAAATATGATGACAAAAATATTCACAAACGTCAAAATATCAACAAAAGACATGCCTACTATGAGAAGGGAAATGGAAAGTATAGGAGCAATGAAACGATTTTAAAATCGCTTTTTCATTATAATAAAGTAATTTTTTCGTGAAAAATAATATCTTGTATGGACCACGTGCGTTACTAGATCCATTCATCTCTCAGATCGAATGTTTCTCTCCGGGCGTAAGGATCTATATAACGCACTTGGTACATAAATAACTATTTTCCACATCACGATAAGAGTATTTTTTGACTGTTGGCTTTGAGTTTGAAAGGTTACACAGCCGCATGGTACGTAGTAGAGTAATGTTCAGATACTGGTTATGGTGTCCCATCAAGAAGGGTATGTACCACGGTAGAGTTTCATAACTATTCCGAGCAATAACTATTGCAACGTCAATAGCAAAAACATGCTCAAAACTGAAACTAAAAGGGATCATTTCAACGAAGAGCCATATGATACGGTAATCCGATTTAATATGAGAGTCCGATTTAACTGGAATCGTTAATAAATATACGAGGGTAAGCTGAGAAGTTATAGAACTTACATACAGGTGGTGTCAGCATCGCAATTTTCTGCTGGCATTCTGTATATTCGTAAGGCAGTCTTCTGATCGAGAGATTATTAACATTAAAAAAATGGAATATTTCGATGAATCCACCTCAAATAACAAATTTCAGCTCATTTGGTGTGATGCGAACCGCTGAAGATGTCAATATATACCAGGAAGGATATTTATTTCAAAATTATAAATATCTATATATATATATATATATATATATATATATATATATATATATATATATATATATATATATATATATATACAGGGTCACTCACGGTGGATGGTAGGTTAGACGTTAACGGAGAACGGGACATGAGATTATTCTGAAAATTTGGTTTCATGGGTAATTGATTTTGCTCTATCGATCTAAAATAATAGTGGCGCTGCGGAGTTGCCGCTTATACTAAAAAGTAGCAGCAACTATGACATTTCAAATGAGACACCCTACATATTATTTCATTTTTTGCTTCTCTACCATTTTCCAATTGTTTTTGTATGATACTTCCCTATACCTATCTCCAGAGGTTTTCGAGAAATTAAATGGTTTCCTTATTTTTTTGTACAAAACATAGCTTCAATTAAATGTTCATTACTAAGGTATTTAGATTCGTAGGATGCTGAAATTTTAGGTGTAGTTTACCAAGTTCCGACGTATCAGGAATATTCTAAGGACTTTGTTCTCCATTATACAGGGTCCTTCAAAATTTGCGATTTTAACGATAAATACAAAAATGGTAAAAAGTGCATTTTTTCAAATGTAATACCCTGTATATTATTGAATATATCGAAAGAAAATTGAAATTTCTTTCAAATGATATATCATGTTCCTATACCTAAAAAGTCAGGTTTCCGAAATAAAAGCAAGTTTCTATAAAAATCGGATTATTTAGCCATATTTTGTATTGGGTAGCTATGAAATGTCAAGAAAGATGTCATTATTAAAATTTGACAATTAGTCCATCAACAATAAAACGTTCTCGCGTTCATTAACGAAAATTTGATTTGAAAACAATCAAAATGGAAGGCAATAACTATTCTCATGAAGTTTTGATGAAGTTATTTATTGTACATCGTCAATGTGATCAAATAATAGCAAGAACATGCAGAAAATTGAATAAAATGTATACCTATTGACAACCAATAAACGAGAGAAAATTTGTACGTTTACAAAATAATTTTATCACTTATGTTATGTTATTTTACGTAACGCAAATTGTTTTTTATTAGTTTAGTAAATTTCGTTTCGCTTTCAGTATTGACCCATAAGTGATAAAACTACTCCCGCACCAGACGGCTTTTCTTCGATACACTGCAATAGTATGTATTTTCGGGGAAAATACGACTAAAATCTGGGCTCTTGTGTTGAAAACGGGTCGTATAAGCACTACAGGATTTAATTAACTCTGAAATAATAAAAACAACGTCACTAGGGTCGTATTTTTCGCGCGTTGAGATGCGATTTGAACGCATTAAATAATGGGTTCGAAAACCAAGGTTTAATAGTAAATCGAGAAGAAAATTGGACAATTCATTTTATTGAAAAAGAAAAATTCGCGAAGTGCATCGCATACTCAAGACCCACGCTTTAATAGCAAACCCAAATAAAAATTAGAAAATAATTCATTAACTGAGATTGAATTCTAGCACATCACTTGGTGAAACATCATAAAGAATAAAGTATAAACTTTAAAATAAAAACACTTGGCTTATGTTTCACAATATAAAAAATATTTAGATACTGTATTTAGCAGTAATAAAAAGTCGACATGTTTCGAGCTATGAACTCATTATCGAGACTGACTACAGGAGAGTATTGCATCGTAATTTATGAAACAGACAAAAGCAAAGGTGATACCTGAAAATCAATTTGTTCGTTTACAAGGGGTAATTGACTATTATGGGCGGAACTTATTTCGAGAATTTCGAGAAGGTCAAGACGTTTACCCTTGTTACCTGAATGTAACAATTTGGTTTTGTTGAAATCCAGGAAGTGATTGAATTTTATACAATGTTCAGAGAAGCCAGAGGTATTTTTGTAAAATTGACTTTTTATGTTCTTCAACACGAATATTTATATTCCTTCCTGTCTGTCCAATATAGAAAGCAGGGCATTCGTCGCAAAATATTTTGTAAATACCACTGTTTTCTCCGATGTTAGATTTTTCTTTATTATTGACCAAGAATGACTTCAAGTTTCTTTTATTTGTACAAATTGTTTTAACGTTATTTTTCGATAGTCTGTTACAAATTTTGCTACTCAAATTAGGCACATAATTTATTGGGAAGTATTTTTGTTCTTCATTAATAGTTTGCGTGGGGTATATTGAATGCAACAGATACTTTCTTCGTTTTTTCCCAATGAGCTTGTCGATAAGACTTTCATTGTAACCGTTATTGATGGCTAATAATTTAATTGTATTAACTTCAGTTTGAAAATTTGTTTCCGATAATGGAATCGTGAACAACCTATGTATGAACGAATGAAAAGCACTGAGTTTTATTTTAATGTGTTGGTTACTGTCGCTGTGAATTAAAGTATCTGTGAAGGTTGGTTTTCTATAAATGTTGAAAGTAAGAGAATTCAAATTCCTAGCAATCTGAACGTCTAAGAAATTCAAGGTACCGTTTTCGTTTTCTACTTCTTTTGTAAATTGAATCGAGTTGTAGAAAGTATTTATATATTTAAGGAAATTATCTAACTGCCTAATATCTGTACCGGTCCAAATACAAAAAATATCATCTACATAACGTCTCCATAATAAAACATTAGTAATTAAATTATTATCAATATTGAAAATTTTTTCTTCTAAGTTATTCATGAAAATTTCACTCAACAAAGGCGATAACGGTGATCCCATGGGCAATCCGTCTTCTTGTTTGTATATTATATTATTAAATTTGAAATAACTCTGTTTCAAACATAAGTTTAAGGCAGACATTGTTTCGTTGACTGCTTGAGTTGTTAAATTTGGGTTCATCTCTAGATATCCCTTAACAATATTTTTTTTTTTTTATATATATATATCTAGAGATGAACCCAAATTTTACAACTCAAGCAGTCAACGAAACAATGTCTGCCTTAAACTTATGTTTGAAACAGAGTTATTTCAAATTTAATAATATAATATACAAACAAGAAGACGGATTGCCCATGGGATCACCGTTATCGCCTTTGTTGAGTGAAATTTTCATGAATAACTTAGAAGAAAAAATTTTCAATATTGATAATAATTTAATTACTAACGTTTTATTATGGAGACGTTATGTAGATGATATTTTTTGTATTTGGACCGGTACAGATATTAGGCAGTTAGATAATTTCCTTAAATATATAAATACTTTCTACAACTCGATTCAATTTACAAAAGAAGTAGAAAACGAAAACGGTACCTTGAATTTCTTAGACGTTCAGATTGCTAGGAATTTGAATTCTCTTACTTTCAACATTTATAGAAAACCAACCTTCACAGATACTTTAATTCACAGCGACAGTAACCAACACATTAAAATAAAACTCAGTGCTTTTCATTCGTTCATACATAGGTTGTTCACGATTCCATTATCGGAAACAAATTTTCAAACTGAAGTAAATACAATTAAATTATTAGCCATCAATAACGGTTACAATGAAAGTTTTATCGACAAGCTCATTGGGAAAAAACGAAGAAAGTATCTGTTGCATTCAATATACCCCACGCAAACTCTTAATGAAGAACAAAAATACTTCCCAATAAATTATGTGCCTAATTTGAGTAGCAAAATTTGTAACAGACTATCGAAAAATAACGTTAAAACAATTTGTACAAATAAAAGAAACTTGAAGTCATTCTTGGTCAATAATAAAGAAAAATCTAACATCGGAGAAAACAGTGGTATTTACAAAATATTTTGCGACGAATGCCCTGCTTTCTATATTGGACAGACAGGAAGGAATATAAATATTCGTGTTGAAGAACATAAAAAGTCAATTTTACAAAAATACCACTGGCTTCTCTGAACATTGTATAAAATTCAATCACTTCCTGGATTTCAACAAAACCAAATTGTTACATTCAGGTAACAAGGGTAAACGTCTTGACCTTCTCGAAATTCTCGAAATAAGTTCCGCCCCTAATAGTCAATTACCCCTTGTAAACGAACAAATTGATTTTCAGGTATCACCTTTGCTTTTGTCTGTTTTATAAATTACGATGCAATACTCTCCTGTAGTCAGTCTTGATAATGAGTTCATAGCTCGAAACATGTCGACTTTTTATTACTGCTAAATACAGTATCTAAATATTTTTTATATTGTGAAACATAAGCCAAGTGTTTTTATTTTAAAGTTTATACTTTATTCCAAATAATTCATTTTATTAAAATTAAAAATCAAATATTTTGTTTCATCCAAAGCGTACAATAAAAATGAACGATGAAACATAACGACCTTCAACCAAGTTTTGATGAAAGATTCGTTTCTGAAACCAACGATTCATCGAGAGTGACGGCTTAGTGAAAAATGTAAACATTCATTTCCGCCCCATTCACTATTTAATTCATAAGCGCCAGTCGAATCTCTTGCGTAGTGGGAGTTTCTCAAATGGTTTCTGTTCATTTCAGGATTTTTCTATGTCCATTCTTTTAACAGAGTTGACGAAGCTCCTAGATTTTCTCTCCTTGAAATGGATGGTTTCGCCCAATAACGTCTGCACGGCTAGTTGTAGATATAATTGAGTTCAGTTATAATTGTTGCATTCCTTCTCGAACTAGACATTATGGCACCTTGTTCCATTAGTTGTCTTGCTACTTCGAACGGAATATAGACACGAAATAAATAGAGCAAGATCCAAGAGCCCCCACACATTACTTATTTTCTCAGCAATAATATGTGTGGGATAAAGTAGTGTTCGTATGTACTTTCAGTGTATGCATAACTGCTAGCTTGGGCGGACGACCAATTTCCAGGTACCAGGTGCTAAAGGTGGGCAAAAAACTCAACTTACTTATATTCTTTTCTTGATTTTTATATATGATACTCAGGGTACTATTTCAATACCTTCTGTAAAGCCGCGGTCACACTAGGCTGTTTAGCAGCCGCTACTAACTAGCCGCTGGTAATATTGCCAGCAAGCAGCCTAGTCTGACCCAGCACTAGCGGCTGGTAAATGCCAGCAGGCTGGTGTTTACTAGCCACAATCAGAAGTTGAACATGTTTAACTTTTGAGCGCTGCTTACCCTCAGCTGGCAGTCACGTTATCTCCTCGCTGGCGCCAGACAGCCAATGTGAACCCCTAGTAGCTAACAAGCGGCTGGTGAATTAACACGTGTCTAGTTTGTTTTGCAGTGTTGGATTCGTTTACTGTATTTTCTATTTATTTTTGCGATTAACAGTGAATATGGTTGACAGCAACAAGTGGTCAGGTAAAGACATAATTACATTCCTAGATATATTTCGAAATTTTCCATGACTGTGGGACGCTTCGACTGCAGACTACATCAACAGAAATGCCAAAGATTCGGCTTACAAGGAGTTACTGGAACAACTTGAAGAACAAAGACTTAAAGCAGAATTGAAGAAAAAAATAAAAAGTTTACGCGATACGTATCGAAATGAAGTTTATAAAGTGAAAAAGTCTAAGAAGAGTGGTGCGGGAGCAGATGACGTTTACACAGCTTTCAAGTCACCAGCAATAACTGTACTAGCGGCTAGTAGGTTTATAATGTGAACCCTTCAGATCCAGCTGGCGGCTGGCGATATTGCCAGCGGCTGGTTAGTAGCGGCTGCTTAACAGCCTAGTGTGACCGCGGCTTAAGCAGCGAGAATGATCTTAAGGGCCAAACATCCTCTCAGACTATTAAGTGTTCCTATGAGTATGAGCGCAAGCGCAGGGACATGATTCGCCCGTTGCGCTAGAGTGATATCATTCTATGCTCGTCGATCTACCTTCTATATTTACTGTCTACTTAAGACTGTTCTATGTTTGAGTATGCTTAAGACGGAAACACATTATTGAAACGCGACGCGACAAAACGTGTTGACACCTGATGTATAATGTGCACCAACATGTGACGCCGCACAACACACAAGCAATTAAGTAATTGTTCTTCGTTCATTTTTGTCAAATTTCTGCCAAAATTCAGTAAATTATAGGGCATCAACGTATGAACGTACGGTTTATTTGACAATAATTCCAGAGTGACATCGGTTGTTACCTAGAAACATACAGCGCCCAACACGTCGACTAGATCAGGTAGCGTGTGCCTGTATCGCATGGCGTCGGGAGTTCATAGTGTGATTCTGGCAATAGAAATAACTAGGATTTGATTTTATTCAACACGCGTCGCGTTTTGTCGGGTTGTATCACGTTTCAATAATGTGTTTCCGCCTTCACGCACTTCTATGTTTAATATATATTTTATACGAACACGTTACACTCTGCTTTGAGCAGACTCGATAAAATACTATAGTACGTATATTCAGTAGTAATACTATCTTCTTCTTTCGGTGCCGTACCCGGTTTCGGGCGTAGGCGACCTCTCTACAACTATTCGTGTTGTGCGTGATACAGTGATACACGAATAGAAGGGACCTACAGTTATACGACGGTTCCGAACGTCTTTATAGAGATGCTTTACTAGGCAGAATACTTCTCGGTGGTTTGCCATTGCCTTCCAAGAGGTGGCTCCGCATTAATTAGTTGGTTCGCCCGGGATTCGATCCACCGACCTTCTGTTCAGTAGTCCAACGCACTGATCACTGACCTACGGAGCCACTGTCATTGGGACATTTAATGTGTGTCTCGGGGGATGTTTGGCTGCTAACAGAAAGTATTGAAATAGTAGCCTGAGTATCATATATAAAAACCAAGACTGATAATATAAGTAAAACTCTATTATTTTTTTGGGACCTTCAAAGCGTCTGGCAAAGGCTTTCGCCGACAGGAAGTGTCTGGCAGTAATAATTATTAATTTTTATAGTTTTCTTTGAAGCATATATAAAAATCAGCCCTGAGAGTTTTAAAACAGTAAGTTGAGTTTTTGCCCACCTTTAGCACCTGGTACCTGGAAATTCGCCATCTGCTCAAGCTAGCAGGTATGCATACATTGAAAGTACATACGAACACTACTTCATCCCACACATGTTATAGCTGAGAAAATAAGTAATGTCTGGGGGCTCTGGGATCTTGGACTAAAACAGTGGTTCCCAAACTTTTTTTTTCATAGACCACTTTGACAATTTTGCTGGTTCCGGTGGACCCCCTGCAGCTACATTTCTACCATATTCCCAAAACTCGACAAAAATATGAAGATTAGATCTATACTATGGAAATTTGCGTTGCGGCTGAATTGCAACCACGAATCAACAATTTTTAAAAAATAAGTGAGAATTTATTGATTAATTAATTAATTGAATTGGTGGATGTCAAAAAATTGAAGTTGGCCAATCACAAAAGTGATTCCATCCAACTTTACTTTTTAGAAATCTACCCAAAGCACAAGAAACCAATCAATTCTCACTTATTTCATTTAGAAAACTTCTCGCCCCCCCATTCGGAGTGGTAAAAATAAAAAGAGAAATAGTTTATTCTTTTGTGTTGTATTTATTCAAGTATGTATCTAATTAATACAATATTAATTCTTAGGTTTACATCACATTGTAATATGATAACAGTCGTGATATAATTAATATATAACTTAAACGTTAATAAAGTTACGTAACTTCCGCAATGACAAATCACAAAATAGTCATAATTTTAATTCAGTTTTGTTAGAAATAACCGCATATCTGCTCTTTTATTTTTGTTAAAAAGTTTGTAACGACTCTAAAACTTCTTTCGACACGATATGACGAGGGAAACGTTATCCTATCATAAGTTTTTTCGCAGTACCCCACAGTCCTGGATATTTTTCGGTTTTTTCTGCCTGCAGCCAAAATGTTTGATACCATTTATTAAAATCACCCATCACCTTCAGCACTACCTATTAGTGCTAAGCTTGAGTAGCTTCTCTTGTAATATCACATTCTCCACTTCCGTTTCATCAAATGGATTTATGATCCATGGTGGTATTTCTATCGTCAAAATATCTTCAAAAGTGATTCTGCAGTCATCATGCAAGGCAAGTGAATGTTGAACGTATGTCTGAATATTCTCATCAAGGCATTCTACCTGCGACAAAGTACTTACTTTTTCCGACACTGGCAAACACTATCATCGATTCACTTTGCTTTACTTTTCTTCTCGAAATTCAGGAAACAAACGTTCAGCATAGGTATTCGTATTTATATTGGTAAAGAATCAAATAACTTCATGCAAGATTGCAAGCAAGATAGGTGAAGTCAAGCTAACATTTTAGTTCTTCACTATCGAAACCAAATAAATTTTCGTGGACCTCCGTTTACGAATTGTGAATCCCCATTATTTTTTCACGCCAACGTAGACCCCCGTCGAGTCTCCCGTGGACACCTGGGGGTCCACCTGGACCACTTTGGGAATCAATGGACTAAAAGAACAGTGACAGTGTGCTTGAAGTGGAACCACAGAACTGGAAAGTATGTAATCAAGAATGATCGCTCTTCTAGATATCGTACTCATAGTGAATCACGCAATGAATTTTCGATTCACGTTCGACTTCTCATTTGCACAAATTGAAAACAACTGTTTTTTTTAGGGTTCCGTACCCAAAGGGTAAAAACGGGACCCTATTACTAAGACTTCGCTGCCTGTCCGTCCGTCCGTCCGTCTGTCACCAGGCTGTATCTTAAGACCTGCGATAGCTAGACAGTTTAAATTTTCACAAATTATGTATTTCTGTTGCCGCTATAACAAAAAATAAATACAAAATAAAATAAATATTTAAGGGGGGCCCCCATACAACAAACGCGATTTTTTTGCCCTTTTTTTCTCGATATCAATAATGGCAACAGGTAGGCACTCGAAATATTCACAAAATATTCAGTTTTATTGGGAAAACATAATAAGCGATACGCTCCCTACCGGTGTCGAATATTATTAGAGCATGGGAGATAGATTGCTTTGTTTACATCTGTTTACGTGTATTTTATATGAGAAGTTGTTGAGTTTTAATTGTATTTTGGATCGTTTACAAACGTTCAGAAGAGATGAATCACTATTGTTGTGTATTCTATTGTTCATCTTGGGCAAGAAAAACCCGAATATAGCTTACATACCTTTCCGAAAGTTGGACAATTCAAAGTTGCATTCCAAACAAAGTTGGGAAACAAGGAAATGATGGACAGAAGAAAGGTGTGGATTCATAACTTGAAGATTGAAAAAAAATGTCTGAACATAAGAGAGTTGTTCTCTACAGTTTACTGAGAATAATTATTTTCCCTGCAGTAAGTTTGTGGATTTTTCCATATAGAATTATACCAACTAATGATGTGCAATTTTCAGCTAACCGAAAACGTAGAGTTTTTGAAGTCCAATGCTATTCCAACGAAAAATCTTCCACTTTTATCGGAATCTGAACCTGGGCTATCATCCAGAGATTCTAGATAATTGTATTTTCTTTCATGTAACAACCAGAGATACTATTAAAATAATAATAACAAATGATGTTTATTTGCACAACCAAAATAACAGTTTATCATAACATCAAGAATATGAAATAAATCTTGACTCTATAGCTAGGTAAAAACTAAAATATTCAACTATATAATCAGGAAAACAGAGATTCTATCAAAAAACCACACTCTCAGAAGTCCACCGTACTTTTAGGATAGCTGTTATACGTCAGGAAAATTTAAAAAATATAATAACTCATTACGTTCAATCCATTCAAGCAGAGTATTCATATTAATTCTTCTTTTATTTCATGTTGTTTCTTTCAGTTTTGCTGGTGAATACTTTGTTTTGTCCATTATACTCAAAAATTCTTCAGTTCGTAATGAAAGTAGACATGTCATAGATGTTTTGTTGAAACTTTTTTTATTTTTTAAATAAATAGGTGTTCTATCATACATATCTATCATATTTTCATGAGGTATACATAGTTCCTTCAACCAATTAATTTATTCGTCCTCTACTTTATTTTATTATTGATTTTCATGTTCAATGATAAAAACTCAGTGTAAATTTCAACTTGATGTAGGTAGGTTATCTACTGTTGAACAGAGATAATATTGCCCTCAATCGAAACACAATGAACCACTGGAAAATACGAAGTCCAAAAAAACACAAATTATGAAGCTAAACGTTCGAAAACTCAAAATGAAGTGAGCGTAAATACCATTACCAATCAATGTAAACAAACAGCTAATCTCCCATGCTCTAGTACCGATATTAGCCGTTCCGGCGCTATGATCTTAATTTCGGACGCCAATATTTACTTTAATAATAATTAAATTAAAATAAAATAAATATTTAAGGGGGCATAGTCAATGGTACGGAACCCTTCGTGCGCGAGTCCGCCTCGCACTTGGTCGGTTTTATAATATTTTTATCAGAACTCAAGATTATCAACTGGATAATTATTGAGTTCAGGTTATCAGGAGGAGGAACGTCCATTAAACTGGCATTATTGTCAATATAGCGAAATCGAATTCAGCATAGGTAAAAATTTGTTGGTTTTTTGTTGCTAATTTGTGACAGCAAAATTGATTTTCTTGCTCCAGACATTTTAAAAACAAAGACAATTAAGTTGGCATTGTCACATCAATTTTTCCCACGAAAAGTGTAAATGACTGATTTTAAATTTATTGCTAATTAGTTTCAAATCGCTGAAATGAAAAAAAAACAAAAATTTCAAATTTTTTGGAAGTATGAAAATTGTAAAATAGTATTCGGCAATATTAATATTTATTACTGCTGGGAAATATTAGAAAATATCAAATAAGGAGCTTTTATTTTGAGATGAATGCTGCTTCAATGGTACTTGAATGTACCCAAACAAAATTTAAATCATATGCACTCAGGATATAAATTATTAAAATTACTTATAGATATCAAGGAAACACTTAATAAATGACGGAAAATAATTTCCTAACAATGAGTCGTAGGTATTTGTAGAAAAAAAGCTGTGTAATTTAACACTCATTGTTAGGAACTTATTTGCGATCATTTATTAAGTGTTTTCTTGATGTTTAGCACGTTAGCAACTAATGAGCAACAAATTTAAAATCAGTCATTTCTACTGTCCTTACCGAAAATTTATTTGGCATTGAAAACTTAATTATAGGCAGGTATTATCTTTTTTTTATTTAAATGGCTGCAGCAACAATATCTATTTTGGTGTCACAAATCAGCAACAAAAAAACCACCAAATTTTTACCTGTGCTAAATTTGATTCTGCTATTACTCCAGTGAAATAAGGTAAAAAAAGAAGCCATCTGCGGAATGAGGCCGAACAAGCTGAATTTTTGCAGAGACCTTGGTTTTGATGTTCTAATGAAGCACAAAAAAAAATCTCATATGCCAACCCTTGTGCTTCTTGAGATACAGAAGGTCAAAGGTCATGAAAATCGGTTTTTCGCGAAAATCTCGTTTCCAGTGCATCTAACGTCGTAAAAACCCATTACAAAACTTACGTAAAATAGTATTCTCTACAAAATTGTTCATATATTTTTTTTCCTACGACCAACCGTTTTCGAGATATAGCACGATAAAGCGATAGAGCGCATGCTTAATAGGTAATATTGCATTACACTGCAGAGCTATAACTATAAAAGCACTTTTCTTAATCTGTTAGACTAGAAAATTAAATTTCCGTTATTGAAACCGTTGAAAATTTGTTCATTTATAAGAAAATTTATAATAAATAATTTAACAAAACAATGTATTCTTTTCACACCACTTTTGTAATGAAATGCAAAGCTTCTATATTTTATAATGCAAACAAAAAATATTTTTCTATTCTAGACAAGAAAAGTAAAATCATCCATATATAAAGAAGTGGACCACGACCGTATTTCTCCGAAACGCAGTCCCTAAACCCCTTGCGTTGTTATGTAATTGTAAAGCGCCTATTGGCCGCATCACGTCTAGTCGAGTCGGTCTCGAATCCGAATCCAAGCCAGTTTGTTACAGTTAATGAAACTGTTAAAAGCTGTTTCTCGACTGTTATGTGAAAGACGTTCTTTTCCACACGGAATGGCTAGTCTGTGCTTTAATAGACTTAATAGACCTGTTAAATTGTCATCCCTTCCACCTACGAGTGAAGCAGCTCGACAACATATTTATCGGGTCATCTACCAAGTTCAGATTTGGCTAGAGAAAAATCTACAACCCGAAGAATGGGGTTGGGTATTAGAAAACGACGTACTTCAGCCGAAAACAACACTACTGCCACCTGCTCCAGACGAACTATTGAATACAATATTTTGTAATTGTAAAAAGGGATGTGGTGCGCAGTGCGGGTGTAGAAAAGTCGGGCTGCCATGCTCCAAAGTTTGTGGCCAGTGTCACGGACAGGTATGCCTGAACCCGTCAACGAAGTTGCAGAACATAGAAGACTTCAGTGACCTTGAGCCTGAAGAGGTTTTGCCAGCTGACATAGAGCCAACAGACTTGGAGGCAGCGTCTGATGACGACAATGTGTTGGTTGACGTGCTAGTGGAACTAGACGAAGACGATGAGGACGGCAAAGAAACATAAGGCGCGTAGCGCCAGGTGTAAAAAATTATAAAAAGCTTCTCTAAGATCGAAAACATGGATTAGGCCTACTGGGGATACCATGTCAAAAAAAACGCGCCTTGCATTTTACTTCAAAAGTGGTGGGGAAAAAGAATGAAATTTTTGTTATTAATTATTTATTATATATTTTTTTATAAATAAACAAATTTTCAACGGTTTGAATAATAGGAATTTGATTTTCTAGAATAACAGAAAAGTGCTTTTATAGTTATAGCTCTGCAGTATAATGCAATATTACCTATTAAGGATGCGCTCTACCGCTTTATCGTGCTGCATCTCGAAAACGGTTGGTCGTACGAAAAAAATGTATATGAAAAATTTTCTAGAGAATACTATTTTACGTAAGTTTACGTCAGATGCACTGGAAGCGAGATTTTTGCGAAAAACCGATTTTTATGGCCTTTGACCTTCGATATCTCAAGACGCACAAAGGTCGGCATATGAGATTTTTTTGTGCTTCATTGGAACATCAAAACGAAGGTTTCTGCAAAAATTCAGCTTGTTCGGCCTCATTCCGCAGAGGAAGTCTTATTTCACTGGAGTACTATGTTGACAATGCCAGCTGCTAAATGGACGTGGTGGAACATTAGGTTTACAGTTCAACTTACTGTTAAAGGGTATATATGACTGTTACACAAAAAAAAAGAAAAACTGTGATATAGTTTTAAATTTAAATGGAATTATACTGGAAAGAGTGGTTGAGTACACATATTTGGGTCTTACTATATTAAAAAATTTGACGTGAAATAATCATGTAAGGAACATAATGAATAAAATATCATCAAGGGTTGGTGCAATTAAAAGATGGTCCGGGTCCGGACAACTGTTAAATTGCTTTATAATAGCTTTGTTAAACCGCATTTTACATATTTGATTCCTATATGGGGTACAGCTTCATGTTATGCTCTACAAAGTCTACAAAGAGTTCAGAATAGATGTACCAAAATTATATTTCAAATGAACTACCTAACACCAACAGTATATAAAAAAACGAAGCTGATGAAAATTGAAGCTATCAGATGATTGGAGCAGGTTACACTTATTTATAGCATTAAAAGAAAATTATTGAAATTGAATACTGTGTTAGAACAAAATGAGCATTATCATAACTATGAAACCAGAAAATTAGGTCTTCTGAGAAACTACTATGCTTGAACAATTAAAGCTCAAAATTCGCCCATATAACTCTTTTCCTGAGCATCTGGTAAATGTAAACAAAATAAAAATATTGTGCCGTAATCTCAAATTGCACGTAACTAATCAAGCCTAGAGGGAAGTGTTATTTTTGTTTTTTTTCTTTCTTCCTTAAGACGATACATTACTTTTGATGCTAATTATTTATTAGAGTGATATGGATATGGATTAACTGTGTAGGCCCCCAGTTCGTTTTGTAAACTGTTTTGGGGTCAGAAATCAAGTTTTCATTTATTATTTATTTATTATTAAAACATTTTTTGAAATACTTGAAATTTTGTCTTCTGTCGAAACTTTTGATGAAATGTAAAATGTTAAGAACAAGCAAGAAATTTTGTATTTTATATATATATATATATATATATATATATATATATATATATATATATATATATATATATATATATATATATATATATATATATATATATATATATATATTTTTATTATATTTATATATATATATATATTCCAAGGGAATGAGGAGATAGTTAAGTTGCTGAGAAAATGGAGCTAATCTTACAGCCAGAGACGATGAGGGATGTACAGCTCTTCATATACTACTTGATAAAAAATTAATTCAAGAGGACACCATTCAGTTATTTTTAGATTCTGGTATTGATGTTGATGATAAAGCAGAGTGTAATAATTATTGTCTCCTAGTACCAGCTGAGCTGCATCTAATCCTCGTTTGGAACCATTTCAGTATCTACTGCAATGTGGTGCGAATATCAATAATGTTTTTCTAATTGGAAATGACATTTTGTTATCGGCATGTTTGTCTGGACATCCAGAAACTGTTGAAATTTTATTGAAGTCTGGACTTGATAATGATATCAACACCAAAGAAATATTTACAAAAGATACTGCTCTACATAAAGCAGTCCAAAATGCCAATTAAGCAACCGAAATTGTAAAACTTCTACTAGAATATGGAGCAGATGTAAATCTAACTAATGACTCTGGTGAGACGCCCCTTTATGAAGACATTAGATGCTCCAATAGTAAGGTGGTCAAACTACTTTTAATTAATGGTGCAAATGTAAATATTGAAGATGTAAATGGGTCAGACCCTTTTCTTGAAGGATATATATATATATATATATATATATATATATATATATATATATATATATATATATATATATATATATATATATATATATATATATACTATATATATATATATATGATTAACAAAACTAAATTTGAATTTACTACGTTTATTATCACAAAATATTTTGAAAAAATATAACACTGCGATTGCAATTTCGGTCACTAGACCATCATGATGATCTAGGGACCGAAATTGCAATCGCAGTGTTATATTTTTTCAAAATATTTTGTGATAATAAACGTAGTAAATTCAAATTTAGTTTTGTTCATCTTGTTAAATTATCACGTAGTAACGACGGATTCCATCAACTATATATTATATATATATATATTATATATGGTGTTCAAATATATATATATATATATATATATGTATATATATTTATATATATTATATATATATATATATATATATATATGTATATATATATATATATATATATATATATATTATATATATATATATATATATATATATATATATATATATATATATATATATATATATATATATATATATATATATATATATATATATATATATATATATATATATATATATATATATGTAATATACCGGATGTCCACGGAAGGTGGTTCGCCCCTTTTTTGTTTTCGGAGATAATGAAAAGAAATTTAGAGGATCTGTTAAATGCATATCTCTGCATTTTTTGACAAGTAACTTCACTTCATGCAACTTCCAGTTTCACCGGAAGTGACAACTTTCGATTTTTAAATGGGACACCTGGTATATTTTCAGTTTTTTCGTCTCCATATGACATTCAAAATACAAATATGTATCATTTGTTACTTTTTGAGACTATTTTTTTATTTTTTTTTCGAAATAAATTTTTATTCTAGAGGGCTATGGATGCGTTCAAATAACTAATTTCGGTCCTAAAATGTATGTTAAAATACAACTCCACTGTTTTCGATCAAAATGTTTCAGCTATGTGACGTTTGATTTTAAAACTTTTATTACTAATTTTTTTCAAATGGCAACATGGTGGCTCGTCGGGTTAAAAAAAAAGATAATTTTATTACGATTAATTTGATACCACACTCTAGGTATTCAGTTGAAAGAACACTTTCGAAAAAAACCTGAAATCCCATAACCTTAGAACTTTCTTTAAATGAAGAATCTTATTGAGATTAAAATAACATTCGAAATTATCGAGTAGCCTGTGACCAACACAACTGAAACAAAATAAGTCCGAAGCCACGCCTACAAATTTACGTCCCAAGACTGTAAACGGGGTCATTTTAGGACCGAAATAATTTCTTTGAACGCATCTATTATAATAGCCCTCTAGAATAAAAATTCATTTCGAAAAAAAATGAAACAACGGTTACAAAAAGTATTAAATGATACATGGTTATATTCCAAATGTCATATGGAGACGGAAAAACTGAAAATATACCAGGTGTCCTATTTGAAAAACGAAAGTTTATGTCACTTCCGGTTTCACCGGAAGTTGTATGAAGTTGAGTTACTTGTCAAAAAATGCAGTTTTATGCATTAAACAGATCCTCTAAATTTCATTTTATTATCTTCGAAAAGAAAAAAGTTATAGGGGCGAGCCACCTTCCGTGGACACCCGGTATATATATATATATATATATATATATATATATATATATATATATATATATATATATATATATATATATATTTATATATTTATATATTTATATATACAATATTCAACAAATTCATTTTCTCAGAAAAAAAAAATTTGGTAACAAAATCCTGAAACAGGTCAATTTTTGTTTCACTTTTACCAAATTTTTTTTGATTTTTGTTGCACCCTGTGCCATCCCCATCAACCCTCTAAATTTTTTGAATAGGGAAAGTGGGTCATGTGGTACTTTTTTGGCAAGGTATTTGTATCTTCTTTACAGGTGTGCAGAAATTTTCAAGAAATTTTTTTTTTTTTTAAATTTGTTAGTTCAAAGAGGTTTTCAGTATGATACTTTGTCATGGTTCATTTACTTTGAGTCGATGGAACCTGATGAAATTTGTCACCGAATGAAAGTCGACCATTACAGTTTTGTTCATGCACAACTTTCAACCCCTTTCAACCCCCTCACGTGAAAAATTAGAATGTGTGAAACACTGCGCTTCAGTTACGATCTTAAGTAGATATGTTATTAGTACGTTTCTACTGAAGTTGAAACTTTTCGATAAAATGTTTAAATTCAAAGAAAGATTTCTGACAACGCAATGTCATCAATGTTATGAATGTGTAACCAGGTACAACCATGTAGACATTTGAAATTCGAAGTAATAAAATTGTTTTTCATGCTCATGGCTGAAAAAAAACGTACATAACATGTGGCGTTCAAATGCGCCCGGTATTATATCATACGATGAATGTCTTACTTTCAGAAAATTTGAAACCTCTTGTATGCTTTTGATAATATATGAGACCAATAATGAACATCCGATAAGGTTTTTATTTCGCGTATGAGACCATATTAGTAATTTCGTTATTTGAAATGGTGATTCCAGAGAAGATAGTTATTTATGTACCAAGTGCGTTATATAGATCCTAACGCCCGATGGGCGTTAGGATCTAGTAATGCACGTGATGGTGCATACAAGATTTTATATTTCACTAAAAAATTTAAAAAAAAATATAAATTTTCTTGAAAATTTCTGCACGCCTGTAAAGAAGATACAAATTCCTTGCCAAAAAAGTACCACATTACCCACTTTCCTATTCAAAAAATTTAGAGGGTTGATGGGGATGGCACAGGGTGCAACAAAAATCCTTCAAAAATGCATGAAAATTTGGTAAAAGTGAAACAAAAATTGACCTGTTTCAGGATTTTGTTTTCAAATATTTTTCTTCTGAGAAAAAGAATTTGTTCCATAATTTTGACGCGCACTGTATATATATATATATATATATATATATAAATATAAATATATAATCAAATATACATATATATATATATATATATATATATATATACTATATATATAATATATATATATATATATATATTTATATATATATATATATATATATATATAAATATATATATATATATATATATATATATATATATATATATATATATATATATATATATATATATCTATATATATATATGGCATTTTCTCTGGGAAAATTCTTCACTATTTTCAACTAGCTTGTGTTTCACCCGCAGGAAAATAATACGAATATTTCCATTATTATTTTTTTAATCCTCCAAGAAAAAATCTTATCAAATATATGTTATTATAATATATAACCTTCGTGAGCACGGGTAATTTATTTTCAATTGGTCTAGTCATATTCCTGGTGGTGATCGTAAACAGGCCATTATTTTGTTTACTGTGTTTATTCGCTATGACACATCAAAGTGCCTAGGTCAGGCACAGAAATAAAACTAATCAATCACTTTCTACGCCTTAAATTGAAGAGGTTGCATGGCGGGTTTCCAAATCAGAAACGATTAAGTCCAGTATCGCAAGAACCGAACCAGTCCAGCGGTCCTAAAGAAACTTAAACGTCATATTTGCCAGAACGTCCCTCCAGCATTTCCAATTTAGAGACCGGAAATCGTACAGTTTTCTATCATCTCGGTGCATCTCGGAGCACCGAAATGTCCATTTGGGAGTGTTCGGGAATGCGCGCAGGCGCGAACTGCGTTCACGTGTCAAAAGTGGATCGATTCAGCTGTAGCTACGGTGACGGTCAAGGTTATCGGGTCTAGGTCAAATCTACCCTTTCCCCCCCTTTGTGTGTTAGCCATTGGCACTGCATCTCGTGCGGATTTTATTGTGAAGCGCACGGCAACAGCTGCGTAATGATTTGGGATCGAATCCGTGGGCATAAAAATTCTAGGAATTACTTTCTATTCATTCTGCAAGAATAAGAAGGAGAGTTGCGTTTCACAGAATGAAAATATCTTTATTAGTGCTCCATATAAATTCGAAAATAACCTACATTCAAGGACAATTCTTCGTAAATGGAAAATAATTATGGTTGATTTTATTCTTTTTAAACGGTATCACCTTTGAAATTGTCAGTAATACAATACTAATAACATCCTTAATAATGCCTATTTCTGTCATCAAACGTTGGAGAACACTGCTTCCGTTTGTTCGGGTTGATTTGTTAATCTCAATTTGCTATTAATATATATATATATATATATAATATATATATTTATATATATATATATATATATATATATATAAATATATATATATATATATATATATATATATATATATATATATATATATATATATATATATATATATAGTATAGGCGAAAATTTTTAGGATTTCAAGGTCAACCGCCTTATAATTTGAAGAAAATCAAAGTAAAACAAGCACCCTAAAATATTAATTTCTTTGCGAAAAAAATTGTTTTCACTTTCGAGTGTCTACCTTGAGACCTACAACTCCTATTTACAATATTCACAAAAATTCTTCTCAGCCAATTAATCAATTAATCTATTCATCAAATAATTTTTTTTTTCACAAAATAGGTACCTACCTACCTACTTAACGAATTTGTTACCTATTCGATGAATTAATCAATTGTTGCCCAGCAAGAACCAACGTGGAGGTGAGAGTTTTTTCTTGCCACAAATAAAGTAGGACCCTCCCAAAAATAGATTCAAATGAAACAAACAGAGACATTTTCCCTAGTAAAAAGTAAACACTGCCAACAAAATAATTTATTTTTTACCTGTTATCTGGTTAGCCAAGGATGTCTCTCATAATTTCTGATATTAAAACCGCGATTCTGTTGTTTGTTACGCTGCACCAAATTGTTCAATTCCGGGGTAGGTCGCAATGTTTTTATTAAAACTTTATCGTCATAACTTAGTGCATTGAAGTTATGGGATAACAAATATTCCACTGAGTCACCATTGAAAATTTTAAAATTAACTTCAGTAACCGAACTCATTTTAAAAACAATACGCGAGCAAAATAAATTAAAATCAAAACAAACTGTTTTCGTGCACGACTAGTGACAACGGTCCAACGAATTCACTCGATTTTACCCGAAAGCCTATAGTTGTGATTGGTCGACATTGTGTGAGAATTAATGTATCCTTTTTGAACCGAGCAGCTAGCTTCAATCGGTGTTGCTTTTACCGGTCTTTTCTATTTCAATAAAGTGAATAAGGTAGGTAAATTCATTCGCTGCGTTTCCTTTTCTCTCTGGCATGGCATATGGAATAATGAACGCGTCTATACCTTATTGAGCCTCAGCAGCATTGCCACTGTTGATATGAAATCTTGAAATGAATGAAATACAGTAAGCAGTAAATGTAAATACCTCCTATCGTAATTAATAAATTATATTATATAATGTATGTTGAAAGGAAGGTAGGTGCATAAAATAATATGATTTTGATTAATATGAATATGCTGACTGCTGACTATTCAATATAATATAGTAGTGATACACGGAATGTTATTGAGGAGGCGGCTTAGCCTCCATAGCCGCCCCTGATATATATATATATATATATATATATATATATATATATATATATATATATATATATATATATATATATATATATATATATATATATATATATATATATATATATATATATATATATATATATATGTATGTATGTATATATATATATATATATATATATATATATCTATATATATATATATATATATATATATATATATATATATATATATATATATATATATATATATATATTAATTTTTTTTTTCCCTGGTACATATTGGCATTTCTAGCCGCTCCCATCGAGTCAAATTAGCTGGAATTGATTTCGTTGCAGAACAAAACTATTAAAATTTGGTTTTCCAACCGCCGCCATTTTTACGTAGGTAGATATTTCTCTTTTCGTGGCGGAATTCTTCAGTTTCGGCGGATTGAATTAGAGGGTTGAAGTTTGGTACGTACATGGAGATTATTTTGACTTAAAATCCTTTTTTGGTTTCAATTTTTTTTCTCAAACGCGCTGCATTTCGCGGTGACTATTTCGTTCGAATTGCTTCTCGATCTGCTATCAGTACGCGATACACTTCGCGAATTTTTTTTCACAATATAAGGTTGAAATTTTGTACGCAGATTCTGTTGATGTTGAGATACATTCCTTCGTCGTTTTCAATTTTTTTTTTCAACCACGATGAAATTCGCAAATTTCTTTTTATAAAATAAATAATTTTTTTTTCATTTCAGTTTACTATTTAAGCGTGATTTTTCAAAATGTAATTCTATCCATTAGAATCGCATCTCCAAGCAATGCATTTCGCGCGCTAAATACGACCTTAGTGATGGATCTCTGCTGCTGTCCTTTTTTTTCTTCTTCAGGAGCATCTGTAAAAAAGTCCAGTAAAGTAAAAAACAACGAAAAAGGTCAGTACAAACTAGTACCAGCAGTGAACAAATCCTCAATTTGTAAGTTTTAGTACTGACCTTTTTCGTTGTTTTTCACTTTACTGGACCTTTTTACAGCTGCTCCTGACGAAGGAAAAGAAGATTTTCGAAAGCTAGAGCTTAAGGAAAATATTACACTTTTTTCATTGACTGCTTAGCCAAATATTTTCACCTTATATATATATATATATATATATATATATATATATATATATATATATATATATATATATATATATATATATATATATATATATATATATACGTAATCGGTCCATAACTTTATTGTCATTGAAGATATCGATATGAAATTTTCAGAACAAATATTACCTGACTAAGTCTATTTTTCAAAATTGCACTTCCGGTTTTGCCGGAAGTGATATCAACTTTGTTATTTCAAATGGAATACCCTGTATATTTTTTGATTTTCGAATTTCTTATGTAATTTATAATAAAATTGTCATAACATTCTTTATACCTAAAATGAACAGTTTTCGAGTTATTAATTTTTTTCGTAAAATTTTGACAGTTGCGTCTTCAACAAAAATAGGCTATAACTTCTTTGTTAGTAGGTCTATTGGTATGCGGTTTAGATTTTTGTAACCTTGAAACATTGTTTTATTTATTCCATGTCAAAATTTTCCATATTTCTAATTTATTACTTGATAAAATCTAGGTTGAAGTTGGCAAATTTCAAACGTTAATAACTTTCTTATTTCTAATGGAATGCTATGTATATTTTTGCATTATTGAATTTGCTATTCAATTACCTTTCGATTTGTATAACCATTCCCTATACCTAAAGTTAATAATAACAAAGATATTTCACAATTTTGTAATAATTTATATATCAATACACTTGAGAAATCGACTAGCGAGTTATTTTGACGTATCCATGGATACCAATTACGAAAATTGTTTAAAATTTAATTGTGTCACCTTTTCTGCTCATTAGGTTTGTAGCACCTGATGCTGATATCCGAAAAGATATTGAAAAAATAGTAATTCTAAGACGTTAATATTCAATAATTATTGTTGTTTATAAACAACATATGTTTGTAGTAGACAAATTGCAATGTCAAGTTTGACATTATCATTTTGGTCAGGAGGAGTACATTCGCATGATCCAACAGTTACTCCAAATTATACATTTCAATGTTATACAGAAAGAAATCAATGCTTATTTATAACAGAATCACAAAACGTAGTTGAATCAGAATCAGAATATTTTTGATGATAAATTTTACTACCTAGCAGAACATTTCGATCCGCTTCTCCAATACAGTAAACCATATTTATCATTTCTTGTCGCGTAAAATCCATTTTATTAACTGAAAAAATACTAGAAAAGGTGACACAATTAGATTTTAAATAATTTTTTTTATTGGTATCCATGGATACGTCAAAATAACACGCTAGACGATTTCTCAGGTGTATTGATATATAAATTATTAGAAAATTGTGAAATATCTTTGTTATTATTAACTTTAGGTATAGAGAATGGTTATACAAATCGAAAGGTAATTGAATAGCAAATTTAAAAATGCAAAAATATACATAGCATTCCATAAGGAATAAGAAAGTTATTAATGTTTGAAATTTGCCAAATTCACCCTAGATTTTATCAAGTAATAAGTTAGAAATATAGAAAATTTTGACAAGGAATGAATGAAATACTGTTTCAAGGTTACAAAAATCCAAACCGCATACCAATAGACCTACTAACAAAGAAGTTATAGCCTATTTTTGTTGAAGACGCAACTGTCAAAATTTTACGAAAAAAATTAATAACTCGAAAACTGTTCATTTTAGGTAAAAAGAATGTCATGACAATTTTATTATAAATTACATAAGAAATTCGAAAATCAAAAAATATACAGGGTATTCCATTTGAAATAACAAAGTTGATATCACTTCTGGCAAAACCGGAAGCGCAATTTTCTTCAAAATAGTTTTGAAAAATAGACTTAGTCAGGTAATATTTGCTTTGAAAATTTCATATCGATATCTTCAATGACAAAAAAGTTATGGACCGATTACGTAGCTCTGGGTCACCCTGTATATATATATATATATATATATATATATATATATATATATATATATATATATATATATATATATATATATATATATATATAATCTTTTGATAATTATTAGCAATAACAGGCTTGTTGAATCTTAAAAAACTCGATTTTATTAAAAAGTTGACGTTTCGGCACGACATTCTTGGCCTTATCAAAACTTTTGAAAAAATTGAAATTTCTTTGACATTTATTGATTTGAAAAAATTTGAATAGAAACAGACTACATTGAACTATAACAGTACACATCATTTATCACAAAAAAAGAGTTTAATAATCGGATATATAGACAAAGCACTTAAACATACTTCACCTACACACAGTCATGAAACATTACAAGATGTCCATAAATTACTCATGAAAAACGATTACCCAATAAAACTTATACAGAAAATCACTAAAAATAGAATTCATAAACTTTACAACACATTAGAAACATCAAAAAAAGAAAATATTAACAAAAAATATATTCCTCTTCCATATATTCCTCATTTAAGTAATAAAATTTCACAAATTTTAAATCCACTCGATATTAAAGTAGCCCACACCGCACAAAATCAAATTAAACAAATATATTCTAAATTAAAAAGTACAACACCTCTTCTACAAAAATCTCATGTTGTTTATAGTATACCCTGTAATAACTGTAATAAATCATATATAGGACAAACTTTTCAAAATTTGGAAGAAAGATTAAAAGCACACAAATATACCAGAACACAAACCACAGCACTAATAAAACATAAAAACAATGAGAATCATACTTTTAACTTTAATAGCACAAAATTTTTAGAAATAGAAAAAAAACGAAAACGCAGAGAAATTTTAGAAATGTTACATATTCAAAAAAATTTAAATAAAGCCGTAAATTATAGAACAGATATCAAACATTTGAGTTCAATATACGCAGATTTAATTCTTTAATTTTTCTAAGAAACAACATAAATCAAAACAAAATAATTCAACAAACTCTAACCATAACAACTCATCTTCTTAGACAAAATCTAAACATCTAGAATTTTCAATTTTTCTGAAAAGAAAGTATAGTTTAGAACATGTGATCTCCAAAATCACAAGTAATGTCTTTTTAAAGACAACAATCAAATATTTTAAACCTATTTTGTACATTACGTGGGTGAAGGTTTCTGTGGTTCCCTTCCCATCTAATATCAACAGACCTGTCTGTTGATATTGGACTAAATAGCACGTAATTAATAACTGAAGACGGCCACAGCCGCAATAAGAAATTTTTGAAAACAAGATAAATAGTACCATATTCTTTGACTCTTCAAAATCAAAATAATTTGAACCTATTTCGAACATTAACGTGGGTAAAGGTTTCTGTGGTTTCCCTTACCATCTAATAATAACAGATTTGAATGTTAATATTGGACTGAATAGCACGTAATAAATAACAAAGAACGGCCACAGCCGAAAAATTTTAGTGAAACAGTAGTCTGTTTCTATTCAAATTTTTTCAAATCAATAAATGTCAAAGAAATTTCAATTTTTTCAAAAGTTTTGATAAAGCCACGAATGTCGTGGCGAAACGTCAACTTTTTAATAAAATCGAGTTTTTTAAGATTCAACAAGCCTGTTATTGCTAATAATTTTCAAGAGATTAGAAATAGTTTACAGGCAACAACAATTCGAATAAATAATTATATATATATATATATATATATATATATATATATATATATATATATATATATATATATATATATATATATATATATATATATATATATATATATATATATACAAGGAAAGTGTTTGTGGATTTGTCCAGCATTTTCTAACAATTACCTACTGCCACCCAGTCATGGTTGTAGTGATAGATAGCCCTAGGTCTGCATTTGCAAGTAAGGGAGTTCGGTCTTGATGGATGTGGCAAAAATTTCTTTAGGAAAATTTTTCTTTTTCTAACACATTGTATGACTTATCTAAACTCGAGATTGTGTTGCATGACTTCAAGTGTATATGTGTGTGTGACAATGTTGGGGGCTTCTCTGAAATATTTCAGATTTTTCCAGGTTGTATTGAAATGTAATTGTGTGTTCTAGAATGTTGTTGTTCATGGCGTAAAGTAAGTCACTGCTTGCATACTTACCAGGGAATGCTGGGCCATTATTATCCTCAGAACCTCAGAACCCTACCCAAACTTCCTCTGTTCTATAAATACACTTGTACATACAAATGTATACTCTGATCTGCTTGAAGGAGTTAACTCAAAGCCCTCCTTCCTGAGACATACTTCAGGGAGAAATGAAACACGCTGAATTTGCCATTTTTCGAGCGTACCATGTATTTCGAGTAAATATTTTCCTAAATTCGTATTTCCTTCAACAGGAACCATACCTATATCATGTTATGAAAAGTGTCGTCTCTACTGGATCAATTCATGTAATTTTCATTTCATCTTCAACATTAATCATTTTCAGTTGATGTACAATTCAAATAATTGTGGTTTAAACATCATCTCTGAATTTGAGCATAATTTCTCCCGTTTCACGATCAATTGCCAGTTTTACGCTCCTGGAATGTTCTAGAATTTCAATGTTTCGTATTCTATATATGTAAGAAACGCCCACTCATTTGTTCGAAAATTTGAGGTACTTTATAACTGCGTGGGAAAATAGTTCGATGAAAGATGAAAGACTGTAGTTGTATCGGTTTTAGTAATATTGAAGTATTGTATTGGATTCATTTTGGAAGGACTAGGCTGTTATTTGTTGAAAATCGATAAAACATTTATTAGCTTATTTATTAGCAGTACGCATGCATGATGTTCATGATATTCTGATGTGATCTGAAACGTATTTCAGCATACAATGAGTTAATCAGAGCTGAATAGGAAAACCTTATAATTATTGTTTATATATAGCCGCGAGTGAGCAACATCAAAGAAGCGTTGCATACAATGATTTTGATTTGTGTATAGATTTTTAAAGATATTGTATATCATAAAGTCTGATCTGTCATATATATATATATATATATATATATATATATACATATACATATACATATATATAAAAAATATATAAATATATAAATATATATATATATATATATATATATATATATATATATATATATATATATATATATATATATATATATATATAACCAATCATAAAATTTGTTATGATTGGTGTTTGTTAACGGTTTTAAGTACCTGATATTAGTCATTTTTATGAGTTGGTCCAAGATTGCTTTCAGATATATTTGTAATGACCACAGTTGTTTGTTTATAGTTTGCTGGTTCATTGCCGAGCAGATTTGTAACCGCATATTGATTGCTCTGAAGAAGAAGCGCAGTGTTTCTAAAGCTAGGCTATGAATAAAGAGTAAATACCATACTTCTATTATTTGCCGAGTTTACCTAAATTTAAGATTCTATATATATATATATATATATATATATATATATATATATATATATATATGTATATATATATATATCTATATATATATATATATATATATATATGTATATATATATATATATATATATATATATATATATATATATATACAGAGGCGGATTTACAATTTTGCCTCCTATAGGCTATAAAAAATTTGCCGCCCCTACATGCAAAAAAAATGCGTAAGGTCAAGAAAGGAATACGAGCTGCTCTCTTTACTGTGTATTTTTATTGAAACATTTATAATATAATGATTATAAGACATAAAACAAACAAAGTAAATATCATCTTGAAAAAATAACAACAAAACAAATTCCAAGACTTCGTAAAAATCACTATTGAAAAAATGAACTAAAAGATAATCAAATCAGTTTTCAAACTAAAATTTATCCCAATAAATAATTACAAGTATTTCCAAAGCATGACGCCTTGATTTCGTTTCTGCAAAAGATTGAATAATATCATCATATTTAATCGATTCAATAATATCAGATTCAATCGACAAAATAGCTGAAGCATTTAATCTATCTTCTGATATTTTTGACCTTAAGTAATTTTTAATTATTTTGAGACACGAAAACGAAAGTTCGGCAGTACGATTAGTCGCTGCCATACTTTTAAATATTTTTAATGAAATATCTACATTAGAATATAATTCCGCTAGATCATTTTTACGTAACCAAACGCACATATTATTCACTGATATATTTTTATTTTGCTCCAAAAGCCAAAATCAGCTGTTCCCGTAGATGCAGACATTCTTCAATTATCGAATTTTCAATGTGCCCCGGATAGGCGAAGGTAGAGAGCGTGCTGTCTGACATCTGGAGCTTCCAAATCTCGCAACTTTATCAAAGCAAAAAAAAATTGATGTACTTTTTCATAAGCAGAACAGTGCTTTTCTAACTCCACTCTTATATGGTCTTAAATAATATTAAACGTTTTTATTCGAAAGTTATCGCTACCATTAGGAGTGTCGCTAACATCGCCATCCCGTGATTAAAAAAAAATGATTTATATGGCAGAACAACGTTTGCCGGGTCAGCTAGTATATATATATATATATATATATATATATATATATATATATATATATATATATATATATATATATATATATCAGCTATCTAAATGTATGTAGAACTTAGATACATTTGTCTTCATTAATTGTAGGTACTTCATGTTGACAAAATAATGAGAAATTATAAATTTCCCATAGATTTTGAAATTCGCTCATTATCTATGCCGTACATAGCCTTATAATCTCAGTGGAAACATAAATATCTGCTAAAGCGAATGATTACGTGAAAATTTGTTTATAAGTATTCGTGTAATTATGATGTAGTTATTCGAGGAAATCTATTATGTCAACACTCAGTATGTGTGCTTCGCGAAATCAGATAGGTATAGTACTATATGCCAATACTATATGAATTTCATATTTGCAAAGGACGTTACAGAATATTAAGTACTTTGAGCAGGTTAACTTTTTACGATATTCTTATTATTGTATTATATTTGTTCTATCCATATCTAGATAAAAAATAATTATTTAATTGATCCGTTTTTTATTTATCGGACGCTTTATGGAAATGTTTCTCTTAAATTTTCATTTCCAATTGATTGAAGAATTGTTATGAAGGAATGCGTTGTTTATAATG
Source organism: Cynegetis impunctata (assembly GCA_030704885.1). Taxonomy (NCBI): domain Eukaryota; kingdom Metazoa; phylum Arthropoda; class Insecta; order Coleoptera; family Coccinellidae; genus Cynegetis; species Cynegetis impunctata. The sequence goes on along the minus strand of JARQZK010000023.1, from coordinate 730,055 downwards.
GAATAAATTTTTTTATGATTGAGTAAAATTTTTAAAATAAAATCATGAAAAATATACAAGTTGACCATGGTCAATTTAATATAATACATAGAGTGAACAAGGAAAATTCCTCAAAAAAAAACTTTAACGGAAGCTCCCTTTGATATTTTTTAAAAATTATTGATGAATTTTCCTTGTTCACTTTATGTCGTTTGTTAAATTGCAACTTGTATATTTTTTTATTTCCGTGAATCGCAACAGAACAAGAATTCAGGAGCGCACTCTCGTGAGTATGTCCAGAGTTGTTAAAAATGTTGGCGTGCATTGGAACCACATACCCCACAGTTACAGAGTAGACATCTCTGGTCAGGAAGTTATGTATTCTCCCGACGGATGTCTGCATTTTCGATCTAAGCTGTGAATTGTTGGTTTCCAATGTCCTTGGTGGAGGGCGCTCTGGGTTGTCATCCAGATAGTGTTTCCGACCGCGATTTGTATTGAAGAACAATTAGAAATTTGTTAATTCACTCCGAGTCAAATAAGCTGCTCTGGTGAGATCTAATAAGATCGAAACAGCTGTATGCAGATTTTGAGTCGGGGTGACTTGATGAGTTCTATAATTCACTGTTGCATTGTGAATGTAGAATTCACGTCAAGCAATACATATAACCAGCTCCCTTAGAAAGTTTTTTGATAATTTTTTTTTATTACTGAAGAATTTTCCTTGTTCACTTTATGTAGTATAAAGTTTTTGAATTCGCGTACATGAATTGTTAAAAAAAAATCCGGACACCCTACTGCGAAGCACTAGAATGATTAAACTCCTCGGCGCATGTGCATGTCAATATTTTGTGAATGTATTATATAAATGAAAAAACTACACATTAAATGCTATCATTTTATTTCATTATTGTAAAAATCGGTTTAGGTTTAAGATGTATAGATAGCACCACAGTTCTATGGACAAAAAAATCTAAAAAACACTATAATTTTTCTATTTTTCGTGAGGAAAAATTTTTGGAAACACTTTTTTTATGAAATCATATGTGTTTTATCGATGTTCCTTGAAGTTTTTAAAATCGTACCAGCTACTAACTTTTTGTCGTGAGACTATAACCCCTTAGCTTCGCCTCGGGGTAAAAACTGAAAAATAATTTTTTTTTTGAAAGAGATCTGTTCTGTTCTGAAGCCTTTCAAAACTAGCTCCCAAAAAGGAAAAAATCTCAGATCTATAGTTCAACAATCATCACACTTGCAATGTTCATGTTCAAGCAACAAAATATTATTAATCAACTTCTGTATAACTAATTGAAAAATCGTAATAAAAATTTTTTGACGACGAATTATTGTTCATTGACTTATCTAGTAAATACTTTAACTTTTTCTTTTCTTAATTTTCATATTAAATATGGTTAAATAATGTTTATTGTTGAAGTGTCCCAAGTGAGCGTAACTTGCGCAAGCCAGGTTACCCGTTTTCGGCCGTATTTTTAACCCTCTGAGGAAATTATAAATATTGATCCTAAAATTCCGGGGATGAAAGTACTATTCAGGAATTTTCCTCCTCTTTTAGAATATTTTTTAGAAATCAAAAATCTCAATTAGTAATTGAGATATTTGCAAAAAATTAAACCCCTCCTTTGTTTCTTTCTGTAAATTGTTCATAACTTTTACAATTTTCGCGAGCGGAACTTAATTTGTTTTTAAATATATCTTCTGGGAAAAACAACTAAAAATTTCGAGAATCGTGTTCTAGAAGGACTCAAACGGATAAAAAAAACTACTCCCCCACCTGACTGTTGATTTTCGATACTCTGCAGTAGACTATTAGCAGGTTTTCACTTTGAAAACCTGCTTATTAAAATGGGTGCGATTAGCAAAGTTGGACCTATGACAAAGATAGTTTTTCGTTTCATGACTTTTTGGATTATTTTTGGTTCGAATTGGTTGAGGGGTTTACCCCCCTAGGGGGGAAATAAATCTTGTTCACACGACAGAAGGCGCAATTTTGTAGCAATTGGGTTGAAAGTTTGTATCTAGGTAGTTTTGTATGATACCTTGAATGGGATTGGTTTCGGTTCGAATCAGTTGGGGGGTTGACCCCCTGGGAAAAAAATTCTTGTTTACATGATAAAGGTCGTAATTTTCGACTAATAGGGTTAAAAGTTTGTAGGTAGGAATTTTCAAAGGATATCTTGGATGGGATTGGTTTTGGTTCGAATTGGTTGGGGGGTTGACCCCCTGGGGGAAGAAATAAATCTTGTTTGCGTGATAAAGGGCGTAATTTTGGAGCAATAGGATTGAAAGTTTGTGAGTAGGTAGTTTCGTATGATATATTGAATGGGATAGGTTTTAATGCGAATTGATAGGAAGGTAGTTTCGTACGATATCTTGGATGCTTTTTATTTCTATATGAATTGGCTGGAGGGTTGACCCCCCGGCGGAGGATATAAATCTCGTTTACATGATAATGGGCTCAACTTGGTAGAAATAGGGTTGAAAGTTTGTGAGTACGTAGTTTCGTATGATACCTTAGGGAACGTACCCAAACTACGTGACCTATTTTTTACAACTTTTTATCCATCCCCCCCTCCCCCCCCCCTCGGTGACCATTCGTAGTATATTCCAAGACCCCCTCCCTCCCCCTCTAGTTTTCACGTAGTAGTTCATAAATATTTTTTTAAACATTTTCTTGTAAACTGAAAGTTAAAAAAAAAATTTGGCTCACATTTGTCTTTATTAATACAACGCGTGCGGCGTGACGATAAGAGTGCGTACAGAGAGGGCAAATTTCGATGTTTGTATGGGGTATCTCGGTAACTATAGGAGACACAAAAAAATGGAGGGCGCATTTTTGCGCCCACCAAAATATGAAAGTGTGCATATCATGGTTGTTTGAGAAATTACGAGACATTCTTAAGGCACTTTTTTTCTCTATAATCTAGAGATTTACATCTAATTTTCAAGACATTACAACTATACGAAAATAATACAAATTACAATGAATGTTTTGAAGAACTGATGTTCTTTATGAATACATAACTTAAATACCTATCTTTCTAATATTCTAAACTGCATTTATGCATCTATAAAATATTAATATTTGAAATGTAATTCACATTCTATAAAATTTTGTCTATGTTCATTTATATTGTTACTGGTTTTCTTATATAATTGTCTTTTATATACCCTCGAAAGAAAAAATCCAGTGGTGTTAAGTCAGGTGATTGTGTTGGCGACCTCACTGGAATATTATTCATCATCCAGTTATTTCCAAAATTAGTATTAAACAATTCTGAAATGGTACTTATATTATGAAGCGGTGAACCATCATGTTGGAAGAACTGATTTTGTGTCTCAACTAAGGGTGGATTGTCCATGAATTCCTCAATAATTTACTGATTCAAAATTTCGTAGTACCGTACTGTACATACCTATAATTTAAAGGTGAAAAAAATATTATCAAGAAGAAAAAACATCTTATGTACCAGGAACTTAATTTACTAAAACAAAAGTATTTTTTTCTTTTATTCACATTTATTTTTTATCTCAATCACGTTCAACGAACACGTTTCCAGAGGACATTGACTACGTGACAAAAACCTAACCCCTACCCCCGCCCCTGTGACCAATCGTAGTATTTTGAATATATATATATATATATATATATATATATATATATATATATATATATATATATATATATATATATATATATATATATACATTAGCTAGGTATTTATTCTTAGAGTAATTGCAGTATAAGCATAAAAATCATTGCAACGTTACCTAGAGTTAATCTTTCATTAGTTTATTTGACATGATAGTGGTTATTGTACAAGGAAGAGTACTGAACATATCAAGTCAATCAATAATGAATCAAATTGTCATACATAAATTTAATGTTCTACAAGGCACAAAAGTGCACAAAAACTGTGTTTTTGGACCTTAAATTTCAAAAAATTTCATACCCCGGCAGGGGCATAAAATTTGAGTCTAGCACACTTGCAATTTTCGCCTTAGGCCGGCCCTGGTACCTATTATATAAATTAAATAACAACGAAAGTTGATATTACGAATGAAATGAAGGAAAATTGCAATAAATGTATTAATAAGTCGATATTACGAATAAAATCCGTGAAAATTTAGCAAAAAAATTCATTGTTTGACTGTCGAATTTGAATATCCTATCCTGGCTCATTTTGCTGCAAATTATGAATCAAATTGATAAGATATCTCTATGGATGGGAAGCAGACACAGACGCAGAATCAAGCTTAAGCTATCAACGTCGCTTGCTTACCGTGGCACACAGAGCACTTCGACGCATGTTTTGTAGGACGTCGTTCATATCGACCTTCGCGCATGCGCATGTCGTAATGCCTATCTAAAAAACGCTATAATTTTTTATTCTTCGTTGGTAAAAATTGGGAATTCAAATTCTCTAATGAAATCCGGGCCAGTTACCAACTTTTTGTCGTGAGACTATAACCCCTTTAGCTTCGCATCGGGGTAAAAATGGGAGAAACTTCTACTATAAAGAAATGCCCCGAAACATTCTACTTCATTATAAGTTTCATTCAGTCAAATATAATGTTTTACCCTTGAAAATTATCTCGGAAACAAAATCTCGGACAAACGCTGTAGGTCTTCTTTTGCCTGAAATTAACACGGAAAGAGAAGGTTCAAAGACTATTATGGTCGACCAGTTAAAATTCTATTTCTACGCAACGTTTTCAGTGTTTGTTTCTTTTCCGTTTCAACATTCTAAAAGAAAATCGTCATTTCAACAGCACCACTGCTTTTCGAATTCGGGAATGAGGCGTTGAGAATATTTTATTATTTTTGCGTAACGATGTCAAAGAAAATGTTTTCGATTCAACAGTCAGTTTTTTATTGAGGAAAGGTAAAAACAGTTGTAATTCCTTTAAAATGTAATTAATTTAAAATACTCGTACTTTCATTACAATTATGCGAAATAGCTATACATGCACATTTATTTATGTCTTTTGTATATATATATATATATATATATATATATATATATATATATATATATATATATATATATATATATATATAAACATCTTACATTTCTAACATGTACCGTCTAAGGTAGATGGAGATATTTCGATGCTTCGTGAACTCTTGTAACCAGCTCCGCTAGGGGGTTTGTTGTATTAGTTTCAAATAAATGTCCTAGTTTCACTTAATCTTATAACCACGGACGTGTCTCGATAACACGAAGAATTTTCACTTATATTCATTTGCCTCTATAGAGGGATAAAATTCGGAGCGATTGCTACTTGCGGTGTGTAAATGTTGCATTACATCGAATTGATGTAGCAACCTTACTCTATCTTAGCGAATATAGTAGCCACCTCAGGCTGTCAGGACGTACGAGTTCTCGTTGCCGAAGTGTTTCATCTGTCTGAAAGATGTGGTTCAATTGTTTCCGACTGGTGGCGCTGTGTCATTTTTATATGCCATTGTGTTGCTAGAAGGAAAATATAAGAACGTTTGAAATGTTAAGTTGTTAACCACTTTCGATGGATGGATGATACTGATGAGCGCCAATAAGGGCGAAACAGTCGGTCTATCAATTTCCATCGATTGTGATGAACATCTTAACATTTCTAACATGTACCGTGTAAGGTAGATGGAGATATTTCGTTGCTTCGTGAACTCTTATAACCAGCTCCGCTAGGAGGTTTGTTTGATTAGTTTCAAATGAATGTCATAATTTCAGTTAATTTTAAAACCACGATAACACGAAGAATTCTCACTTATATATATATATATATATATATATATATATATATATATATATATATATATATATATATATATATATATATATATATATATATATATATATATATATATATATATATATATATATGTAAGTGAGAATTCTTCGTGTTATCGTGGTTTTAAAATTAACTGAAATTAGGACATTTATTTGAAACTAATCATTGGCCTTTCGGAACTGACGTTAATTTGAAGGTCCCTAGTGAGATGAAAGATGCTTTTTGACTTGCCTGTGCGCAAAAAGCAAAGACTACTCGTTTATCTAAAAGAATGGTCAAGTAAAAATAAGGCATTCCCTTTGGTTACTACACTGTTTTTATAAACAGTACTGCAGAGAAAGAACATGATCGAAACAGCTGTTTATTGTTCAAATCGTATATAAATTATTATCAGATTCATACAAACTTCGAGAATTTTCGATAAAAGAGCCGAAATCTGGGACGATGCATCCACCTCTAAAGTTAATTGGAAGGTTTTCCGTTATTATGTCTTCAAATTACAGACTTCAAATTGAAAGCCATATAAATTTAGAAGAGAGGAATACTTTTATTTTAATCTAGTGTTATTTGACCGAGCTGAATATTTTTTTAAAATTTACATTATTTGTTCGACAAACAATTTCAGTTTAATAGTTATTCATGTACCAAGTACGTTATATAGATCCTAACGCCCGATGGGCGTTAGGATCTAGTGACGCACGCGGTGCATACAAGATTCTATTCCTCACGAAAAAATTATTTTATTATAATTATAAATCAATTTCAAAATCGGTTCATTGCTCCTATACTTTCCATTTTCCTTCTCATAGTAGGCATGTCATCTGTTGATATTTTGACGTTTGTGAATATTTTTGTCATCATATTTAGTGAATGTCATTGCTGCTTTTTGTAGTCTTATAGAAATGAAGGAAATGAAAATGAATTTACCCAAGAATATCATAGAAAACGCAGCCAAAGCTGCGAATAATTGGCGGAGAAATTCAGAGTCGTATACGACAAGGATTATGAAGTATTCAATCGATGGAAGTTGCTTCAGTTGTCCTCGTACAATGAGTGGGCGCTATGATCCATAATGCCCGCTCATAACTCCCTAGGGCATAATGAGTGTATTATAGCAACCGTATATAAGGTAAAATCAACAAATAATATACAAGTGAAAAATAAACTTAATTTATATGCGAAATGACCAGGCACGTATCCAGGGGAGGGGCCCGGGCCCTCCCCCGAAATCCCGAAAATTGAAAATTTTTTCCATTCGATATTCTTCACAGAAAAGTCTTCAGTATAGAATTTTCTATTCTTTGAAGTTTGATTTTTTAGTCGACGGAAAGCACGTTTGGTGTCAATCGAACGTATCCTTATATTTTTAAATTATGAAAAGCCTGCCTGCCATGTTCAGTAACACGACTTTTTACATCTCACATGTGACAGCATTGAACAATATCTATAGTTCAATTGTACGAATCGATTCTGATCAAGATTTAGGGATTTTTAGCTTCTTATGTTGGACTCTTATTATCGAACAAAAACAAATGAATCACTGCACGTGAGTGTTATGGGTTTGTGTTCAATCCAAGCAACTTTTTCTATCATAAACCTTCGAGATTTTAAAAAGACAACTAATTTCACCAAAAATGAAACGTCGCCAAGGTCAAACAACGATTACATCGTTTTTCAAGAAGCCGAAATCAGATAATTCAGACGATGCAGAAAATGTTAATAGTAAGTATATAAAGTGACGTTTTGAATGCGAATTCCAAGGTTATGTTGGAGCAGTTTTAAACAGTTTTGATGACAAACCCATAATTATTTTATTTGTACGCTCATTACATGATTTGCTTCTTGGGCCCCCCCGAAACGAATTTCTGGATACGGGCCTGGAAATGACTAAATATATGAAAAATTATCGAATAAAAGAAATTCATCTGCCCAGAAAGTTAAACCCAATATCATCCGTTGGGTATTTTACCTGTGTGAAATTTTCTATGTAAAACTTCGAATGGCCGTGCGCGACGATATCAATCGAATTTCCACTGTATCCCTGCAGATTCATCCTGCCGGTTTCTTTGTTACTTCCCATCCTCAACGGCTACAATGTTGCGTAACAAGACACGCACGGTTATGGATTTTTCGCGAGGCGGCAGCAGCAGCAGCACCTCGAATATATCCTCAAACTTTCTCCCTCCACGCCGCCGACGGGCCCAAACGCCACGGCGGCGGTGGCACAGAGCCTCCTCGGCGGTGGTGGGGAAATTGCGCATTCGAATTGTCCGCTCTGCCCCCCCGTCACCCCTTCCCTCGCCCATCCGCACCAAATTACCGTCATCGGCTAACATTTTGTTCCATCTGTTCCAACGTCAAGTAAGCGGTGATTTCGAGGTACTTTTTGCGATATGGGTCGGGAGATTTTCGAATATGGAGGTTTTTTGGGGGCTATAGATGATGTTTGTGGAGCACGGCAACGAAGCGACATTTACCTTCTAGTGTTTTGAATGTCAATGTCAAGGTGAGTACCGAGTTTATTAATATTACGTTCGAATGATATATGCTGCCGATTCAAACCGAAAATTAAGATGATTTATACGCGAAATCTGCCGCCCGCCAAGATTTACAAATGTTGTAATCGGCTGTTCAAAACATTGCCGTAAGATAAGGATATCTTCGTGGTTATACTTCGTTCGTACGAATTTCGACGGTATCCGAGTTGATTTATAAGTTTTTAATTGAGCTACCTTGAAAACATTCGATCGTGTCATTGGTGGAACATAACATTGATGGATACGTGTGGGCGTACGGACGTCATCTAATTTTGCTATTCTTCAAAAATCGATATATCGATTTAATTATCATTTTCGGATAAATTGAGTTAACGTGGTACTCTCAGAATTCGGTATTTTCTCAAATGAATATTTCGTGTCGTGTTTATTTTTGTTTATATTTCGGAATCTCGAATTAGAAAATGGCGTTTTGGTGACCGTGAAAATTGATCAATATGGTTCCCATTTGGAAACAGCTGGCCGTTTCTATTTAACTTCTAGGAAAAATAACTTTTTCAGCTGGAATGTTTATGTGGTATATTTATTTATATTTTTGGAGTCTTTTTTGTCGATTTTTCGTTTGTTATTTATAATTGCGGTATTGATAATGAATGATAATTGATTGACGTTTATCAGTTTATTTTGACGTATTGTTTCGTTGATAGTGGGGATGATTTCGATGAAAGGTTTTCGGTTGTCAATATATTTGTCGTTGTGAAAATTTATGAGCTTTCGTGAACATTTTAAGTAATTGCTGTCATGTTTTTTGGAAATAATTTTCTTATCGCATGTTATACACCAGACAATAGGCGAATAGAAGCTAGACCTAAAAGAGATAGAACATAATGTTTACTTAACATAACTTTATAAAGAAATTTACAAAAACTAACTTTTCACAGGTTGCGATAAAAATCTATTAATTAAACGCGTTTCTTCATAACATTGACTTCATCTTGTACTTATTTATGGTATTATAAAAAAATCTATTTATATGAAAAATTGAACATAACAGAGAGGTTTCTAGAGAAACTAAATAACAATGAGCAATGCATTCAGAGTAAGCTATGAGTTTATGAGTAGGTACATTGAACATATTAAGGAGAGGAGAAGGGTTTACTTCAATCTGGTCGTTAACTAGGTTTCCGGAATTTTTATATTTATTGATGTATAGTGATTCCCAACAGTTAGTTTTGTGGAATCCCTATACATCAATAAATGTAAAAATTCCGATATAGTTATTAGCGTAACAAGGCCGATATGTAGCAAATAACGGATGAGGTTGGATATTGTAATCTGAGGCGCAGCCGAGGATTATAACTAACCGAATCCGTTATTTGCGTATCGGCCGTGTGTCGTTAAAAATTTTTCGTAATCCCGTTGAAAGATTATAATTATTTTAATTCCGAAGAAAGAAAAAACCCCGTACCTCGCAATTCTAAAGAAAAATCCCAACGTCGTGCACTCTGTTGTCATGGAACAGTTTCACAGTCTTATAAACAACGTCAGTTTTTTGTGTTCTCAAGTTCGCTTTAACGACGACCATGGCTGAAATTGAGGAACACAATCAAATTCCTTTAGAAATATTGGGAGAATCATGTGCAGTGCAGCGAGTGTTGATTAACTGCCGAAAATAACTCAAGAGCGATATCAAAAAGAATATGAAAATTTTGAAATGTGGCGTAAAAGCAAGAATGTAAAGGTGGTTAATGAAGATGTATTATTAGCCTATGCGAAATGAAAATCAGAGGTTTATTCTCCCAACTCGCTGTGGACCAAGATTTCGATGTTGTTATTGTAAGCAGAATGATGTTTTGAAATAAATATTTGAACAAGTGATTTCTTAACGGCCGCCTGCCGTTAACGCCGACTTTTCAATTGTCATCTGAATACCGTTAAATCAAAATAACAGTATGGGATTACGAAAACCTAGTTAACGACCAGATTGAAGTAAACCCTTCTCTTCTCCTTAATCTGTTCAATATACCTACCCATAACTCTGAATGAATTAATTATTGTTATTTAGTTTCTCCAAAAACCCCTCTGTTATGTTCAATTTTTTCGTATAAATAGATTGTTTTGTAATACCAAAATTCAGTACGAGATGAAGTTAATGTTATGAAGAAACGCGTTTACTCAATAGATTTTTAATTCAACCTGTGAAAAGTTAGCTTTTTTTTATTTCTTTATAAAGTTATAAATATGAACTTTCACCAAGTAAATGCCAATTCAATGTTTACTTAACACTCTTAACGTCAGTTGTATTCGTAAATGCGCGTTGAAATGTGTTTTGAAAAACGATACTTTCGACACGGGCGGCATGGTTAGTTACAAAGACGGATAAATTCAATTTTTTTATTTCTGTTTATTTATTTATATATATATATATATATTTTTTTTTTCAAAGAATATTTTCGCCTGTATTGTATTGTATTGTTATTTACTGGTCTTTGCAATAACAGTGACTTTTTCGAAACTTCACTTCAACTTTGTATATATATACAAAAATAGAAGAAATTTATCTACGAAATTACTTAAACCCTTCGTAATTTTTGTGTTAATATTATTACCAGAAATAGAAAATATGTTGTTACATTTAACATGGCCTTGAGGAGAATATTGTTTTTGTTCTACTGAATTCTGAATAAACTTTGCTCTCCTGAAAAGATTATTTTTTTGAATAGTTCCTATTTAAATTCATAATATATAGCAACCGAGTGTCTCACGACACTTCTAGTCTTTGATTATTACAATTTTTATGATCTTTTTATCTTGTCAATTTTTCAAAGAATATGATATGTATCATATAGATCATTCTAAACTTCATTGCAAATAACACTTTCAATATTTTTATAAATGATCGAGAAAACGTTCCATCATAGCATTTTGACTCCTCTTGTTTCTTGAATTCAATGGATTACTTTTTGACAAATTTTCTGTTTCAATAATTCTCTTAAGAAGACTGTTTCATCTCCCAAAGTGATTTTTTTATCAAACAAATTGAATTCATATATTTGAACGTGCTATATGCTCAGTCGCTCTGAATAAAATATGTCATGTTCTCCACATTTATCGATTAACGCAGGCATGTCAAACTCATATGATTATTATGGTCCACTATTTTGTTTTATGTTGGGGGACGTCTGTTTCCAATTTTTAACAAATTTATAAAATATCTCTCCATATTTATTTATATTTCATGTGATTTTTTCAATTAAAAATATCTTAAATTTCATTGTACCTATATTATTATACAATAAAGTTACATAGATATCTTACATTACATTTTATTTTTTAAAGTAAAATATTTTTACATTTCATTGTATATTTTACAATATAGTTACATAGATATTTTATATTTCATGTCAATTTTTAAACTAAAAATATTTTATATTTCTTTGTATATTATACAATACCTATAGTAACATAGATAAGTATTCTAAATTTCATGTTACTACTTAAACTAAAAATATTTTACATTTTATTGAATATTATACAAGATAGTTACATAGACATTTTATATTTCACGTCATATTTTGATCTAAAAATATTTTACATTTTATTGTATATTATATGATATAGTTACATAGACATTTTAAATTTCCTGTTATTTTCAAACCAAAAATATTTTACAATTCATTGTATATTATACAACATAGTTACATAGACAATTTATATTTCATATTAGTATTTAAACTTGAAATATATTGCATTTTGTTTAACTAAAAATGTTTTACATTTTATTTATTGTATATCATACAATATAGTTACATAGGCATTTTAAATTTCCTATAATTTTCAAACTAAAAATATTTTACAATTCATTGTATATCATACAATATACATAGATATCCTATATTTCATATTAGTATTTAAACTTAAAATATTTTACATTTCATATATTGTAATATAGTAACATTATTCATGTCATCTTTTAAATTAAAAATATTTTACACTTTATTCTATATTATACAATATAGTTACATAGACATTTTTAGTTTCCTGTTTCTTTTAAACTAAAAATAGTTTACATTTCATTGTATATTAGTATTTCATGTCATTCTTTAAACTGAAAATATTTTACTTTTCATTGTGTATTATACAATATAGTTACATAGACATTTTATGTCGTGTCATCATTCAAACTAAAAATAAATTACATTTTGCATAAAGGTTTCATACGAAATACTTGCTGGTTAAAAAAATTCCCTAACAAATTACAGATTTTCGGTTCAGTTTCCTGCCCTAAACCATAAATGCACATAAATCAGATTTATGTAGTTCGATTAGTTTGATCCTTCTAATTTCTCTCACTAAATGACTAAACTAAACATTAATGCAGAATTTAAACTGTATATTGCAACTGCATTGAACTAAACTGCATACGAATAATTTTTCAATAACAATTTTTTGTTTTTGAAGAGTCTAAGTAGGCCGCTTCCTATATATTTGAAATTCCTGCACGAAAGAAATATCAGGCAGCAATTTCGAAACTGCTTATTCTTTGTGGGATCATATATTATTTAAGGATAAGGTTTTCTTTTTATTTTGGATAATGTAATACGTGAGCTCAATTTACATTTCAAACATATTACATAAATTTCAAGTGAGTATTTGACGAGATAAAAGCGCGTAATCTGCTGCTTTTGTTATTCTTCTTCATTTAGCATAAACGGTGCTTTCACGGTCTGATAGATACAAGATACAAGTTTTCGAAGTTTGTGATACCCTTTTAATTTTATCATTCCTGTAATATTCATTATTTTTGTAGTTAAAATATATTGATTGAAAAAATTTTGGCCATCTTTATATTCGAATTTATCAAGGAATATCGTCTAGTTTCTATTTATAGTTTGTATCTCGTAGCTTAACAAGACTCGCAATTATCCAAATATTATTGTGGTATATATAATATATCTTTAATTACAATTTTTCATACTAACGTACTTATTTCATCAATACATTCCAATCAGATTTCTTCTAAATTTTATTGTTTGATGTTGTCCCTAATTCTTGATACCCTTTTAATTTCATCATTCCTGCAATATTCATTATATTTGTAGTTCAAATATATTGATTGTAAAAATTTTGGCCATGTTTATATTTGAATTTATCAAGGAATATCGTCTAGTTTCTATTTATAGTTTTTATCTCGTAGCTTAACAAGACTTCGCAATTATCCAAATATTATTGTGGTATATATAATATATCTTTAATTACAATTTTTTATACTAACGTACTTATTCCATCAAGACATTCCAATCAGATTTCTTCTTAATTTTATTGTTTGATGTTGTCCATAATTCTTGATACCCTTTTAATTTCATCATTCCTGTAATATTCATTATTTTTGTAGTTAAAATATATTGATTGAAAAAATTTTGGCCATCTTTATATTCGAATTTATCAAGGAATATCGTCTAGTTTCTATTTATAGTTTGTATCTCGTAGCTTAACAAGACTTCGCCATTATCCAAATATTATTGTGGTATATTTGATATATCTTTTATACTAACGTACTTATTCCATGAAGAAATTCCAATCAGATTGCGTCTAAATTTTATTGTTTGATGTTGGCCATAATTTATGATACTATTTTAATTTTATCATTCCTGCAATATTCATTATTTTTGTAGTTGAAATATATTGATTGTGAAAATTTTGGCCTTGTTTATATTTGAATTTGTCAAGGAATATCGTCTAGTTTCTATTTATAGTTTGTATTTCGTAGCATATCAAAACTCCGCAATTATCCAAATATTATTGCCGTTTATATAATATATCTTCTATTACAATTTTTCATACTCATTTCCATGAAGAAATTCCAATCAAATTGCTTCTAAATTTTATAGTTTTATGTGGCCCATAATTCTTTGCACTTTGTACTATAAATCGAAATTCATCAGCGTTCTGGCATTCCCAGCAACCCCCGAGGACCAAATGGAGCCCCCGCGGACCAAATGAGTAGTATCTGAAATTGTGTTGAGTGTTAAGGCAGAACAAATCTTTCAAAACTTAGGTAAATTCAGTAAACAACGTAAGAGGGTTGAAAACTGGATTAATTTGAGGTTAGAAGTGTCTTCAGGCGGTATAAACTCTTTTTTCTAACCGCCGCCATTTTTATGTTGGAATTTCTTGTTTTTCGTGGTTTTTGAGGTTTCGTACATCTCCACAGCAGCTGCAGATTGAGTCAAGGGTTTAAATTTGGTACGTAGATTGAGTTGAAGTTAGGGAAGTGTTTTTGGTGTTTTTGAGTACTTTGCTCATCCATCACTGTTTGAATGTAGAGATTTCATATTTTTTCGTGGATTTTAAGTTGTTTTCTAAACTCCAAAGCCCATTTAAATTGCCTTAGGGGGTTAATAATAATTTATAGGTGAAAATATCCAAAATTAGTGGAAAAAACGATTTTAGTGACGGAGATCTGCTGTTCACATGTTTCTATTTTTTATGTACCTCCAGTAATATTTTTACCCCTGAAAAACATCTAATAATTGAGTTGTTTCCATGAAAGTCGAGAGAGTTTCCTTTTTCAAGCAATATTTTTATTATTTTCATTGTACTTAGAAAGATAACCTTCTTCAGTGAAATATATTGATAAGTTTGTGAAGATTATAAAAAAAACTTAAAAATCTTTCATCGATTAACTGTAAACAGAAATAAACAAATCAAGCGGAATGCATTTTATAGGAGATAATACAAAAATGATTTTCTTTAAATTTTTAATCACTATTCAATAATACAAAGAGCTTTCTTTCACTGCTGAACAATTAGGGTACTCATATAAATAGCCAATTTTGCCTTAGTCTCGATCTAGAAAGTAACTGCAATTATTCCAAAGAATTGATCTCATGCAGGGATTAATGATGATCGTCTAGACTCTATACAGTTGTTTCGATTTCATTATATCTAATCAGCGTTGTTTTTTCGAGAAGAAGTGGATTTTCAAATCTATTCTTGTTCCGTACTGAAACTTACATCAGCTATATCTATATATTCGTGAAGACAACGATCATAGGAGACATTACTCCATGAAAATTCTGCTGCGATGGTGTAATTAGGATATTTGATAATGATAAAATGATGATAAAATTCTTATTGAAAACTTCTCGTATTATTGACTCAGGTTAATAAGAATATGTCAAAAATATTTTTAAAATTTTAGAAATGTACAAATTACATAAATTATTCAATAAGGGAAAATAAATTGATTATATTTGTCACTACTAAGGTGATATATTTCCTCGTACTGCATATATATTTCTGTGTATTGCCCCAATATTTTTCCGTTTTGTCCCTATATTTTTCCGAGTGGCCCTATGTTTTGCACCTATACTTCACCTTTTTGCTTTAATTTCCTCTCGCGTAGCCATGATATTGCATTTAACCTATATTTCCCGTACTATACCTGCATTTTCTCCTATGGCCCTATATTTCTCATATCGATACTATTCCACCGATTGTGGAAAATATTTCGTTCTCCCGTTAATCCTCTCGAATAGTTTTGTATTTAACTGCATGCATCAAACTAATTCTGTGATGCGTTTGCTAATAACAATCTATACTTGTGATTGTCATCTATTGAAGTACACATATATTTCGAAAACGGATAAGACTATTTATTATATTACTGGTTAAAATATCCGAATGTCCGAATTTTGTCGCTATTAAGGTAATATATTTCCTCGTACTTACTGCATATATATTTCTGTGTATTGCCCCAATATTTTTCCCATTTGCCCCTATATTTTTCCGTTTGGTCCTATGTTTTTCCGTTTTGCACCTATACTTCACCGTTTTGTTTTAATTTCCTCTCGCGTTGCCATGATATTCCATTTTCCCTGTATCCTTAAAACTATACCTGCATTTTATACAATGGCCCTATATTTTTCCTAATTCACATCGATACTATTTCGCCGATTGTGGAAAATATTTCGTTCTCGCGTTAATCTTCTCTAATAGTGTGTATTTAACACATATGCATGGTTATAAATAATTCTGTGATGACTATGCTAATAACAATTCAGTCTTGTGATTGTCATTTATTAAATGCATATATATTTTCATCGGAAACGATGACAATATTTATGATATAACTGGCTAAAACGCCCGAATGCACGTTTCGTAGTTACTTGGGTCGATGAAAGAAAAGCTTTCGGGAGATAAACAGCTGCTCGGCAATAAATTATAGTAATTATGAGGTATTGCGATTTTCTTATTTCAATGTCAAGTACGTTATTCAACCGAGATGTGTCATTATATACACGTATCAACTATACGTTCGATAATTATTGAATATATGTTTTTGAGATTGGCAGTGAATCTTAATTGTCAACATTTGAAAATTGTGTCTAATATTTACATGAAGGAATTATCATTTCTAAATATATTTTACTTGTTTAAGTCGGACATCCTTGATTTAGCTGACATTTCGTCATGTTTTAGTTTTATAACAGTCGGAACTTGAGGTGATATTTGGCTTTTTTTGCCGACATAATATATGTGATCCTATGAACGTTTATTTTTATCAAATGTTTGGATACATTTTTTAATTGTTTACATAATGTACAGGGTGATTGGAACTTCCGAATAATTCGTACTGACGTTTTACGTAATTGGGTTTTTGAAAAAAAAATCAATTATTTAAAATGTATTTTGAAACTTTATCATAAATTATACTAATAGTCGAAATAAAATTCCTAAATTTATGCTTATTATTTATAAATAATTTAAAATTGATAAAATTTACTAAGACTGCAAATGTTTATGACGTCATAATGTAAAGGAATTTCTCGATAGTACATTTTTTAATTATTTACATAATATACAGGGTGTATGGAACTTTAAATATTCAAAATAATATATATAATATAATAAATAATTCGTACTCATGTTTTAAGTAATTGGGTTTTTGGAAAAAAAATTATCAATTTTTTTAAATGTATTCTGACACTTCAACATACATTATACTAATAGTCGAAATGAGACTCCTAAAATATTTTTTTATTATTTATAAATATATTTATAAATTATTTAAAATCGATAAAATTTTACAAAGAATCGCGTGACTGCAAATGCGCCATGGGCGTTCATGTTTATGACGTCATAATGTAAAAAATTTCTCCATGGTACAACGGCTTCTACGTTTAAATTGACTGAAAATATCCGTAATTTGGTGCAAAAAGTTATTTATAATATCTACTTTTATTTAGTCATGCGTGATAAAGTATTTATGAAGGCTAATTCTGATGATACATCTGATGTATAACATCTTGTGGAACATTTAAAAACATGTTTTGGGGAGTTGTTTTTGTAGTATTCGTACAATATGGTACGAAGCAAACAGGATAACTTTTCAGGTTTGACATTTCAGATAATTTTATTAATATATTGAGTAACTGAGATTGAATTCTCGCACATCACTTGGTGAAACATCATAAAGAATAAAGTATAAACTTATAAAATAAAAACACTTGGCTTATGTTTCACAATATAAAAAATATTTATATACTGTATTTAGCAGTAATAAAAAGTTGTTGAGTGAAATTTTCATGAATAACTTAGAAGAAAAAATTTTCAATGCTGATAATAATTTAATTACTAACGTTTTATTATGGAGGCGTTATGTAGATGATATTTTTTGTATTTGGACCGGTACAGATAGGCAGTTAGATAATTTCCTTAGATATATAAATACTTTCTACAACTCGATTCAATTTACAAAAGAAGTAGAAAACGAAAACGGTACCTTGAATTTCTTAGACGTTCTGATTGCTAGGAATTTGAATTCTCTCACTTTCAACATTTATAGAAAACCAACCTTCACAGATACTTTAATTCACAGCGACAGTAACCAAAACATTAAAATAAAACTCAGTGGTTTTCATTCGTTCATACATAGGTTGTTCACGATTCCATTATCGGAAACAAATTTTCAAACTGAAGTTAATACAATTAAATTATTAGCCATCAATAACGGTTACAATGAAAGTCTTATCGACAAGCTGGGAAAAAACGAATTAAGTATCTGTTGCATTCAATATACCCCATGCAAACTATCAATGAAGAACAAAAATACTTCCCAATAAATTATGTGCCTAATTTGAGTAGCAAATTTTGTAACAGACTATCGAAAAATAACATTAAAACAATTTGTACAAATAAAAGAAACTTGAAGTCATTCTTGGTCAATAATAAAGAAAAATCTAACATCGGAGAAAACAGTGGTATTTAAAAAATATTTTGCGACGAATGTCCTGCTTTCTATATTGGACAGACAGGAAGGAATATAAATATTCGTGTTGAAGAACATAAAAAGTCAATTTTACAAAACAAAAATAACACTGGCTTCTCTGAACATTGTATAAAATTCAATCACTTCCTGGATTTCAACAAAACCAAATTGTTACATTCAGGTAACAAGGGTAAACGCCTTGACCTTCTTGAAATTCTCGAAATAAGTTCCGCCCATAATAGTCAATTACCCCTTGTAAACGAACAAATTGATTTTCAGGTATCACCTTTGCTTTTGTCTGTTTTATAAATTACGATGCGACTCTCCTGTAGTCAGTCTTGATAATGAGTTCATAACTCGAAACATGTCGACTTTTCGTTACTGCTAAATACAGTATCTAAATATTTTTTATATTGTGAAACATAAGCCAAGTGTTTTTATGTTAAAGTTTATACTTTATAATATATTGAGGATAACAACAAGATTTAATCTATTAAAAGCCAGAACAATATCAGCTGTGTGCTACGATGAGTACTAATCAACATTGTGACTTCACACGCGCCTTTCTTTGTACGAGAACTGTCTGCGTGTTTTCGGTACTGGATTTAAAAATTTATTCCTTATTTGATATGACTTTTTAATTATAGCAAAAGAAAACGATAAATAGTTTTGTTCTAAAATTTATATATAGGCCTCGGTAGCCCAGCGGTAGGGTGTATCGCTTGTAAACTGAGGATTGTGGGTTCGAGTCCCACTTTGGTCTTGGGTGTTGTGTATGTCCCATGAAATTTGGAGGTTCTAAATATGTATAAACTGTTGGGTAATGACTCAGTTTCAAGCCCATTCGTTCGGAATCGGCATAAAACTGTAGGTTCCTTGAGTTAAAAAAAAAACTTATATGTGATCTTTCCATTCATCACAAAAAATTTTTTCTTTCAAAAACTCAATTATGGATGGATCAAATAGTACCTAATCATTGAGAAGTGGGGATTGTTATTTCATGTGAATAAAAAGAATTATGAAATATTTTCGTCTGTCTCCTCCAAGACTTTTTCGGTCACTGACACTGAAATTTTTTATCGAGTAGAGATTTGAATGGATTGAGGAATTAAATACCTAGGTATTCTTGGAACTCTCAGACATGCCATTAAAATGGTGTACAAATTTAAAAAAGTTGTTTCCCAGAAGTCCAGTTATAAACCATTATTCAATAGTATAATACTTCAAATTCCAGATTTACTTTTCAAAGAGATTATATAAATAGTTACACATTCATAATATATCTAGAGGGTTCCTTAATTTTGAGTTGTACAGGATGGGAAAGTTTCGTTTGTATAGGGTATCTCGGTAACTATAGGTTATACGAAAAATGAAGTGCACATTCTCGATCTCTTTTTTCGAGACAAATTCACTGGCGAAAAACAAAATTTGCCATCGTCTTTTGTTTTCGAGTTATAAACAAAAGTAAGATTTTTCGACTTTTAGACAAGCGTGAATATCATGGTTGTTTGTGAAGTTACGAGATAATAACTTTTATATTCTTGAGGCACTTTTTCTGTATAATCCAGTGGCGTCGAAAAAATTTTAAAAAAGTGCAATTTCGAGTCATGACCTAAAGATGTATTTTTCTAAATGAAAATCATAGTTGGCTGTGGTTTGGTTGAAACGGATTTTCCCCCCTTTCTAGCGATATATCTTATGTCGGGTTGTTTTTGATGTGTTACTTTTTTCGTTTATTATACGTACTCTAAGTCATCTATGATATAGTGTGTCCATTTCTCTTCGACATCATATAAATTAACTGATTTAGGCAGATTTTGAATAGAATAAATTATTTTATACGGTTTGCTATAAAAGTCTGGTTCTTCAGTATCTACTCAATGCACTTCGCGAATGTTTTTTGTTTTAATTTTCATTTCGGTTTGTTGTGTGGTTTTTCAAACCAGAATTTATTCTGTTCGAATCGTATCTCGAAGCGATGCTTTGATTTAATAATACACGTTATTGTTTTGACAGAGAGTAGAATACAGGGCCGGATTTACCAATAGGCTGGAGTAGGCTGCAGCCTATAGGCCTCCACCAAAATTGAAATTTGTAGAGAGGAAAGTTTGAAATGATTTTGTACTACGATGACTGATAATGAAATTTGAATGATCGAACTAAAATCAGCACGGAATTCGATATTATGTGGGAAATTGGCGATAGCGATGTAATTGAAGATTTTGCTGAAAATAAATCTAGAAAAATTGTAATCTAGTATAACAATTTTTGTTACTATTGAGTAGAGTCAGTATTTAGCATTAAATTATTAATAAATATATTCTAATAGTATAAGCATAGTAAGTACTAAGCGCTCTATGCAAGCCTGAGCCCAGTAAGAATATTTTTAAAGAAAATTCATTAATGTAGTTTACGGCAAAGAAATTTCTAAAAACGCGTATGACGTCTCTAACACTTTAATGTGACCCCGCAATTTATACTGAGGTATAAAAATCACCTGATAGCGAACCGTTAAATTTGATATTTAGGGATTTTCGTCCCCTTAACGAGGCCCCCACCAACTTCACAGCCCCTGTTGAATATCGAAATTTGATCTACTATTTCATTTAAACTATTAGAAATTCATGTGCAACAATAGGATGGAGAATAAATAGTTAGAGAGAATTCGAAGTGTAGTTCTGTGACTAACATTATATTAAGACTGACGATAGGGCGTGTTATTGGCGTCTGAAATTAAGATCGTAGAACCGGAACGGTTAGTATCGGTACTAGAGCATGGGCCATTAGCTGTTTGTTTACATTGATTGGTAATGGTATTTATGTTCATTTAATTTTGAGTTTTCGAACGTTTAGCTTCGTAATTTGTGTTTTTTTGGACTTCGTATTTTCCAGTGGTTCATTGTGTTTTGATTGAGGACAATATTATCTCTGTTGAACAGTAGATAACCTACCTACATCAAGTTGAAATTTGCACTGAGTTTTTATCATTGAACATGGAAATCAATAATAAAATAAAGTAGAGGACGAATAAATTAATTGGTTGAAGGAACTATGTATACCTCATGAAAAGGCTGTATGATAGAACACCTATTTATTTGAAAAATAAAAAAACTCTCAAAAGTTTCAAGAAAACATCTCTGACATGTCTACTTTCATTACGAACTGAAGAATTTTTGAGTATAATGGACAAAACTAAGTACTCACCAGCAAAACTGAAAGAAACAACATGAAATAAAAGAAGAATTAACATGAATACTCTGCTTGAATCGTTTGAACGTTATTATATTTTTTGTATTTTCCTGACGTATAACAGCTCTCCTAAAAGTACCGTGGACTTCTGAGAGTCTGGTTTTTTTGATAGAATCTCTGTTTTCCTGATTATTTAATTGAATATTTTAGTTTTTACCTAGCTATAGAGTCAAGATTTATTTCATATTCTTGATGTTATGATAAACTGTTATTTTGGTTGTGCAAATAAACATTATTTGTTATTATTATTTTAATAGTATCTCTGGTTGTTACATGAAAGAAAATACAATTATCTAGAATCTCTGGATGATGGCCCAGGTTCAGATTCCGATAAAAGTGGAAGATTTTTCGTTGGAATAGCATTGGACTTCAAAAACTCTACGTTTTCGGTTAGCTGAAAATTGCACATCATTAGTTGGTATAATTCTATATGGAAAAATCCACAAACTTACTGCAGGGAAAATAATTATTCTCAGTAAACTGTAAAGAACAACTCTCTTATGTTCAGACATTTTTTTCAATCTTCAAGTTATGAATCCACACCTTTCTTCTGTCCATCATTTCCTTGTTTCCCAACTTTGTTTGGAATGCAACTTTGAATTGTCCAGCTTTCGGAAAGGTATGTAAGCTATATTCGGTTTTTTTTTGCCCAAGATGAACAATAGGATACACAACAATAGTGATTCATCTCTTCTGAACGTTTGTAAACGATCCAAAACACAATTAAAACTCAACAACTTCTCATATAAAATACACGTAAACAGATGTAAACAAATCAATCTATGGCCCATGCGTTAGTAATATTCGACACCGGTAGGGGGCGTATCGCTTATTATGTATTACCAATAGTCTATGATTGCATGTTATGTGGATATTCTAGTTTTGTTCTTTGTCGACAACGATCTTTGTTTGCATTACTACGTTACGTGTAGTCTAAAATCAGATTATGGGTGTATCAAATTAAGGAAATTACATCGTGAGAATCGTTCTTGAACGAGAACAATACGAGATTGCCGAAATCGTTTACACCCACTCCTTATGTAGGACTAGCGTGGAAATAATCGGTAGGAGTTAATGATATTCTACCAGTCGCTCCGCTGTAACCCCATTTAAGGTCACATTGGTAATTTAATTTTTGGATTGAAACGGTTAAGTTAACCCCCTGGTTTTGGACACGAAGTTCATCAGTTAGAAAAACCTTATTTCAATAATTAATTTTTAATTGTATTTTACCCTAGAATAATAGTCTTCACTGTATCGAAAGTCAATAGAGGATTTTGAATCCGTTTTAGACCGCCTGGACAACGATTCTTAGGTTTTCTTGATGTATATACCGGGTGTACACGGAAGGTGGCACGCCCCTATAACTTTTTCGTTTTCAGAGATAATGAAATAAAATTTAGAGGATCTGTTTGATGCAGAAAACTGCATTTTTTGAGAAGTAACTCAACTTCATGCAACTTCCGGTTTCACCGGAAGTGACATAAACTTTCGATTTTTAAATGGGACACCGGGTATATTTTCAGTTTTTATGTGTTCATATGACTTTCAGAATACAACCATGTATCATTTGTTACTTTTTGTAACCTTTTTTTTATTTTTTTTCGAAATAAATTTTTATTCTAGAGGGCTATGGATGCGTTCGAATAACTGACTTCGGTCCTAAAATGTATGTTAAAATACAACTTCACTATTTTCGATCAAAATGTTCCAGCTATGTGAAGTTTAATTTTAAAACTTTTATTAGGTACTATTTTTTTTCAAATGGCAACATGGTGGCTCGTCGGGTTAAAAAAAAAAGATAATTTTATTACGATTAATTTGATACCGCACTCTAGGTATTAGGTCGAAAGAAAACTTTCGATAAAAACCTGAAATCCCATTACCTTAGAACTTTCTTTAAATGAAGAATCTTATTGAGATTAAAATAAAATTTGAAATCATCGAGCAGCCTGTGACCAACACAACTGAAACAAAATAAGTCCAAAGCCACGCCCACAAATCTACGTCCCTGGACGGCAAACAGGGCCATTTTAGGACCGAAATTATTTATTTGAACGCATCTATAGCCCTCTACAATAAAAACTTATTTCGAAAAAAAATTGAACAACGGTTACAAAAAATAGCAAATGATACATGGTTGTATTCTTAATGTCATACGGAGACAAAAAAACTGAAAATATACCAGGTGTCCCATTTAAAAATCGAAAGTACATGTCACTTCCGGTGAAACTGGAAGTTGCATGAAGTTGAGTCAAAAAACGCAGTTTTATGCATTAAACAGATCCTGTAAATTTCATTTCATTATCTCCGAAAACAAAAAAGTTATAGGGGCGAGCCACCTTCCGTGGACACCCGGTATATTTCGATTATTCTTGCCTGTTTTGTATTGATATTAACTTTTTTTTTCTTAGCATTGAAAGACTATTTGAGTTATAAAACCGACTTTATTAAACAGTTAACGTTTCTTCCCGAAATTCGTGACTTCCTCAATCCTTCAAAAGTTTTGAGAAAGTCAGAAGTTTCGTGATGAAACGTTAACTGTCCAATACAGTTGGTTTTCTAACTCAAAATGCCTATTACTGCTAATGAGAGACGAGTGAAAAATTTTATGTATATATATATATATATATATATATATATATATATATATATATATATATATATCTTTTTCTTCTTCTTCTTCTTCAGTCATTTTGCATCCACTCCTGGGCATAGGCCTCTCTTAAATTTTTCGACGTCTCTTTGTTTTGTGCCTCTTGGAACCAGTTTTTGCCTGCGATCTGCTTGATGTCATCTAGCCATCTTCTTTGTGGCCTTCCTAGACTTCTATTAGTCATCCTTGGTCTCCATGTTGTTATTTTTGCTGACCATCGTTCTCTTGATTGTCTTGCGACATGTCCGACCCATTGCCACTTTAATCGTGCTACGCCTTTCATAACGTCTGTGACTCCTGTTCTTCGGATCTCTTCATTTTTCACCTTGTCCCTTATGCTAATTCCTAGCATTGCTCTCTCAATCGCCCTTTGCGTCACTCTTAATCTTTGAGCACTAGGTACTTTTGATTCATTGTTTCGAGGCCATAAGTGGTCACAGGTAGTATGCATGCCTCGTATACTTTCCTTTTTAGGTTGATTGGTATATTTCGGTCTTGGAGTATGTGATTTAGCTTTCTAACCGCTGCCCAAGTTAGACCTATTCGTCTGTTTACCTCTGCTGTTTGATTGGCTTTGCCTAGTTTGATGCAAGGGCCGTGGTATACATAGTTTTTAACATTCTCAATCCTTTTATTGTCCACTTGCACTTCTATTTCATTATCACTCATAATTTTAATCTTGTGCAGGTTCATTTGTAATCCCACGTATTTGCTCGCTTCATTAAGTTCTTCAACGTCACTCGAGATTATAACGATATCGTCCGCAAAACGTAGGTGGCTCAGACAAGACCCGTCAATATTGATCTTACTTTTCCCATGCTAGATGTTTGAAGACAGTCTCTAGTGCTAGGCTAAACAATTTTGGAGAAATAGGATCCCCTTGGCGAACTCCCCGTTGTATTGAAATTCGTTCTGTTTATAGGTCTTCGTTTTGATCTTTACATGGAAAGATGCATTATCGTACCTATTTTGCAGAATATTCGAGTATCGGGAGTCTATTCTAGCATGATCCATGGCTCTCAAGAAGGCCCATTTTTGAATTGTACGGGAACGTTGTATTCTGTGGTCTTCTCTATTAATAGTCGTAAGGTCTGTAGATGGTCTGTTGTACTATAATCTTTGCGAAAGCCTGCTTGCTATATATATATATATATATATATATATATATATATATATATATATATATATATATATATATATATAATCCTTCGATAATTATTAGCAATAACTGACTTGTTGAATCTCAAAAAACTCGATTTTAATAAAAAGTTGACGTTTCGCCACGACATTCGTGGCTTTATCAAATTTTTTTTAATAAAGCCACACAGGCAACAACAATTCGAATGAATAATATATATATATATATATATATAATATTCATATATATATATATAAATATATATATATATATACATATATATATATATATATATATATATATAAATATATATATATATATAAATATATATATATATATATATATATATATATATATTTATAAATATATATATATATATATATATATATATATATATATATATATATATATATATATATATATATATATGATGAATAATCTTTCTTTGCCAACAAAAATAACAGTTTATCAGTGATATGAAATGATACTTTACTCTATAGCTATGTTACATCTCAAATTCTCAATTATATAACCAGGCAAACAGAGATTCTATGAAAAAAAAAACCAGTTAAACTCTCAGAAGTATACCGTTCTTTTACGTGAGATAATAACTCATTTCGTTCAAAAAATTCTAGCAAGTACTTAGTTGTGTCTATTATACTCAAAACCTCTTCCGTTGGTAGTGAATATAGCCATGTTAGCGATGCTTTCTTGAAACTTTTGTTACTTTTTAAGTAATGAGTTCTATAATTATGAATCCTCTTCAGGATGTAAACATAGTTCCTCTGCTTACGAATATCCAATACTTCGCTTGCTTCATACAATTTCTTTGTGGAATATGTTTTTCTTTTGTTCATAACAATTTTTAATATCGATTTCTGCATTATTTCTCGATTTTTTAGATGATATTCCCTCTCTCCTACCCATTGATATGCATAGTACATCAGTTGTGTTTGAAGCAATGAATCATAAAGCACTTTTAATCTATTAATATATATGTGTATATATATATATATATATATATATATATATATATTTTTATATATATTTATATATTTATATATATATATAATAATATATATATATATTTATATATATATATATATATATATATATATATATATATATATATATATATATATATATATACAGTATTCTATTGAGGTCTAAAATTATAGAGGACTGAACAATTCTGACGAAGTACTGTAGCTAATAATACTTTTTATAGTGATCAATATAATATGTAATATCCACGATCGAAAGTTTGTTAAAACAAATGCAAATTGTTGATTAAAATCAACACAGGCAAATCAACGAAGGAATGTAAATAAAAATTATGTAGTGCCAATGAATACGAAACATCTTTTATCGTGAAAATTTCGCGAACAATGTTCGTGTATATTTATTTGTCTATTTGTGCAAAGGTTGGATTTTGTAAAGATATGTGCATAGCTAATATATTCGTTGAGATATAATTTGAGAGAGTCAAAAGTCAAGGTGACCCGGTATTAATATAGAAATATTCAATTCATGTAGATAGTCAATATTAAAGTTCATTTTCTCCAAGAAAAATGTGGGCCCTTTAAATATTGCCATTTATTATTATTATTTAAGTTTGTTGCAGATTGGAATAGTTTCAGGCAATGAAATTATTATTATTGTTCACACTTCTATAAACTTGAGACAAAATAGTTTCATTGGAAATAGCCAGATTTTGCATAAAGCCTCAAAAAAACTGAACTTATTCAATGCATACTCACACTATTAATTGTATAAGTCGACGAGATATTTTTGCGTACTAATATATCATAATTGTTAACACTTCTTTAATTTTGAGACAATAGTGTTATTGAAAATAGCCAGATTTTGCAAAAAGCCTCAAAAAAACTTGACTCATTCAATGCATACTCACACTATTAATTGCATAAGTGAAAGAAGTATTTTTGTGTATTAATATATCATTTATATTGATTCTTCTATAATTTTGAGACAAAATCGTTTTATTGAAAATAGCCCGATTTTGTATAAAGCCTCAAAAAAAACTTAACTCATTCAATGCATACTCACACTATTAATTGCATAAGTCGTAGAGGTATTTTTGTGGTCTTATGAGAGCATCGAGATTGCTTGATTAGTTTTCATATTATGTATAAGCAAAAATATAAAAAACACGACTTTTTGCTCCCAAATGTTAATGGAAAATTTATAAATGATAGTTGCGTATCCATAACATGGCAAAATATAAGTACGGACTATTTTTCGTGTAATGCCACAAACGGTATCCAGCTACTATTCTTGCCACGCACTTGTACATACAAGTGTATCCTCTAATCCGGCTGAAGGACTTCATTCCTAAAACCTAAAAACCACCTCCCTGACACATACTTCAGGGAGGAATGAAACACGTGGAATTTGCCATTTGCAATTTTCAACTTTAGTTTGTCTGAGCTCTTGATAATAGGTTTATATTCGAAAACACATGTCGTAAACGATGAAACAATACAAGGATGTGAGGAGTACACGTATTTAGGAGTAAAAATATAGAAAGAGGGCTCTAACAAGAAGGAGAATTCCCACAGGATTAGTCAAGCTAAACAAGCCATAGCGAAGTTAAACCTTGTTGTGGTCAAACCAGATACATAAGAAGACAGAGAAAAGAATATATGAACCAATCGTCCAAAGCATTTTACTATATGGAGCAGAAACATGGGAATTCACGAAAAGGGCAAAACAAGGACTAGAAGCTGTTGAGATGGATTTCTTAAGAGCTGTCGAGTATCAAGTATGGAACGAATTCTGTTGTTTGTTACGCTGCACAGAATTGTTTAATTCAGGGTAGGTCGCAATGTTTTCATTAAAACTTTATCGTCATAACTTAGTGCACTAAAGTTATGGGATAACAAATATTCCACTAAGTCACCATTGAAATTTTTAAAATTAACTTCAGTAACCGAATTCATTTTAAAAACAATACGCGAGCAAAATAAATTAAAACCAAAACAAACTGTCTTCGTCCACGACTAGTGACAACGGTCCAACGAATTCACTCGATTTTACCCGAAAGCCTATAGTTGTGATTGGTAGACATTGTTTGAGGTATCCTTTTTGAACTGAGCAGCTAGTTTCTATCGGTGTTGCTTTTATCGGTCTTTTCTATTTCAATAAAGTGAATAAGGTACATTCATTCGCAGCGTTTCCTTTTCTCTCTGGCATGGCATATGGAACAATAAACGCGTCTATACCTTATTAAGCCTCTGCAGCATTGTCACTGTTGATGAGAAATCTTGAAATGAATGAAATGCATGTAAATACCTTCTATCGTGATTAATAAATTATGTTATATAATGTAGGTTAAAAGGAAGGTAGGTGCATAAAATAACATGATTTTGATTAATATGAATATGCTGAATGCTGACTATTCAATATAATATAGTAGTGATACACGGAATATTATTGAGGAGGCGGTTTAGCCTCCATAGCCGCCCCTGATGGGTACATATGTCGTTTAAATCCAACTAATTTCAGTTGAATCAAGCCAAGTGTTTTACTTCATTTGATTAAAAATTTTTAAATATTGTTTGTTTCTATTTTGTATGGGCGATAACCGATTGCGTTATCAATCTGAATGTTCCTCTAATTTCCGACAATTCAGATATGCAGCAACTACGACGAACGCAAAATGGGCGATAGTCAAATCATAACGAAATTTATGTGATTGCAGGTGCCCATTAAACTCGAAATACGTTCGAACCGTGAACGCGAAATGAAAAACAATACGATTTTTACGACACTCGTTCCAAGAAAAATCGAAATCAATACCGGCAATTAATTTTTGACTGCTTCTACAAATCGGATAGCCTACATCATCCTCTGATGTAATTTGTATCATCGTACCTACCCATGCACACACAAGTCGCCGTCGTCCTTGAATTAATTTTAAGTATGCATATAACACACCATTACGCCAAATTCAATTTGTAAATAAAATGTAAAATTTTATTCGTGTGCTAATATTTGCACTACTTACTTGTTTCGTGTATCCGAAATGATGTGTATAAGCCAATGAGTTAACACGTTTCTGATTGGAGAGATCGTTTAGTTGAAAAGTTGCCCGAGAAATTTGAAAATTTGGAAAAAACTAAAATAAAAATGAAATGCTGTTCTTTGGTATGCGAATCAGTTAATAATGTCTGGATCTATCTGGTCAATTTTTTTTAAATGTTCGTAATAGTCCGAAAGAGTTTTCAGAGAAAGAAAAATTGGGAAAGTTGCACGAAAAATTTGGGACAAATTTTAAGTACTTTTTTCTATGAGATTTTTGTATGAACTTAAGAAGATTGGAACGATGAGAAAAGTAATTATTTTTACTTCATGCGCGTCGCGGTCCTGGAAAAGATTTCAGGAAACATTTACAGAGAAAAGCCGGACCAACTGCAAACATCATAATTTTTTTATGCATTTTCGAACGGATTGACCGATTCGGCTAATTCAAATCAAATCAAATCAAAATATGCTTTATTTTCTTGAAATTATACACTTTATTGAAATAGCGAAAAATATAGCAAATAAACAATGTAAAACATAAAAATAAAAACACAATTGAATATTTTTGGAGAAAAAAATACTACGCCACTGCTTTCTCTTGAAATAAAAATAAATTTTCAGATCCGCATTTATTTTTGAGTAAATTTGATCTCATGGATTTTCTTTATACGACGTATGGTTTTCGTTTGAAAAAATTAAAATCGTTTTAATTCAGGATCAATTCTTCTAAAATCTGGTGCAATGTGGAAATGTTTGTGCATCGACTGAAAGCATATTAAGAGATCAGATTTTTTCCAAATGTACAAAAAATGTACCGAATCTCATAGAGTCGTCGACAATATTATCTCTGTTATTACTAAAAAAATTATTTCTTTTCAAAATTGTATCACCCTGTATCTCAAAAGTTAAGACTTTTAGGACATATGTTCATAGGTAGTCTTTTTTCTTTAAATGAGTCGAAGAATCACACCCTTAAATATTAGCATGTCTTCATGGAATACCTCTTATATGTGAACTAGGACATTTATTTGAATCTAAAGAGTTCACGAAGCATCGAAATATCCACATCTACCCTAGACGGTAATTGTTAGATATGTTAATTTGTTTATCACAATCGATGGAAATTGATGGACAGACTGTTTCGCCCTTATTGGGGCTCATCAGTATCATCCATCCGCCGAAAGTGATAACCAAACTAACATTTCAAACGGTCATACATTTTTCTTCTGATAACTCCATGGCATATAAATATGACACAGCGCCACCAGTCGGAAACAATTGAACCACATCTTTCAGACAGACGAAAACATTTCGGCAACGAGAACTAGTACGTCCGGAACACCCGAAGGTGGCTACTGTATTCGCTAAGCAAGAGTAAAGTTGACACATCAATTTGCCGTGTGATTCAACATTCACACACCGCAAGCAGCAATCGCTCCGAATTTTATCGCAATGGCAAATGATGTTGAATCACATCGAATTGATGTGTCAACTTTACTCTTGCTTAGCGAATATAGTAGCCACTTTCGGGTGTTCCGGACGTACTAGTTCTCGTTGTCGAAATGTTTTTCGTCTGTCTGAAAGACGTGGTTCAATTGTTTCCGACTGGTGGCGTTGTGTCATATTTATATGCCATGGTTACTAGAAGAAAAATGTATGACCGTTTGAAATGTTAGTTTGGTTATCACTTTCGGTGGATGGATGATACTGATGAGCCCCAATAAGGTCGAAACAGTCTGTCTATCAATTTCCATCGATTGTGATAAACAAATTAACATATCTAACAATTACCGTCTAGGGTAGATGTGGATATTTCGATGCTTCGTGAACTCTTATAAACAGCTCCGCTAGGAGGTTTGTTTGATTAGTTTCAAATAAATGTCCTAGTTCACTTAATTTTATAACCACGGGCTTGTTTTCTTTTTAACACGAATAATTCTTACTTATATATATATATATATATATATATATATATATATATATATATATTCATATATATTCATATATATATATATTCATATATATATATATATATATATATATATATATATATATATATATATATATATATATATATATATATATATATATATATATTTATATATATATTTATATATATATATATATATATATATATATATATATATATATTTATATATATATATATATATATATATATATATATATATATATATATATATATATATATATATATATATATATATATATATATATGACACTACAACCTATGAAACAATCGAGAAGTATTTTTCGGGGCCATATAATCAGAAATATGATGTATTCAAATAATTTGAATTAATTTCACAGTTGGTTATGAGATATTGGTTAGAAAAGGCCGAATAATGTTACGGTTAATTACAGCACAGCAACGTCTACATTCGTAATAATTCATGGCTCTATTCGAGAACTAGATTAACTCGTTCAATAACTTATTTGTAGTGTTTTAGTTCGGGAAGCAGAAGAGCATATTTCTCTGGTATAACGGTCTAATTAACCGTGTCCAATGGCTATTACTTCAATCACTGATCAAGGATATTTTCATCAAATACGGCAATTTAAAATTGTGCTTTCCTCGCATATTATCTGAAATTCTATGCAACAACAAAATTACGTCTAAGCAATTAGTTAATGGCGAAAATTGATATTTTCGTTTACTCAATTAGTTATCTGTCCGAACTAGAGTTTTCTTAATATTTTTATGCATGTTTCATCATTACTTCAGATTGTCCCACTCAAATTATCATTTAACTTCCAATTTTCGATGTGTCCATTTTGTTCGGCTGTATCCAGTTTAAAACATAAGTCAACTTAAATTAAATTATAAATATGTATATATATATATATATATATATATATATATATATATATATATATATATATATATATATATATATATATATATATATATATATATATATTATATTGGAAATTAATATTTATTTGCGCTAAACTGACCCAGCGTGTATGATAAAACTCACTGTTTTGCTCTTCGACAATCTCATCAGGCCAAACAAACGACAATCGCCGATGACTCATGTCACTTCACACAAATTTGTTGCCAGCATTTATGAGAAAATGTTCGATATCCGTGCCACACACGGCGGAAACACTAGATATTATTTCCTAACGTATTATTATCTTCATATATATCATTATATATATACATATATATATATATATATATATATATATATATATATATATATATATATATATATATATATATATATATATATATATATTTGAAAAACTTGGTTCACGGAATGAACCGCGTGAAAGATTTGAAAAATCTCGACGTTTCGGCTCCTTTTGCGAAGCCATCTTCAGGACCTTAAACCATCATGCTGGCTACGTTATGTAGACGATGTCTTTGCGATCTGGCCCCATGGCGGAGACTCGTTGCTCCACTTCTTGAATCATTTGAATGGCATACATCCAAGTATCCAATTCACAATGGAAGTGGAAAACGATGGGTCTCTGCCATTCCTCGATGTCATGGTCAAAAAACTTCCATCCCAAGGCTTCTCCTATTCAGTTTATCGTAAACCCACCCATACAAACCGTTATCTGAACGCCCAGTCTCACCACCATCCTTCTCAACTTAACTCTGTAGTTAATACCCTAATCCACCGCTCCATTCGACTATCTGACGACGAACACCGTGAATCAGAACTCAATACTCTAAAACACATATTATTACAGAACGGTTACAACACATATCAAATCAACAAGAGCATACGCAAACACACAAACATCACCCCACCTCTACCTCCTTCCAATCCCACTGAACAAGAATCTACAACTAAATTATTTCTTGCTTACATCAAAGGAGTAACAGATAAGATCGCAAGATCTCTCAAAAACACGAACATCAAAACAATATTCACCACTCAACAAAAACTCTCCCATCTGGTCAGATCCGTCAAAGATAAAATTCCTAACGAAAATCACGGTGTTTATGAGATTCCCTGTTCCAATTGTCCTCGTTCTTATATAGGACAAACAAACCGACGAATTCAGGTCCGTGCCAAAGAACATTCACTTTCAGTAAGACACTCAGATATCTCCAACGCCCTTTCCCAACATCATACCCAAACAGGCCACATTATCGATTTCCCCAATACAAGAACTATTGCTCCCGTCCTATCTTTCAAATCCCGAATTTTCCGTGAAGCTGTAGAAATAGAAAAACGTCCAAATTGTTTGAACACCAGAGATGACAGTCACAGACTCCCATCAGCATGGAAACCACTTCTCAGTGGACGCCATGTAACGCCCAATCAGAGTGTATCCCGCACTGATGAGCGTGAGTACCCGCCCCCCTCCCCTATAAATACGGCCACGCGACGATCGGCCCGTCAGTTGACTCTGAAGAGTAGGCAGGTTGAGACTTCAAAGTTGACAGGAAGCAGTACGGTTAGTGGAGTAGGCAGGTTGAGACCACGCAATCGTATTGTTTCCGATTCCTCCTAATTCGAATCGTGGGGTAGGCAGATTGAGGCCACGATTCTGAATTATTCCCCTTCTAATTCTCCTGAAGATGGCTTCGCAAAAGGAGCCGAAACGTCGAGATTTTTCAAATCTTTCACGCGGTTCATTCCGTGAACCAAGTTTTTCAAATACTTCCGACCGCGGAAATCTTTCTGAACATATATATATTTATATAAATATATATATATATATATATATATATATATATATATATATATATATATATATATATATATATACAGTGCTTTCATGATGAAAGGAACAAATTCATTAAAAAATTAGGTTTCTATTTCATGTTAAAATCCTCGGACAGGTCGATTAGTATTTTTATTTGGGCAATTTTCGCAATAAAAATTTTGTATACAGGGTGTCTCATTCAAGAGCTATGGCTTTGTCATTAGTTTTTTTTAAAGGTAATACCCTGTATATTATTTCACTTTACAATTCTACGATAAATTCTTATCACTTTTTGTGAACATACCATATGCCTCAACTTGATGGATTCCCAGATTATAACGGAGATAGTGGAGCACCTGGAGATTTAAAATGTGGATTAAAAGTACAAAAAAAAATTTAGGTAAACATTGTCATTAAATCTGAAGAATGAAATTTCACATGTACCATCTGAATTCATTCACTGGTGCTGTATAGTCCGCAGTTTTCACGTTTTTAACGCTCCAGTCACTACACTACTTCATTGTTTAAGAAAATGCAATTACTTGAGAGAGAACGTATTGAAGTACTTATGATGATTGGTTTTGGAGATAGGGTGCGTTCACAAGAAGAAGTCTGCAATCTATTCAATGAAAATCATCCTGATCGTCCGCCAATTACTAGATCGACAGTCAGCAAAATTGAATCAAAATTCAGGAGATACGGCCACGTTAGAGATTTACCTAAAGGAAGACCACCGAGAGTATCTGAAGAAACAGTGCTGAACGTTCTACTAGAAACCCAAGATAACCCTCATACATCCATTACTACAATTTCCAATAATTTCAATTTATCAGTAGGGTCCGTGCATAAAATACTTAAGGTAAATAAGTATCATCCCTATAAAATTAAGCTGGTACATGAATTATTAGAAGACGATTTTGACCGCAGAGTACAGTTTTGTGAGCAGATTCTTGAAATTCATAATCAACATCTAAATTTCATTACAAACATAATTTTTTCTGATGAAGCCACCTTTACTTTAAATGGCCACGTCAACAGACAAAACTGTAGGTATTGGGCGACCGAGAATCCTCATTGGATGCAAGAATGCCACACACAGCGGCCTCAAAAAATTAATACATGGGCAGCGATTGTTCGAAATCGTATAGTTGGTCCCTATTTTTTTGAAGGAACACTAAACGGAGAGGACTACTTGAACTTTCTCCAGTTCGAACTCATTCCGGCTTTAGCTGTTTTGTTTCCTAACCCACAAGATCCTGACATACCTAATAACGAGATATGGTTTCAACAAGATGGGGCACCTCCTCACTATTCAATCGCTGTTCGAAAATTTCTTGATGCAACTTTTCCCAACAGATGGATAGGACGGAGAGGTCCGATTGAGTGGCCGCCAAGATCACCGGACATAACCCCATTGGATTTTTTCTTATGGGGTTATTTGAAGTCTAAAGTTTATTTGAATAGACCAAATAATATTGATGATCTAAAAGAGAGAATCAGGCAGGAAATAAGACTTATCAGTCCAGAAGTAATTGAAAATGTGCAACGGGAAACATTGAATCGACTTCAAAAATGTCTCGAAGTAAACGGACAACAGATTGAACATATGTAAAAATTAAATTAGTAATTACATTTGTGTGTTTTCATATCGTACCTCTCATTACCCACTATCTCCGTTTCTGGCAATCCATCGAGTTGAGGCATATGGTATGTTCACAAAAAGTGATAAGAATTTATCGTAGAATTGTAAAGTGAAATAATATACAGGGTATTACCTTTAAAAAAACTAATGACAAAGCCATAGCTCTTGAATGAGACACCCTGTATACATATTTTTAATTGCGAAATATGCCCAAATCAAAAATACTAATCGACCTGTCCGAGGATTTTAACATGAAATAGAAACCTAATTTTTTAATGAATTTGTTCCTTTCATCATGAAAGCACTGTATATATATATGTAAATACATATATATATATATATATATATATATATATATATATATATATTTATATATATATATATATATATATATATATATATATATATATATATATATATATATATATATATATATATATATATATATATATATATATATATATATATATATATATATATATATATATATATATATATATATATATATATATATATATATATATATATATATAAATTTATTTGTTGATTGATTGAGTTATTTATTTATTCATTCATCAATTCTTTCAGTCATTCTTTTATGTATTCATTCATTTATTTAAAAAGTAGATAGCCAAAATTTTCAGAAATATTTTTTGCTTATTTCTGAGTTTTTACTCCTTCAGCATTCTCGACAGAATAGAGTTGTATGTATCCACCAATGACGTCACACGAAATTAATGTTTTTGGGGCCCACATGTCCTTGTCACAGGGGGTCACATTTGTGATACCCGCTCGCCTCTGAGGTTGAGCTTTTTTTGAATTCATTCATCATAAAACGTCATGAAGATTATGATTCGTCCCACTATGTAACATTTTGTTAATCCCCTACCAACTCCTGTATTTGGCTTAATTTTTCTCGGGGTTTAATTTGGATTAAGGGCCGGAAGACGTCCAAGGATTGTAATCCAGAAACAGGAGCATATTATTTTCCCCCTATGTAACACGTTGTTAATCTCCTACCGACCCCCTAACGTGTATTTGGCTTAATTTTTCTCCAGCTTTAATTTGGTGTAAGGGCTGGGAGACGTCGAATGATTGTAACCTAGAAACAGGAGCACATAATTTTCCCCCTTGCCCCTCGATATTGAATTTGAAGTTTTATTCGAATTAATCGTCTGTTGATCTGTCTAATTTTCAGATGAAGTCGTATTTTCGACAACTACGTTGCTCTTTAATTTAAAAATTTTCGCTTTTGTAAATAATATTAGGAAGATTTAACATAATTAATAAGTATTTCAAATTTATTCGTGATTAAAGCAAAACTCTATTTTTCAAAATAAACATTTAACTTAACTACATATTTATGAAGTTTGAATGAAAGTGATTATTTGATATATGAGCAAGTATATATCAGAGGTTATTATAATTTGTCCATTTACTACTTCCCCACATTTCCTTGATATTGAATTCATAATTTTATATAGCTTTGAAACATATGTTAACGGAGTGAATCGTAAAAATAATTAATTGGTGACACAGGATCATCAACTTTTTTTTTGCCCACAGGACGGTAACGGCACGATTTGCCGCGCGCGATAAATCGTACGCGATATCACAACGACCAAAATTCACAAGTTTGTCATACAATTAATGCAGCAGTCGCCCACTGGTTAAATAATGCCGCGGCGGTTTTAAATATCGTCGCGGCAGGACGTTACCGCACAAACCCGCGATTTGGCGGTCAAGAAACGCGCGAATTCGTGTAGCCTGACTTTTGAACGCGCGTTTCTTGACCGCCAAATCGCGGGTTTGTGCGGTAACGTCCTGCCGTGACGATATTTAAAACCGTCGCGGCATTATTCAACCAGTAGGCGACCGCTGCATTCATTGTATGACAAATTTGTGAATTTTGGTCGTTGTGATATCGCGTACGATTTATCGCGCGCGGCAAATCGTGCCGTTTCTGTCCTGTGGGCAAACGCCCACAGTTGTAAATAACTCAATATTTAGAATTTTGAAAGTTTTGAACTTCGAATGATTTTGATAGACTCTTGTGAAATCAAGCGATTGGACCAGTTCTTTAAAATGTTTGTAACAGCACTGTCCCCTAAGATAATAGGATATATTATGCCCATGTTAGTACAAGGAAATGCAACACTCATATTGGTGCAATAGGTTTCGATAGACTTTTATCGATTTGTGAGAGTGAATGGTACAAAAAATCAAAAATATTGCAATGGAGAAACTTCTGAATTATTTCTTTCGACGTTACTGAAGAGTGATTGAGAAATCGCCCTATTCTCGTTTCTCCACATTTTCATCTTCTGCATCTCGTACGAAATGATCTCATCGATGACTCCTAGGTTTTTCCACCAAAGCGGAAGGAATTTTGTATGAGTCATGTTTTTTTTATCTTACGCATCCATGTATCTTCTTGCTGTGATGCGACTGAAAAAAGATGGCTGCGATCAATGCGTGTACGTTGCGAGAACTGGAACGAATCTGTAAAAACTGTGAGGAAATAAGTCAACAAATATTAGAATCATATTGAAGCCGAAGTAGTCTAGATCGGAGTTTCCCAAACTGTGAGACGCAAAGCCCAGTGGCGCCGTGCTCACTTCACAGGGGCGCCCTGACAGTTTGGATAACTCAACAAAAAATTATGTAAAAACCTACGAATAGCGGAATTTTTGGGGTGGTCTATTTCTACTTGATCCTGTGTTAAATCAGTTCGTGATCGCAGAATATTCTTGCAAGTTGTCAAGCCTTCTGGACCGTAAGGTATTATCGGGCTAGGCATGTCGATGTGCCTTTTGCGATAGATCTGGCAGATTTCGGAAAGCATATAAGCAAATGCTGAGTTTCTTTAATCTCTCTCTGCAAGGAGAGAACAGTCACCCATTGGAAACAACGGACAAAATATCATCAGCTTTCATGATAAGCTCTAGTTATGGAAAAGACGATATCAAAGATTCTTGTTCAATATTTGGCGTCAAATGCATTTAATCTTCCTCAAGATGTGAAAACCATATTTCAAAAGAATATATCGCAAATCATCATTTGATTTGAGAAATATATAGAAATGAAAATTTCCATAGATTTGCAGGGATTTAGGATCCATTCAACACTAGTGCTCCGTCAAATTTTACTTCTTTAGGAACCTTTTAGAACATTTTCGGAAACACGCAACAGCAACAAAAATGTTCTCCAGTGGAACTAAAGCTTTACATATTGTGGTTTTATTGATTAAGTGTTTGTCGTTGACAGGTAATAAATCAAACAAAACCAACAAAAGTAAATTAAGGGAATAATTACATGGAATGGAGCACATGGAATAAACAGCAAATAATGATGACGATCCACCAAACATTAACTCCCAGCATTTTTGTTTAAATTTCCATAATGTTAGACGTAAGTTTTTTCGTTGTAAATCGTAAAAAAGAAGGTCGAAAATTCTTTAATACTAACCGTCAGATGCTTTAAATCACAGTAGTAGTTGCCCCAACGTGTAATCCACGTTATTCGTATGATTCACTTCACGAAACGAAGTTTGCCTGCTGGCGGCAGGCCTTGACCTTTCGGCACAACAATTGGGCGCGAAGTTGAAGCCGTCCATTATGTAATGCTGATGAGCTCTGGTACAAGGTTGACGCACCATGGTTTAGCTTAGAAGGAATCTGATGTTTTGATCAATGACCGGCAATTCTTAAAGACCGAGAAGTATTAATATTAACTTCATTTTCAGGGTCTGAATATCTCGATATTAATGGATGGACGGTCGTACTTCTTATCGATTTAAGTTGAAATGATTCTTAACTTTGGAATAAAGTAAAATCGATAAAGAGAGAAGTGAGTTATTTGTTGTATTTTCCCCGAAAATAATTGCACATTGCACTGTATCGAAAGTGAATCGTGAGGTGCTGGAGTAATAATATTAATAGTAAAACTTTAATATCTCACACAAGGTTGCGGTTAAATAAAATGATTTAAATCGTGATTTAAATTAAATTATATAACTGAGATTAAATTCTCGCACATCACTTGGCGAAACATCATAATGAATAAAGTTTAAACTTAAAAAAAATACACTTGGCTTTCACTATATAAAAAATATTTAGCAGTAAATGATCGAAAAATAACATTGAAACAATTTTTACAAATAAAAGAAACTTGAAGTCATTCTTGGTCAATAATAAAGAATAATCTCACATCGGAGGAAACAGTGGTGTTTACAAAATATTTTGCGACGAATGTCCTGCTTTCTATATTGTAAAAACAGGATGGAATATAAACATTCGTGTTGAAGAACATAAAAAGTCAATTTTACAAAATAAAAATACCACTGGCTTCTCCGAACATTGTATGAAATTTAATCATTTCCTGGATTTCAACAAAACCCAATTGTTGCATTCAGTTAACAAAGGAAAGCGCCTTGAAATTCTCGAAATAAGTTCCGCCCATAATAGTCAATTACCCCTTGTAAACGAACAAATTGACTTTCAGGAATCACCTTTGCTTTTGTCTGTTTTATAAATTAAGATGCAATACTCTCCTGTAGTCAGTCTTGATAATGAGTTCATAACTCGAAACATGTTGACTATCTTTTACTGCTAATCACAGTATCTAAATATTTTTTATATAGTGAAACTTAAGCCAAGTGTGTTTAATTTTAAAGTTTAAACTTTATTCTTAAATTATATTATTGCTGTAAAAAAAAGTTTGTAAAAAAAAGTCACCGAAGCAAATAACTCTTTAGGAAATTCAAAAAATAGTAGAATATTGCCAAATAGGTTTTTTTTTCTACCACCTCTTCGGGACATTTCAGGTATATTTTGGTATCAAACTACGATTCAAACAAGAAAGTATAGGAACGCGCAAGTTACTTATGAATCTATGGGCTGACTATAAAATAAGAAATGATCTGTCTCGCGTCAACCGCACATTATAAAGACGAACAAATTTTTTGATCCGACAGGAAAGCCGCGGCACGTGTCAAAAATTTTCATGTCGACACGATAAGTTATTTTGTATGTCGCCGAGAAGATTTTCTAACTGTAAATCTATTCCGGCGAATAGAGACAAAATAAAGGAAATAAGTGATTTTAAAATTCTTTATTGACATATTTAAGGAAAAAAATCAGTATAAATTGATTAAAATCAAAAAAATCACGATTTTCATTTTTTTTTATGTTTTCAAAAAACCGTGATTTCTTTGCAACCCTGATACACATAAATTAACCTATACGTAATAAGTGAGGGAGCAAAGGAAATACACTGAAGACGAAGTTTATCAAGCGCTACTGTCCCACTTTACCTTCAAGGCACAGCTTATCACTTTTAAAATGATAAGACAAATAGAAAAAATAAAACTTGAAGTATTGAATATAAATTTAAATAAACAGCCTTATCAATAGAAATACCCGCTCAAAGTTGAAAAAGGAATCTTAAGCTAATGAACCATATAACTTGTTCAAATTGTGTTCTGAACAAACCCTTCCATCTCTAAAGTGATAATCGCGCCTGTACTTAATTTTTTTCTTCAGGTAGGGTGGTTGAGAATTCTGTAATATTTTGTGCAAAAAAAGGATTCTGTAAAATCATATCACAATTAGTGTAGTCATTGAAGCGTAAAATAGTTTTTTCTTAAAATCGTGATTTTTCGAAAAATATGTGTTCCAAAGCAGCCAAATTGCTAAAATCCATCAAACTATTTATATTAAAGTTAATTCTAGACGGAATACGATTAATTTTAATCTTGTTGGAAATGGCACTTATGAAACACATTGATTTAAAAAAAGAAACCATTAGATGTTCCTCTTTATTTCATTACAGCTCACTCATTTTACGTGCAAAAGACTTTTAACAGTGCTCATTTTAAAGCTTATTTCAAGCACTATAAAATTATTCATTAGAATGCATAAAATTCATTCGCTCTCCGCTAGATGGCATTGAATGAATACATGGATTAAATTTCAGAAAAAATAAAAAACGGCTTTGATCTTCAATATCTCGCTTAATATTGCACTTAAAACACTCTATAAAAAACCAATTTGTTTATTTTTTACCTGCTACAATTTTGTTCATAACTCGCAAAGATAATATTATCGTTAAAATGCATATTTTTGGAGATATTTGCAAAAAACCGTGGAAAAATTCCGTATTTTCAATTGCCAATAACTTGAAAAGTATTGGGGGGGAAAAGTTTTTGCTTAGAATTAGGTCTTCTATCGATGTCCGAGGTTATTTTGAAAAAAAATTCCACCACCGAAAAGGTGTGGCAACCACCCCTAGGGTGAAAACAGATTTCGGGTGCATATCACTTTTGAAGTTAAGGGTAAGATAATTCTAATTCCAAAATTTCATGTAAATCGGTTCATAGTAAAAAATTTCTGAGCTAAAAAGCTTCAATGACTGCACTAAATAGTTGAGTACTGAAATGGCCAACGATTCAATCATGATTTAAATAAAGTTCAGGATGAACCGGTTGGAATATAAAATTCTCAACCCTAGACTACGATTTTTGAGGTTTTCGTAATGTGATACAAAGGAAAGTCAATTAATTACGATTCAACTGGTGCACAGTTTCTTGGTGAAAGTTTATATTCCACCTTTTTGCACTTGAAGGTATTTTACGTAAAACGCAGATCCTCTCATTTCTATCGTTCACTTTCCCGAGTCTTCATTTTCATTTTCGGATATTGAAGCTACTCGTAAACCCAACTTCCTCGTCTGATTTCCTATTCCGTTCATAACCGGGAGGAAAGAGTGCCCGGGGGACGAGGGTGCGATGTTTTCTCCCCTCGCGTATAAGGCGTATCCATGGCGACTATGTTTTATGTGTCAGGGAGTCAGAAACAGGGAAGCCGTAACGACTTCATCCCCATCTCTCTCGGATCGTTTCATCCCAAATTGGCAGATTGGGGTTGAGCATGTCGGCGCCGGATTCCTCGTGTGCGTGACTGATTCGAACATCCTTATGTAGGGCAAAATTAGTAGTGGACGTTGATGTATCCCATTAACAACTTGATAAAGTGTGGGGGGTAAATGAGTGGAAAAAAATTGAGTTTGGATGACATTTAGAGAAAACTCATGTTTTAAATATGAGCTAGATTTTGAATATAAGGGTGTTAGATTTTGAATCTTGGTGTTAGATTTTGGATCTGGGTGCTAGATTTTGAATTTGGGTGCTAGATTTTGAATTTGGGTGCTAGATTTTGCTTCTGTGTGCTAAATTTTGAATCTAGGTGCTAGATTTTGAATTTGGGTGCTGGATTTTGAATTTGGATGATAGATTTTTCTTCTGTGTGCTAAATTTTGAATCTGGGTGCTAGATATTTCCGGAGAAACTTCTTGACACATATTTGAACTAAGGAAGTAAAATTTATACTATTCAAATTTTTAATGTATCGGATAATGAGCTGTAGTATCGTTGATGGCCTATGAAAAATATATAAAACAGCAGTGCATCACCTCGTTTATCACATTTTCCCAGACGCAATAATAAGTATGGGTCATCTAAAACTGATCGAATGTGCACTATTTGGCGTTAACTATCTACATTTAACGATGGCATAACCCTGTCTCGAAGACAATTTTTTATACTTGTTTTAACCGCGATATTATATTTTATTGTCGATATATGAATCAAACGAGTCTTTTCGGAGGTATTGAACTGAACTGATGAATCTAAGTTATATATTTTCATTAGTATTATTAGTAGTATTATCCTCGCAAACAATAGACTACAGTCAACTATCAAAATTTGTGTGATTTTCACTGAAACAAAAAATTCTGTATGACTCATTAGAACCATTGGTTTATTATCAATTTTATTCTCTCCACATTTTCATAAAATATTACTTATTTACTTGAACTAATAGAATTTTTTTCTATTGAAGTTATGGCGGAATAAAAAGTGTTAAAGTATATAAATAATTATTAACTGTTAATAAAGTGCGTTTATTAAACAGTGTGATAACTATTAATAAATATTTTTTCACTATATACTAATTATAAGAAAATTGTTTTTTTAATGAATCTAATGGAATCGAGCACAGATTAACATAACATATCTGCTCTTCAAAAAATTTGAAGTGAGATTTGTGGAGTGGGGAGTGATCGAGCAAAATCTCACATCTTATACCAAAGTGAAGGGGGGCTCGAAAAATCTCCAAAATAATGGATGCCCCCTTAGTTGAAAAGTTTTCCATTATGGTTCCAAAATTTTGGCGGACACTGTTACACATATATATATATATATATATATATATATATATATATATAGTCATATATATATATATATATATATATATAGGTATATATATATATATATATACATATATATATATTTTAAATACTGGGTTAAATGTTAAATACTGGGGTTTATTAACACAAATAAGAATAACTATTTAGACCAACTCCGTTTATTGCTCCATACGTTAACAACTTGTTCATACGTTCAAGCATACTCGACGACTCCCTCTTCTTCACTGTTCTCTCCTGCGCAGTAGTTT
This sequence comes from Cynegetis impunctata, assembly GCA_030704885.1. Taxonomy (NCBI): domain Eukaryota; kingdom Metazoa; phylum Arthropoda; class Insecta; order Coleoptera; family Coccinellidae; genus Cynegetis; species Cynegetis impunctata. The sequence continues at coordinate 685,569 of JARQZK010000023.1, read as the reverse complement.
CCTACTGCTGCATTGGTAAGGCGCATGACTGCTTGTACCACTCGTCCGTCCTGACGTAACAAATGATGGGGTGCATAAAGGGGATGTATAGGGATACCGTTAACACGGCCATCCTGTGATTAGTGCGTCCTCGCACTGTGTCTATCTGTAAGCATCAAGTACGAAACAGAATTTTCGTTATGTCTAAATCAACTACATATAATTTTTTTTTTGATATCAAGTGGTATTGCCATTTCTACAACTTCATCTTATGTCAGTCAAAGTTTTCATAGAGTTTCACTATATAATATAACATTTTCAATTCATAGCCACAAATTATGTAATGTACCTACTACCTTCTTCTTTCTGCATACTTCAAGTTATATCAGAGTTTTACTATATAATAAAACATTTTCTATTCATTGCTGTAATGTAATGATACCTACTACCTTTAAAACATACTGTTACTACCCTTTTTAAACCTAGTGGTACTGCCACTATTTCATGTCTTGTGTGATCGCCACAAACATATAAGGCAACGTGAGATCGTCAAGTTCCTCTTTTCATTCAAGTGGAGTGGGATCGCCACCTCCTACTTACTTTTAATTCATTTAATGATACTTCATTTTGTTTTTAACCTAGTGGATTCACCACTAATCCATTTTTTAAAATCTTTCACCATGCATGATATCGAAAAGAAAAGACAACGAAAATAAATGTAATACATCTGTATTACATTGCATTCAATAAACCTCAGGTTGCATTGCAATCAACACATAACTAATAAATTATTCAAAACGGCAACAATAATAAATGTAATTCATCTGTATTACATTGCATTCAATAAACTTTAGGCGGCATTGCAATCATTCACGTAACCAATAAATTATTCAAAACGAATCATCCAGCAAATCAATTCAATTCAACAAAAATCATAAAAGTATTAACATACTAATCTTACTCTTTGTTTATGTTGTGGCAGGCCACGATCGTAATTACTCATGAGCGGCTACCGTCATCTGTCGACCTTGTTTATGTAGCACATTCCTCGTTACTAGAGCACGAACAGTGTAAGGCCCTTGATATTTGTCCCTTAATTTCCCTCCGCCGTTGGCTCGAGGTAGTGTATATAGTCAAATTGCTGAGCTGGACGGTTTCCACTGTTTCTTATTTTATTTCGGGCATCTGCGACATCCTTATTTGGGTCAATAATATTATTAGTTGGCAGTGTGTCACCCAAAAACATCTGTGTAGTCGCTAGTCTAGGAATTATTCCAAACTGAAGTACTTTTGGTGAGTATTCTGTCATCGAAGTTGAAGATTATATGCATAACACTCTCAATATGATTTATTTTAACAGGAGCGCCATTCAAGTTCTTTATAGTAACACTTTTTCGATGGCAAGCTTGTTGTTATGTAGTTCAAGCCCATCGCATTTTTCTCAATTCTAAGGCAAAGTCGTCTAATCACTTCCCATCAGATAATAAGATCGATATTGCTTGGCATAACAATATCGGGAATAACCATAAAGTATATTTCTAGGGTCAGGGTCGGCAGTACAGCTATTAAATCACAACTCCCAATAGTGTAAACAACTTGCGTTCCGAGTGCCGAAAATGCATGTACTTTTTTTTATTGGTTTTTTTCTCACTGTCTTGTTTATGTCTAACATGCTAAGAATTTCATTCCAAGCTATCATGGAATCTGCTGATGCTGAGTAATTTCTGGTTACGGAACTCGGTTAGTGACTCACAATTTCGACTTTTTAGCGTTTCTTTCTCGGGAAAAGCAACAATTAAGTCATTACAGAAAGCTTTTGTCAGGGTCGAAGCTAGTTAGCTTAAATGATGTGAGCGCTAGTGTCGACATCAATGGCTGCGCAGTAATTCCATCTTTTCCAGATGTGCTAGGCGTTGGCGTTTAACACGTCGACGTCGCCATTTTGGACTGACGACTCAATTCTAATAATTGTTGTTGTTGGCTAGCTACCAAGTTAACTAAGGTTTCTTGACATTGTAATTTAGTTCGTTTTGGACTTACTGAACCGACAATCTTCCTCATCAGCCACAGCACTTTGCTCAAACACTTCACTGTCATGACGAATATGAATTTCATCTTTCATTTCAACTATATAATATTAATGTTTATTCATGATCATTTATGGCCACAGGGTACACACGGGAACATCCCACTTCTGATTTTAAATACTGGGTTAAATGTTAAATACTGGGGTTTATTAACACAAATAAGAATAACTATTCAGACCAACTCCGTTTATTGCTCCATACGTTAACAACTTGTTCATACGTTCAAGCATACTCGACGACTCCCTCTTCTTCGCTGTTCTCTCCTGCGCAGTAGTTTCCTACTGCTGCATTGGTAAGGCGCATGACTGCTTGTACCACTCGTCCGTCCTGACGTAACAAATGATGGGGTGCATAAAGGGGATGTATAGGGATACCGTTAACATATTTATTTATATATATATATATATATATATATATATATATATATATATATATATATATATATATATATATATATATATACAGAGGCGCCGACTTATACAAATATTGGGGGCCCCATACTGGGAGCCTTGCCCCGGTAAATTTTCTACATTTCAGATTGAAAATACTGAGTTTTAAAGTTTTTTTAAAGCATTTTAGAGTCATATGATCAACATTAGAACCCCGAAAACTCGACTCTCGATAACTCGACACTCCGGGAAACTCGACATTATTTGGCTCTGAAAAACGAAACAAAACATAATATAATTTTGAGTGATAATTATGCTTTTAGGCTATTACAGAGCAGTGAGTATATAGCTCTTAAAAGACTGAAATTATATTTAAATAAATCCTGAGATATTATCAAAAGAATAAAACATAAAATATTTCTGTCGCACAGTAATAGCACCTTGATTAATATATAAGTGAAAAAGCTAATTTAAGCTTACTTTGAATAAGGCTCAGGGTTCACTAAATAAAAACAATAGCTCAAAGTTGATGATTTGAAAATATTTAAGTACTTATTATAAAATAATAAATGAAAAAATAATTTGGTATTTGAAAATAACTAATACAGTAGGTACTAATATTTCGAAATTGAAAATTCAACATTCTGTATGTATTTAATTCTCTATTTTAAAAAGATTTTTAATATTGCTCTAAATTATTAAATAATTAAAATAATAAATAATAAGATAATTTTGTGATTTCACAAAGCATAATACGACTATAATTTTCTTTAATTATTAGGGGGCGGAGCCCCTTCAAACAAATTTTTGAGGGAGCTCGGGCCCCCTCAGGCCCCATGCAGTCGGCTCCCACCGTGTATATATATATATATATATATATATATATATATATATATATATATATATATATATATATATATATATATATATATATATATATATATATATATATATATACAGGGTGTCCCACCGGGAAAGAACGCGATCTGTATATGGAAAACTACACATAGGAAACTTTTGGAAATTTGACAGTATACTAATGTTGATAGGGGCAACTCGACTAAAATATTTTCAAGATGGTGTTACTTCCGGTTATACCGGAAGTAGATACCAACTTGCTTATTTTAAATTGGATACCCTATATATTAATACATTTTTAGATTCTACGCAATATTCTAGGCAGATTTCATATATTATGTCCTATACCTAAGTCTGAGCGTTTTTGACATATTTAGGTTTTTATGTCAAAAATGACGATTGCAAGCCCTAATATAATTATCAATTGTTCCTATAAGGATTCCCGTATTACTTACTTTGGGGTGGATTCCTTATTCAAAAAGACTTGCTTCAATAGATTTTGTATAGTATTTGGATAACTAATCATACAGGGTGTTCGAAAAAAAAGATCTAAAATGAGATTGAGAAAACTAACAAAAATCAATTTTTTCAAATGGAAACCCCCCTTTTTTCTTATTTTGTAATATTTAGCATTTAAAAAGAAGGTAACTTTGTATAAAGTTATCTATACCTAAAATTTGAAGTTTTCGAAATATTGCCAATTTAATATTTTTATATGGCGATTTTGCATTTAATCGTTAAACAATTAGATCTAGTATAGTCACGATCGTATTTGACATTTCAAATTATCGTAATGGCACCCCGGTTAAATTATACAAACGAAAATTATTTAAACTTTTAAGGCTCATCTAAATCATTTTCATTTAAATGAAAATATGGATAGCATAGGGATGATATTTGTGTTTCCGTAAAATTCTTTGAACTGACGATTTAGATAAGCCTAATTCTAATGCTATCTGCTTTGCAGATTTTGTTTGATATACTTCGAAATATCCCAAAATTACTATTTCAATATCACGGATCCAAAATTCTTGAAGTTTTCTATAATTCGTTTAACAGTATTTGGTGATGGTTTTTGTTTATGAGGATATCGGGTCGCACATGTATCACATGTTCTTGAAATAATTTATCACATTGTCCATAAATAATAAATAAGTTTAAATAATCTCCGTTTGTATAATTTAACCGGGGTGCCATTACGATGATTTGAAATGTCAAATACGATCGTGGCTATCCTAGATCTAATTGTTTAACGATTAAATGCAAAAACGCCATATACAAATATTGAATTGGCAATATTTCGAAAACTTCAAATTTTAGGTATAGATAACCTTATACAAAGTTACCTTCTTTTTAAATGCTTAATACTACAAAATAAGAAAAATGGGGGGTTTCCATTTGAAAAAATTTATTTTTGTCAGTTTTCTCAATCTCATTTTAGATCTTTTTTTTCGAACACCCTGTATGATTAGTTATCCAAATACTATACAAAATCTATTGAAGCAAGTCTTTTTCAATAAGGAATCCACCCCAAAGTAAGTAATACGGGAATCCTTATAGGAACAATTGATAATTATATTAGGGCTTGCAATCGTCATCTTTGACATAAAAACCTAAATATGTCAAAAACGCTCAGACTTAGGTATAGGACATAATACATGAAATCTGCCTAGAATATTGTGTAGAATCTAAAAATGTATTAATATATAGGGTATCCAATTTAAAATAAGCAAGTTGGTATCTACTTCCGGTATAACCGGAAATGCCACCATCTTGAAAATATTTTAGTCGAGTTGCCCCTATCAACATTAGTATACTGTCAAATTTCCAAAAGTTTCCTATGTGTAGTTTTCCATATACAGATCGCGTTCTTTCCCGGTGGGACACCCTGTATATATATATATATATATATATATATATATATATATATATATATATATATATATATATATATAACAACAACAATTTTTATATATAAGAGATAAACGAACTACGTTCTCCTTAGTTCGAAATTTCCGAAATCGGCTTCATGACGATTCTCTTTGTTAGGTACTGAACTTGAATCAGAAATTGGTATTCAAGGCATGCAGCAAACTCAAAACACGCGAAAATTCATGACCTAACTTATTTCAAGCGCGGTTCCGTTTATGTCCTGTAGTTCCCGGTATAAATATTTCGTGAGAATCACGTGGCTTCAGAGCTGTAATTTTGATGAAAAAAATTCCTTAGGGCCATCCATTTTGAGTGCTTTGTATCGAACGAAACAAGAAAAGAAATTGGAACGCAAACAATACTTTTAATTGGACGTTTTCATAAATAGAACCGTGACCTTTTCTTTTGTTTGACTTTGAGTAGTTATTTTTGTTTCAAGTTAGATCGTAGAAGGTCTAGGTATAAAGTGAAAGTTATAAGTTCAAATTCTAAAAGACAAAGAAGATTTTTTCATTCTCTTTTCATTAATTTCGTTTACATTGTGTCCAAGTTGGCTATTCAGAGATTTATTCACTTTGGAATAAAGCTAATCATGGTTCTTCACAGTAGCGCCTGAGAAAAATTAGGAAATAAATATTCAGTAGTTTTTCTATATAGAATCTATAGAAATCTCATGTTTGTTGCAGATTTTCTAATCCCCTTCAAATTCAGAACTTCAAAGAGAACTGTAAATTTGAATGTGAAATAAGTTGATGCTAGGGGTGTAGAGACCTTTTGGAGGATGTGGAAATTTTTTTAGATAATTTTTTGCTGTTTATAGTTGTCATCGCTAAAAATGAGGGAAAATACCTTCTTACGAGCTCTGCTGTACAGGCGGAATTTAATATCATATTCCACTACCACTTGTTAATTTGCGATTTGTTATTTCTCTTTAAGTTCTTGTAGAGATCAAGCTACATAATCAGTTACCAGATTTAATTAAACAGTATATAGATTTTTATTCTTATGGAATATCTATTTGAAAGAACATTTTAACTTCAAAATAATCTCTTATGTACGATATCGTATATTTAGATCGAAGCAAATGATATTGGTAACTTGATAGTCATATCTTGTTTATTAATTTCAATCATTTCCAAGATTAATCTTTTATGGTAATTTCGTTCAACTTGTAACACGTTACAGTCTTCATAATTCACCCTGTGATCTAAATTGAACGCATGTGTGGCCAGTGCACATCTTTCGTGATGTTTTCTGGTGTCTGACTTATGCAACGTCAACCTGCTGTTTAACCTTGCATAAGTCAGACACCAGAAAACATCACGAAAGATGTGCACTGGCCACACATGCGTTCAATTTAGATCACAGGGTGAATTATGAAGACTGTAACGTGTTACAAGTTGAACGAAATTACCATAAAATTAATGTCAGTATTCAAATTTTTTATACCGCGTTTTTTTATAGCGCCATTACTTATTCGTGTTAAAATGTCATATCGATTGTAAAATTGAAATCTGTACCTATACCAAAATCCCCCTAAAACGACACATTATTCGATATATAACGAGAAATTATCAAATTGGCTCAAAAACAATCCGAACCGTTTTTTTTTTGAGTTGAATTATTAATAAAAGCCCGTAACTTCCAAAGAACTGAACTTCTCACATGTATAATTGAAACAGGTAACCAGAAATAGAATAACATCGTACATATATATATATATATATATATATATATATATATATATATATATATATATATATATATATATATATATATATATATATATATATATATGTATATATATATGTATGTGTATATATAAATATATGTATATATATATATATATAAAAAAAAATATATATATATATATATATATATATATATATATATATATAATAATGATAATAATAATAATATTTATTGATCTCAACAATTATTCACATTACATATATAACAATATTGCACTGAACAAAATAGAGACAAGTCAAAATGAAAAGAACTTACTTTTTACAAAATGTAATAAATTCATTTATTGAATAAGGTTCGCCGTCCAAAATGAAACTATAAATGCGATTTCTGAATAACTTAAAATCTTCAACAACTTGTAAATGCTTAGGAAGCAAATTAAACAAACGCATGGCCATATACAGAGGTCCTCTTTCAAATCTAGTTGTACCATGGATTGGAAAGAAGAAGGGATGAACTTGCCTAGTATTATTCTTATTGATATATGGTAAAAATTAACTTTTCTGCAACTTGAGGAAGACAAAAAGACGATAAATGAATAGACCAAACACTGTTTGTATTCTGTTGGATCTAAAAACTCCGCGGCAGGATTCTCGAAAGCCCAAACCACACATTATCCTCAATACCCTTTTTTGAATGAGAAAAATTTCGTCAGCACTAGACGAACTGCCCCAAAAGATAATTCCATACGCTAGTACAGATTGGAAACTGGCGAAGTACAGAGTTCTCATAACTGCAGCCTCTACCTTGCTTCTGATCATGATAAGCATATAAGCAGCAGAGTTTAGAGTCTTTCTCAACTTAGCCGCATGATGATCCTACCGTAGATGTTTGTCTATAGCAACACCCAAGAAATTAACTGAGTCCTCCAAGGTTACAGTATTGCTACCAAGGCACAGAGAGGTAGGATAGCCTTCCACAGACTTTCCGCCGCGAAAGAAGATACCCTGAGTCTTGCTATGATTTAGAATTAGACCATTGTTGTTACTTATCTACAGCCAAAACCGCATCCCTACCCGCCTGGATACAGGATGCGATATCCCTTGATATAACCAAGAAATTGCTGTCGTCAGCATAAAGAATTGACCTACAATTATCTGATGGCTTTATGTAGCAAAGAGAGTTTACAAAGACAATAAAAAGCAATATATATATATATATATATATAACACTTAATAATTTCGACCAATCTATATAGAAACGCTTTGTATTATCGGGAATGTGGTCTGTAGACTCAATAAACTCTTTGTCTTTTTTTCAACTCAATATTTCGCCATTTATTTTACATATATATATATATATATATATATATATATATATATATATATATATATATATATATATAAACTATCGAAATTTGTGGCCCAGGAGCAGCATGAAACTGTATTGAAAACCTTTCTGGCACCTCCTACTTGTTTTTCGATACTGCGCAATAGCCTATTATTGTCAGGGAAAACTAATGAAATAATAATATAACTCACTTTGTACTATAAGATTGTTTTAGGGTATATGTAATTTTAAAACAACATTATCACAATACCTACGTCGATTTAAAAGTTAATTAGGTACATGGTAAAAATTACTTATTTTAAACACCGAGATTATAAATTAAACGAATAAGGGTAAACTTGGAAGATGTCGATAGTAAAATCGAAATCTGTATACCAAATTCCCCCAAGAACGACATAATATTCGATTTTTTTAACGAGAAATTACCACCTATTTTTTTGCTAACTAACTACCCCTTACTCTGAACCAATGTATGATCGAAACAGGTAACCAGAAATAGAATAACATCGTGTATATATATATATATATATATATATATATATATATATATATATATATATATATATATATATATATATATATATATATATATATATATATCTATATATATATATATATATATATATATATATATATATATATATATATATATATATAAATATTTTATAAATATATAGAAATTAATAAAACTATTTTTATACATATCTATATATATATTTATATATATATATATATATATATATATCTATATATATAGATGGGTAGTCTTGACTGGCTAGTTGAGGAAAAATGTATTTATATATTTTGAGGTTGCAGTCAGAATAATTGTTGGGCTAGGTTAAAGAATACTCTTTGTCATATGGTCGAGCTTTCGGAAATGGTTATTTCCTTTATCAAGACATCTATAATAAAAGAACAAGTTTAGATTTACAACAGCATTCACAAAAAGTTAAAAATTACTTACTAACTTGAGGTTATATAAATTTTGAAAACACGTGAAAAAGAACAGAACAAGCTGATGGGTACAATCCTGAAACTTCGTCACATAAGTAAACATCCATTACAAGAATAAAAATCTCATTTTCAACAATCAGTACTTTCCCATCTTGCTATCTACAGGAAACCAGCCTAACAAAATGGTCGAAGTCACCCTGAGCACGCGGAAACTAAACCACAGAACAAATAGGTGATCTTCCTTCAATAATTGACAATCGTCGATATATCAACATAAACGGGACACGGTCCAAATTAAATTTAAAGAAACTAAACATATTTATCCGAAAGAGCATGGTGTGAAAATTTTGAAAAGTTTTTTATAATTTTTTTACAACTAAAACAATAACTGCAAACACTTTTTTTAATATTTCAATGAACTAATGTTACTACCTCTAAATGGCTAACAAATGGGCTAAATTTTGCTCTAATTTTGAAAGATTTGTCACAAGTTCAATTTGACAATTTTACTTGTAGTCTAGACAAAATCTGCTTTATAGAACTACAGTAATATAAAATGAAAACATTCCACTGCATACCATTTCACTATAGTTGCATAGTAACCTAAACTTGTTCTTTTATTATAGATGTCTTGATAAAGGAAATAACCATTTCCGAAAGCTCGACCATATGACAAAGAGTATTCTTTAACCTAGCCCAACAATTATTCTGACTGCAACCTCGAAATATATAAATACATTTTATATCTATCTATATATATATATATATATATATATATATATATATATATATATATATATATATATATATTATATATATATATTTATATATATATATATATATATATATATATATATATATATATATATATTTATATGTATATATATATACGGCACCTCGTTATTGTTTTTCGATACTTTGCAATAGTCTATTATTTTCGGGCAAAACTAATGAAATAATATTGTAACTAACTTTGTACATACTATAAGATTATTTGATGCTGAATGTATCGTAAAAATTACTTATTTTAAACGCCGAGATCGTAAATGAAACTAATAAGGGTAAACTTGGAAGATAATAATTCTTGCGTGGGTGCATCCTTTCCGCCATATTGATATTCCTTACTAGGGGTGACCGTTCGATGGCTGCTATTGGCCGCAGTTGATCACGGGCACACCCAGCAATTTCTTCGCGACTGACGCGCGTATTCCGTAGTTGGTCTAGGTCATGGAAATTTCCCATCGCAAAATATTGTCGGGACCGACTCGGTCCGCTTCCACATTTCCAGTGCTGCTGCTTTCGTCCGCAGATGGCAGCGGTTCAGTATGAGCGCCGGAAAAGCGTCACAAAAATTTTCAACAACGTCTCACGAGGCCCCCAGTGTTATTTTGTGTGCACGAGAGATAATGTCCACGTCGGCGTATATTCTGCGTTTGGAAGAAGAACTCGCGCTCCGATAATGTGAACTTGGACCGAAATCGTAGGTATTATTATTATCTTTTTTGTTAGTTGCGCAATTTATGTTCGCTGTTTCGTCTATCGATGTTCGTCCGTGTTCTAAAGACCTTCTAGTTGATGGTTCAATTGATTTGATCAAACGTACGCGTGTGTTTTTCAAAATCAAAACTGTAGGTATGTTTCGTTTTAGTTTATGATGCAACATTGGCCTGGTGACCTATAAATAGCTTCTCCGATGCACCAATTTTTGCCGTTTCAGTTTGAAGGTCATGTTTAGTAAATCGAGCAATTATTTCAATGTATTACGCTTATCCACTCTTCATATTTTTAAATCGAAGTTATTTGGAAAGAATCGATACAGTGATGATTCAATAATCCTATCTGCTTCGATCTATCTACTTTTTAAATAACCCTATTTTTTCGGCAAATTCAGCGTAATTGTAGTAAGGAGCAATCTATAAATTGAGTCACACGAATTTAATGATTTTTAGAGCCTCCCTTATCCTTGTCCTGGATGGTGGTATTTGTGTAACCCCCTGGCTCTTGTGTGACGTCACATATATTGTGATTTTTCCTTTGGAGTTTTAATACGGTAGATTTAAACGTGTGACGTTACGAAGCTTATGACTTGTCAAACTTTGTTGACCATCTCGCCCCCCCCCCCTCTAACGATCTAAATGTCAAAAATTTGGAGTTATTATATATTCTCAGCATCCGCTCACATTAGTCATTAGTAGTTACTTATTCTGTGAAATACTGCGCTAGGTGCATCTAATAAATCGTCTACTGAAATTAGTATATATATATAATATATATATATATATATATATATATATATATATATATATATATAAATATATATATATATATATATATATATATATATATATATATATATATATATATATATATATATATATATATATATATATATATATATATATATATATATATATATATATATATATATATATATATATATATATATATATATATATATATATATATATATATATATATATATATATATATATATATATATATATATAATGTTAGGCTGGAAATGTGAGAAAATATAATACTCAATACACTTAATTGTCTTTATTAACGATAAACTAATCTGGAACATACAACACGAATACAATCAGGAATATTGAACATGAAGAATATTTAATTCTTGATAATAATATAAATAGACCGATATTCACGGGAGTTCAGTTGAGACTAATGTTGACCGCTGACAACCGAAAATACTGAAAGTACCTGATGTCATAAAACTGACCCTTCTTTGCATCCTTGTGTAGTATACGCCTACACTATTCTATCCACAGTATCGTTGCTATTTTCAACAATATATATATATATATATATATATATATTTTTATAATATATATATATATATATATATATATATATATATATATATATATATATATATATATATATATATATATATATATATATATATTTATATATATATATATATATATATATATATATATATATATGTATGTATGTACAGGGTGTTTCCAAATAAGTGCGAAAATTTTGAAGGGAGTGATTCCTTGTCGAAATTTGAAGGGGTCTTTCATGTACAAAAAGGCTCTTAGGTCCTTGGAAAGTTACACGTCTCCAAAAATGAACGTTATTATAATTATTCCTATTGAAGTTTCATAAAGCGGAACTGAACTTTATCGAAGTACCACATAAAAATATCAAAGTGAATTGAACTTTGAACTAGCACATAAAAATCGAAGCGACTTGACATCCACCTACTAGATTTTTTCGATTCCAGGTCATGGGCGATGTTGTATTTTATTTTTTTATTAGGAAACTATTGCTTTTACACAAACACAAAGGTTAAAAAGTTTAGCACTAATTTATTCTTTTCAACAGATATTCTTAAATGAAGAAATTTTATTTTGTTAAAAAGTTCCAGTAAAAATGGAATAGGAGTTGCATGTTTCACCCTTTCAAATGAAAGGCAATTGCACAGATAAGTCTTCTTCACCTGCTATTACTTTTCAAAGAAAAATAAAACAAAAAAATCATCTGAACAAAATAAAACTTCTTCTCTTGAAGTTGAACAAAAACAGTAATTATTCATATTTTTGGTGGGCAGATACCTGCTTTAAAAGCTCAGTTTCTTTCAGAATGCAGTCGTAAATATCCTTACACGTCAAATGTTTTAAATTAAGTTCTTCAACCAACATTTTAGCTACAGTGTCAACATGCAATCTATTCTTTTGACCATTGCTGACCTATCACACTCTTTCAACGTTTGCGTTATGTCCTGGGATCGCAAAGTAATACTGACAAATAGTTAGGAATTCGGAAAAGCAATATTGACTACTCATCTGTTTAAAATAGACTACCTACCCATTTGTTGTGTGCTAACAGCTTCTTGAAATCAACGTTCTCTTTGTTATTGTTCAGAAAATTTTTAAGGTTTCGAGGATGGTCTAAATATTTGCTATCGTTAACTTTAGCGTTGTTTTGTGATAGGATACTTATCGTATCAGAAACTTGATTCCATTCAGGAACATCTTTTAAAGTCATCCATGTGAAATGTTTTCACATGTCTTTGTATAAGTTTTCAGTCCAAGATCGTAAGTATTGTACTAACGTAATGTATATGTTTTTACTATAATGTAAAAGGCCGGACACCGTTTTTTGGCCGGACATGCAATCAAAAAGCCTAACTATGTCCGGATCTATCCGGACGCCTGGCAACCCTAGTTGTGGATAGCATATTCTAAATTATTCATGAGTATTACTGCCAAAAATGGACTCTGTGGATTACCCATAATTAAAGCATTTGTAGGTACTGCTAAAAATCTGATCTTGAAACTCACGTTATTTTGTTAGTTTCAATGGATCTTTGTGTTATACTAGAAAGAATTAGTTCGAAACGCGTGTCATGGATTATAAAAAATATGTATGACCATAATGTTATTATTTGAAATAAACTCGAACGGTTTTAGAATATACCTATTCATAAATACAATAAATAATGTTTTCTATTTGACGCCAACAACCGTATTTACGTTCGGAATGAACAGAAAATATTAACACTGTCGAATAAAAGAAAAATATCAGACTTGAAGTTCCACTTTAAAGTCATAAATAGTTAAGTTGATCTGCCTGCTATTCTTAGTAATATTGTATAAGTGCGCTTCATTAATTTCATTCACTGATTTCATTCACTACATGTGTTTTAATTCACTACTTGAATTCTTTATTGATCTTTATATTATATATTACCAATTTCGTAACTCTTCTTAGTATTATACTGATTCGCCATTTTTGAGAAATAACTAATAATAATACTGTTTTGTGTGAGTCCCATTTGTATTCATAAATAAAAATGAAGGACATCTTACTGCGTAGCACTAGGAATGATAAAACCCCTCGGCGCATGTGCATGTTGTCGATATTTTTTGAATGTATTATATAAATTAAATAACAATGAAAGTCAATTTCACGAATGAAATGAAGGAAAATTGCAATAAATGTATTAATAAGTCGATATTACGAATAAAATCCGTGAAAATTTAGCAAAAAAATTCATTGATTGACTGTCGAATTTGAATATCCTATTCCGGCTCATTTTGCTGCAAATTATGAATCAAATTGATAAGATGGGAAGCAGACACAGACGCAGAATGAAGCTGCTTGGTTACCGTGGCACACAGAGCACTTCGACGCATGTTTTGTAGGACTTCATACATATCGACCTTGGCGCATGCGCATGTCGTAATGCCTATCTAAAAAACGCTATAATTTTTTATTCTTCGTTGGGAGAAAGGGGTAATTCAAATTCCCTAATGAAATCATATGTGTTTTGTCGATATCCGTTGGAATTTTTAAAATCGGGCCAGATACCAACTTTTTGTCGTGAGACAATAACCCCTTTAGCTTCGCCTCGGGGTAAAAAAACTCTAGAGCAGCAGAGCTCCATCCAAATGAGAAAGTAGAAAATGAGTGCATCGTGGTTGAGGAAAAAAGCTGAAACCAAAGAAGAAACGTACCTCAACATCAAATCAATCCACATACCTAATTTCAACCCTCTATATAAAAAAAAAAATTCGCGAAGTGCATGGCGTACTGATGGCGAAACAGATCGAGATGCAATTTGAACGGAAAAGTCAAAATTTGGGAAAAAGAGTTGAATCCAAAAAAGTTGACATAAACTTAATGTACGTACCAAACTTCAACCCTCTAACTTAATCTGCAGAAGCTGTGGTGTTCGGAAAAAAGAACCATGAAAAAACAAGATATATCTACCTACATGAAAATGGCGGCGGTTGAAAAATTCAGCTCATTTGGTGTGATTTGAATTGCTGGAGGTGTCAATATGTACCGGGAAGGATATTTATATGAAAATTAGAAATATCTACGTAAAAATCTCTGTGTGCCTTGGTAGCAGTACTGTCACCTTGAAGGCCTCAGTTAATTTCTTGGAAGCTGCTCTGGACAAACACCTACGGTGGGATCATCATGCGGTTAAGTTGAGAAAGACTCTGAACTCTGCTGCTTATATATTTATCATGACCAGAGGCTGCTGTTATAAGAACTCTCTACTTTGCTAGTTTCCAATCTGTAAATGAAATTATCTTTTGGGGCACCTCGTCTAGTGCTGACAAATTTTTCTCATTCAAAAAAGGGTCTTGAGGATAATGTGCAGGTTGGGTGTTAGAGAATCCTGCCGCGGAGTTTTTAGATTCAACAGAATACAAACGGTGTTTGGTCTATTCATCAAGTTGCGAAAAAAGTTATTTTTTACCATATATCAATGAAAATAATACTAGGCAAGTTCATCCCTTTATCTTTCCAATTCATGGTACTACTAGATTTGAAAGGGAACCTCTGTATATGGCCATGCGTTTGTTTAATTTGCTTCCTAAGCATTTAAAAGTTATTGAAGATTTTAGGTTATTCGGAAATCGCGTTTACAGTTTCATTTTGGACTGCGAACCTTATTCAATAGATGAATTTATTACATTTTGTAAAAAGTAAGTTGTTTTCCTTTTGACTTGTCTCTTTTTCATTCAGTGCAATATTGTTATATACTGTAATGTGAATAATTGTTGAGATTGATAAATATTATTATTATTAAAATGGCGAAGGTTGCAAAAATTTACCCAAATTCTGATGCTTTCGTTCTATAATGAAAACAGTCCCAGTCCCCATCAGACATGAATTTTTTTTCGAAAATCGTAGTCTAGGAGGTCTAAAACGGTTGGGGAAAATACAACTGTACTAAGTGAAACTTTAAAATCGACAGTTGGTCGGAGTTTCTGAATTAAGACTGATCGTCTAGAATAAAAACGCACGGCGAAGATGTTCAGGTTACTCGAATCGAAACCAAATTCACCATAAATGCGATCGTGAAAAAAGCGTTGTAGCTCTGATGCAATTCATGCACAAAGCCCGTCTGCAAAGTGTTTTATGATGGAAAATAAGAAAACAATCGAAGACTTTACTGAACCAGTCTCCGGTTTCCACTTCATTGAAATTCGTATCGCGGTTAGGAATATAAAATGGGAGAAGTGCCGGAGATTTCGATAATATTATTTCCTTGGAGGCGTGGTCGAATGTTTACTTATACAGCAAATTGTTTTTATATATCTCATTCTTTGGTATATCTCATTTTCAAGCTTTGATCATGAGTGGAATAGTAATTTTCATATTCGGGAATATTCAGAAAGTTTTATTCGAAAAACATGTCCGATATTTCAGATAGGACTTGAAGAGACATGAATAAGGCAGTCGGTGATGAGGGAGTTTTCAGATATGCCTGTAGATCAGTGGTGGGGAAACTTTTTTTAAGACGGGCCATTTGTAATAACTAGACAATCGTAGCGGGCCAAAGAATAATGCTTAATCGTTAAAAAATTTATGTGTTCTATAAACATATACATATATTATTACATACACTTATTATTTTAATAGTAAAAAAGCAAAAGGTAAGAAAATTATAAGCACAAAATATAAAATGAATTTAGTGTAGTTCTTGATGTGAAGTATTATCACTTTATTTTCTGGTGTCGTTACTGGTTGATGGTGCATGAGAAAAATGAAATTGAGACTGTTTCATCAAAATTTCATCATAGTCCGGTTCCATTTGCGAAGCAGAAATTCTTGAAACTGATGAAAGGTGCTCATCTGTAATTCTGTTTCTTAAAGAAGTTTTCCTAAGCTTCATTGTTGAAAAGATTTTTTCGCATATATAAGATGAGCCGAACATTGTCATTATCTTCATTGCATGAGTAATTAGATTTGGGAATTTATCTGGACTTAAATTACGCAAAATAGCGGCCGTTGGAAAAATTTAACCAAATTTTAATAGTTTAGTTCTGCCTCGGAAAACATTTCACATACAAAATTTCGGCTCATTAGGTGTGATACGATCCGCTGGAGATGCCAGTATGCGGTACAGAAATTTACCTAAATGTTGATACTTTTGTTCTGCTACGAAAAAAATTAAAAAAATTGTTGGCTGATGACACAGGTCAAGGCCATTTAGGCAATCTGCCTATTGATTTAAAAAAAAAATCAGGTACCTAATTTCAGCTCAACTGAGTCGATGTGAGCCGCTAAAGATGCCAACATATATGTAAGACATGAAAAACTTTTCGAGAATTCTGGTCTAGGAGATCTAAAACGGATAAAAAAAACCTATCCCGCACCTGACTGCTTTCCTTCGATACACTGCAATAGTATGTATTTTATGGGATAAAATAAGACCACAAAAATGATCACAAAAAGTAGTTGGGTTTCTCTTTACTAATAGCAAAAATATACTCAGAGCCACACTCGCCACAAATAGCGAGCAATTAAATACTGATATCCTAGTTGTTAATTATCTACTAAGATTTTTAGAAAATACATGAAAACGGCAATAATTTTAAAACTATCAACAATCGGCCATCTTATCACGAAAAATATAAAAGTTGACCATGGTCAATTTAATACATTACATAAAAAAATATCAAACAACTTCCCAAGGGAGCTGGTTATATGTATTCCGAGCTGCGAATTCTACATTCACAATCCAACGGGAATTATGATGTTTTCTATAATGAACCGTTGGATTGTGGATGTAGAATTCGCAGCTCGGAATACATATAACCAGCTCCCTTGGGAAGTTGTTTGATATTTTTCTAAATTATTGAGGAAATTTCCTTGTTTACCTTATGTAATATATTAAATTGACCATGGTCAACTTTTATATTTTTCGTGATAAAATCGCCGCAGGTAGTTTTTATGCGGGTCGTCACATTACGAAGTAAGAACGCGTTCAAACATTCTCACGACGGCACTCTTAAACGAGCCGGATTAAACCTTTCCGCGGGACGGACTTGGCCCGCGGGCCGTAGTTTCCCCATCACTGACAGCACTAATTTTTCAGGGAATCGAAAGATGTTTTGAGCATGAAATGAAGTTTTCTCATTCAAAATTTTGAATAGCTAAGAATCTTCTGAGCTATTTTTAGGGTTCCGTACCTCGAAAGGAAAAAACGAAACCTTTATAGTATCACTTTGTTGTCCGCCCGTCCGTCTGTCTGTCAAGGCCCTTTTTCTCAGGAACGCATGGGGAGTATCAAGCTGGAATTTATATATAATACTCAGGTCTACTTTCCCTTGGAGCTGTGAAAAAATCGAACTTCTAAGCCAACGCAATCAAAAGATACAGCCGTTTATGCCGCAAATTCCCGCATATTTTCGACACTCGAAATCGAATCAAAACCTACAGGGTACTTCCCGTGAACTCAGAATCTTGAAATTTGGCACGAAGCGACGTCTTATAGCACAGATAAAGGAAAAATTGCGAAAACAGTAAATTTTTAGTTACATCAATAAAAAATTTGGCCAGTTTTTTTTGGTGAAAGTACTCTAGGTTTGAACGACAAAAAAACTTTCGGATGTATTTCATCATTTTCTGCATTCAATCACGAGTTCATATACACTCGTGAAAATATGGTTCAATTCATTCATTAATATGGGGTTGTAACGTTATGAAATACCGTCCACTGGCTAAACCAAATTCTAGCCGAGATCAGTCAGTAAAGAAGATTCTATGATTTCTAGCGTCACTTCAAAAGTAGGAGGGATAAATTGTCAAATCCGGGACGCTAACTAAACCATCTTTCTTTTTCAACTAGAGAGTTCGAGTTAATAACACGTCGTAAGAATTGTAATAAATTCTAACTTTATAGTAATCCCGAAGTTGATAAATTTTTGCTAAATATCTTTGCGCTAGGAAGCGGTAAGTGTTTCTTTATATTGATTAATGACATTGATTAAATAATTTCGATCATATTTGTGAACTTGTAGTTTAATTTTCATTTTTATTTTCAATATTCGTAAAGGTCTCCGAAGTTTATGTTCTGGAACAGTTGAACAATCCTTTTTCTATATATTCACGTTAATTGCCTTCAGACAAAATTTTCTCAGTTCAAATTTTCTTTTTTAACCTTGTTTTTTTGCTTGTTGCGTTGACGAAAGTTTGTGTTGTGTTTTTTCCTTATCTCTTAGTTTTTTATTTGATTCAAAGAACGTAGTATCGTTTGTAGATAAGATTAAGAAGGATAGAAATCTACGCAGCAAACAAAATTATTGAAAGTTAATTAAACTGAAATTCGAAAATGTGAAGGAGCCCTAATTTCAAAAACGGCAGGAGCCCTAATTTCAAAAACGGCAGGAGCCCTAATTTCAAAAACGGCAGGAGCCCTAATTTCAAAAACGGCAGGAGTCCTAATTTCAAAAACGGCAGGAGCCCTAATTTAAAAAACGGCAGGAGCCCTAATTTCAAAAACGGCAGGAGCCCTAATTTCAAAAAATCCCAGAGTCTGAGTTTCCAAAAACATCAGGAGTTTCGAAGAATTTGAAAAAGCCCAGAGTCTGAGTTTCCAAAAACATCAGGAGTTTCGAAGAATTTGAAAAAGCCCAGGAGAGTTTCCAAAAACGTCAGGAGGCTGAATACATACAGATCAGTATACTGACGAGAATAAAATAAAAATTAACTTTATTCATTAACTTATTCATTCAATTCTTTTATATTTCGTTTGTGATCTTTGAAACAAATTTTTCAAATAACTTTAATAGAGATTTTAGTAAAGCTACTTCGTTTCATTGTCTCATATGAATAAATCAGGTAAAGTATAACCGAATTTCCCTAAACATTTGAACTAGTCGGAGCATTTCATTTTTGCTAAATATCCAAAATTCATTTTTATTGTTTCATGAGGGGAAATTACGTTACAGGGTTACACTGCACCGTGACCTTAAGGTCTAATGTGCCCAGTCGCGGATCCAGAGGGGGGAACTGGGGGAACGTTCCCCCCCAAATGTCCCGGGCCCCACCTAATTGTTTCGATTGGGAGCAACTCAATCTACCATTGCCCAAAATACCAGTACCTTTTGACTTTTGAATATATAAAAGTTCCCCCCCCCCCCCAAAAGTCGGGCCTGGATCCGCGCCTGAATGTGCCCCTCGTCAGAGCTGTGTCACCTACAGCTCGCTTTCTAGTTCTTGAAGAAGTTCACGTACTCTCTCCTACAAGTTTCTTGTCCAAAGCATTCTTTCGGTTGGCTGGCAATGGCGAAGCAATCTGTAATAAAAGGTCATCAGGAGTTTCCTTCTCCTTCCCACGGAATCTACACTCGTCAGTTTCTGATAAACCTGATGCTTTCTGAGGCGATAGTGTCCTGTAAGGAAGCCAGTGAAGTGGTGTAAATTGTTCTTACTGAGATTCTGATATCCTTTGGATCTTGTGGTTCAAGTGTGTAACTTGACAACCACAAGATTGATATAATTGGACACCCCTTGATGTAGTTTTATGCCTCTCAACATTAATGACGAAGTGACTCACACCTCGACCACTCCTCTTGCCCACAGTCACTCTTGCTGTGTCAAAATTCGACACTTTAGATAGCATAACTTTCAACGAGATTGAACAACATTTGAGAAACCTATATGCACAACATCAAAGTTTCTAGGTTGCGTCCCTATTAAATTAACAGAATTTTCCTGAAAACTACCCATTTAAATCATTCGCTGTCCTCGGAATTCGGTATACCATTGTCAAGTATTATAAAAATCAGGTAAAATGAGTAAATTCTGCACAAATTCTTGCTGCTTAGGCACTGACCAATATCAGGTATTTTATGCCTAGAGCCCTAGTGGCATTAAACTAAAATACAAGATATTTGAATCTATAACTATGCAAAGGAAAACGAGCTGTGTTGATAAATAAAATATAATATTTTTTAGATAGAAATACGTTATACATGACTACCGGAAATCATAAAGTATAAAATACAAAATACAATTACAACAAGCAAATGCCAGTACCTTTTTATTCAATAGGCCTGTCCCAAGAGACCTGCTGGCCAGGAGATTGAAGTTTCGTCAATCTGGAGGCTAAGCCCGATTTAACAATATAAAAAACTCCAAAATAAAAAGGCACCATTCTGGTGTATTTCGACCGAGACAGAGAGAAAATCGTGCATCATTGAAGTCATGCCAAGATCTATCCAACGGAGTGTATATCATTTGGGTTGGCAGCGCCTAGAAGTCATACAGAGCAGAATAAGGTTTTTTGAGGGCAAAAAAGTTCTCACTGAAGCTAGAAGTTCATTTTGAATGAAAACTTCATTTAATCAGCAACTGGTAACCTTTGTATGATACATGATTGAAGTCTTGCCAAGATCTATCCAACAGAGTATACCATTTGGATTGGCAGCGCCTATAAGCTTATTCGAGATTTTTGTGTTTTATCGAAAACAAAGAACTTCTCGCTGAAGATAGAATTTTGATTGGCAGCTCCTAGAAGCTTATTCGAGATTTTTTTTTCGAAAAGAAAGAACTTCTCGCTGAAGGTAGAAGTTCAGTTTCAATGAAAACTACATTTAATCCACAACTGGTGACCTATGTTTTCTCTTCTGTCCCATAGACGGGCCGGGCCACCAAGTTTGATACATGATTGAAGTCATGCCACGATCTATCCATTTGTATTGGCAGCGCCTAGAAGCTTATTTGAGATTTTTGTGTTTTTTCGAAAACAAAGAACTTCTCGCTGAAGGTCGAATTTGGATTGGCAGCTCCTAGAAGCTTATTCGAGATTTTTGTGTTTTTTCGAAAACAAAGAACTTCTCGCTGAAGGTAGAGAAGTTCAGTTTCAATGAAAACTACCTTCAATCAACAACTAGTGACCTATGTTTTCTCTTCTGTCCCAGAGACGAGCCGGGCCACCAAGTTTGATACATGATTAAAGTCTTGCAAAGATCTATCCAACGGAGAGTATACCATTTGGCTCAGAACAGATTAGCGATTTTATGTTTTTTCGAAAACAAAGAGTTTTTCTTCGAAGCTAGAAGTTCAATTTCAATGGAAACTACGTTTAATCAACAACTGGTAACCTATGTTTCAACAGATCGTCTTTTCACGAGGAATTACTTCAAATATTCAGCTGACTGTTCAGTTCATTTCAGTTCTTAACCCTGAATTTCGTCATATTGATTTTAGTGTTATTATGCAACAGACCAACTGGTTTCAAGTGAATAAATTCAGAATTGAACTAAGCTGATTACTGAGGTCACGTAACAACTTTTCGAAATACCTATAGGATGAACTATTAAATATGATCGTGAAAATTATTTATATATTTTAAGGTCACACTATTGCGAACATGTATGACGCGTCTCGGTACCTTGTACCATCATTTAAGTTTGTATCTGTACAATGTTTGTTAATTTTCACCATTGATCGGCCTCCTCTTTCGTATTTTTATATATATTCATTGTAAGTTATCATTATATTTAATGCGGTATTATATAGGAGTTAGAGTAATGAGTAATCGCATCAATGGGCCTCTATAATGATGAAAAGATTTCCACTCAACTCAAATTTTTTTTTGTGAGAGTCGTTGCATTGTGACGGCTGAGTTGGTTACACTGGCCGTCTGATGTTCTTGGACCGTGACGATGATGACGAGGTTCAAATATTTCGATGTTATGGGAATGGAGAGTTCTCTTCGTCTAATTTGAGAAATTTATGTTCTAGTGAGATCTTAAATGCGAGAAAAGAAGAAGCAATCTTCCTTTTCCATGATTTTTATGACTGATAATTTTGTATAGAATATATCAGTCGCAAAGCTTCTTCACTAAGGTATTATTTTCATCTCATTTGTGTTTTTTACATGAAATTCGTAACATATTGCCAAAATTTGGAGGAACTCAAGAGATGTACCGGGTGTCTGATTAAGAGAGGCACGCGGCTGTATCTCACAAACTATTCGTCGTAGAGACTTACGGTAAAAAATTTTATAACCAAAGTGGCCAACACAAAATCCTGGAAATTATTTTCAGGTTTCTAAGATGAACGCCAGGGGGCGTAACCGCCATCTGAAAATTTTAATGTGATTTTTTTCAGAAATTCATCTAGTGAATATACCAAAAAAATAATTTTTATTTAAAGCTGAGCTTTATTCGGGTTATTTTTATTTGACACTTTTTGACGTATCTATTGAAATGAAGTGGTGGAGATGGTTCAATGTTTTTTTGAATTAACAGCTGTAACTCCTGAACGACTGAACGGATTTCAACAATGTTAATCTCGTTGGGAAAAGCATTTATTGTTTCATCGAAAACATTATATCTGTGGTCTGTCATATTTTTAGTTATGCCGGTAGAGAGCGTTTTTTGATATAATAATAGAAAATTGCTAATTTCTCTAAAAAATTAAATGCAATAACATAACTTTTTTTCCATAAAAATGTATTATGATGATGCCAAAATAGGCTAGTGAAAACCGTATATCGATATCTTATTCCTTGCCTAAAATATCGAAGAAAGAGTGTTTAGTTATCATATGATTCAAAAAGACGCCATCACACCGGTTTTTATTTTCATTTATCTATATTTTTCCAAGAATCAATGATGAAATTTCATCATTCAATGATTATCATATAGGTACTAGTATTCTTAGTTCAACAAAATTTTATAAAATTGTTTAGGGGCATAATAATCAATAAATATAATTTGTGAAAGTGCAAGAAGGTAGTCAGAATAAGAAGAGAAGGCCATGAGTGAAAAATAAATGCCTAAAATCAACTTGTCAACAAATATTAAAAATGAACTTATAATGGCAGTGTAATGAATTTTTGTGGCACACACGAGTAAGGACTGAAAACTATTGAAATGCATTTACGAACAATGAAGATGTTGATATGTTTGCGGTATATTTTGAAAGTTTTCAAAATGCGGCAATGGCACAAAGATTATATAAAACTCGATTTCCAAATTGGCGTTCACGCCATGCGAGAATTTGTTGGGAATATTTGAAGAAAATAGAGAACTTTCATCTGAAATTTATAGGGTCAAAGCTGCCAGTATTACGCAAATTTCGGACTAAACGCGGAAAAGTTTTCGCATGGCGTAGACGCCGAATATAGAGCACTGTATATTCTTTGTACCAATGCCACATTTTGAAGAATTTCAAAATATACCGTCAGTGATATCAACAGCTTCATTGTTTGTAAAATGTATTTCAATCTTTTTCAATCCTTATACTTCTGTGTGCCACAAAAACTTATTAAACTGCCACTATATGTATAATTTTATTATTTGTTGACAAGTTGATTTTAGGCATATGATTTTCCTCCATGGCTTGCTCTTCATATACTGACTACATTGCACTTGCATATTATTACATTGGTTATTATGCCCCCACTCGATTTTTTTTTGAAGTTTTTGAAATAAGAATGTTATTTTTTGAAAATCATGAAATTATTAAATTTCATCATTGATTCTTGGAAAAAATACAGATAAATGAAAATAAATATCGGTGTAGTGGCATCTTTTTGAATCATATGATAACTAAATTTTCTTTCTTCGATATTTTAGGCTAGGAATAAGGTATCGAGATACGGTTTTCACAAGCCTATTTTGGCATCATCATAATACATTTTTGAGGAAAAAAAGTTATGTTATTGCATTTAATTTTTTAGAGAATTTAGCAATTTTCTGTTATAATTTTTTTGGTATATTCGCTAGATGAATTTCAGAAAAAAATCACTTTAAAAGTTTCAGATGGCGGTTACGCCCCCTGACGGCCATCTTAGAAACCTGAAAATAATTTACAGGATTTTCTGTTGGCCACTTTATTTATAAAATTTTTTACCGTAAGTCTCTACGACGTATAGTTTGTGAGATACAGCCGCGCGACTCTCTTAATCAGACACCCGGTACAAAGCTTGAAAACTCGTAAAAACGAAATTAATAGTTAAAAAAATAAAAACACGCTTATTAAGTTAGCAGAACTATAAAATAGAAAATAAATAATAGTTCAAAAAAACTGAAAAACACGATTTTGTAGGTAACCGAACTAAAAAATAGAAAATAATTAATAGTTTAAAAATATTTAAAAACACGCTTTAATAGAAGAGCAAACTAAAAAGTAGAATATAATATTCAATAATTTTAAAATAAGAATAGTGCATAAAATTTTTTTTTGTAGAAAAGCGTGGGGTGCTCTTTAAGATATTTCTATAATGACTCTATTTTTACCAATATCTGTCATCAAAATATTATAACAATTGACACCAAGCACCCCACGTTTTGCTACAATGAAATAAATTTTTTTGTCAATTACATGATGCCGAGACACAGTAATTAAAATAAATAAATATTCCTAATTTAAATTTATTGAAAATTATTTTCTTTTTTATTTTTCTCTCTATCAGCATGTTTTTCAGTTTTTTAAACTATTTTTTATTGTTGTTTTATATAAGTCAACGCTTTATCTAAAAACTCTATTCTCTTTCGAATAAGACATTCGAAGTATTTTCAGTCATCTAGAATTACCCCATTATGAACTTTTGATTTATCGGTACCATTACAAAGAATCGTAATTATCAATTTGTTTCGGATGAACCGGATTTTCGATTATTCCGTTCCGGATAATCAGAAGGACGTGTAGTTACATGGTTAATTAGTCAGCTGTTAGGGAAAGGCAGTTTTTGTTATTTAGGTGAAATTAATTTCTTGTATTGTGCCTGTAGTTACTGCTCGTCATAGAGAATATAGATTATGTGTTTTACACTTGGAAGGTGAATTATTTCGATGATTTCTTCAAAAAAGAAAAAAAAACTATCGCAGCAAGTTGCGTTAGAAAAGCAGGTTTTCAAAACGCATCCAGTTTGAAAAATCTATTCATTCAATTATGATTTTTGTTCCAAATCCAAAAAACCGTTAGAAATAGTTTTTCAAATCTTACAGCACAAGTTTTCAGATGTAATTTACTCACGAAATCGGCTCAAGTTTCTTTTGGAAAAAATTTCAGAATTTCGTGCAGAATTTTATTTCAAAAAACTATTTTCTGTATTTCAAACTACTGATGATACGACTCAATTTAGCCCAAAACGAAAGAAATTCAGTTACGCAGATATGGAGCTTCACTATAAGCAAATATTTTATGAAATTTTGGATACTATTAGGGGTCAAATAGAAATGAGGTTCTCTCATTTGAAAGAACTGCATTTCTTCGACTTACTCAATGAAAATTTGTTAACCGAATTTTCGGCTAATTTTCCAGATAACCTTTTGGAAAATTTATGTCAAAATACACTTTTTTTGATAAGGTGGCCATAAAAAGTGAACTGTGTGTTGTTTATAATGACAATGAAATTTTGGGGCAAAATGAAAATCATGTGAGGCTTATTAAATACCTTTTTGATAATGATTTGCATCAAGATTTACCCCAAGTTTATAAACTCTTATGTCTAATTGTTTCTATCCCGGTGACATCGGCTTCCGTAGAGCGCTCGTTTTCCACTCTTAAGAGAATTAATAGTTATTTAATAAACTAGTTTATTAATAACTGCGATTAATGGTTGAGATATTTTAACGCGTGAGCGGAGCGAGCGCGTTGATAGTTCGAGACCATTAATCGCTACATTAATAAACGAGTTTATTACAAGATTTTTCCGTCGACCTCATCATGAATTGAGTATAAATTCTTGATTGAAATAAGTTTTTATTTTGCATGACAGATACACTTGACACAATATAAATTTCTATGTTCATTTCGATATATTTATATTTATGCTCCCGATGGAACAATTTGAGAAATTCATAGATGGAATATTAGACATTTGACATTCTGAATAGTTAACATTACCTACAATATCCGATAAGGAATATGTGGAACTGGTGGAAGCTGAAGTGTTATTAACTTTCGAACGGCGATTATTGCATAAAATTTTTTCCGCAGTTTCTACTTTACTTTGTATAGAGTTAAATATTTCGATTTGAATTATGACTTCCTTTTCTCTGTGGAATAACAGTACAGACACAGAATAATTCAACTATTCCGTGCTGAATACTTCTGTGTTTGGTTGCCCATGACAATCATACATTAAAATAGGAGGAATTGCACATTAAAATGGGTCATTAATGATCAATTTCGTGTACGTTAAAGTAAGCTTTTATTTAGAGGTCGACGGAAAAACTTATTCACGAAATTCAAGGAGCCAGGATCGTTTGAAAAATATTAGTTTGTTGTCTATTGAAAAGGAATTGGTAAAACTTTTGGCGAAAGACAAAAAATTTTATGAGGATATTATAGATCATTTTGCTAACGTTAAAGATCGCAGAATCCCGCTTATCTTCAAAAATATATAATAACTTTTTATTTGCTGTCACCAGCTGTTAACAAATTCGTTAAGTAGGTAGGTAGGTAGGTACCTATTTTGTGAAAGAAAAAGAATTTGATGAATAGATGAATAGATCAATTGGCTGAGAAGAGTTTCTGTGAATATTGTAAATAGGAGTTGTAGGTCTCAAGGTAGACACTCGAAAGTGAAAACAAATTAATAACTTAGGGTGCTTGTTTTACTTTGATTTTCTTTGAATTATAAGGCGGTTGACCTTGAAATCCTAAAAATTTTCGCCTATGGTGTATTTTTTAACACCGCTTGTAGCCTCCTCAAACCAAAACTTCATGAGCCGCCACTGATATATATATATATATATATATATATATATATATATATATATATATATATATATATATATATTTATATATATATATATATATATATATATATATATATATATATATATATATATATATATATATATATATATATATATAATCTCTTGATAGTTATTAGCAATAACAGGCTTGTTGAATCTTAAAAAACTCGATTTTATTAAAAAGTTGACGTTTCGCCACGACATTCGTGGCTTCATCAAAACTTTTATAAAATTTCTGTAAGTGTTCATCATGATAAATAATCACGTGGTGAGGACGTCAACTGTTTATTGAAAAATATCTTATTTACAAGATTTTTGTTTTTTGATATTCAACAAGCCTGTTATTGCTAATAATTATCAAGAGATTAGAAATAGTTCACAGGCAACAACAATTCGAATGAGTGTATATATTTATATATATATATATATATATATATATATATATATATATATATATATATATATATATATATATATATATATATATATATATATATATATATATATATATATATATATATATATATATATATATATATATAATTAATACAAGGAGTATTGCCGTAACTTCTAACTTATAAAAGGTTATATTGGGCACTCGGCGAAAGGAGGCTACCCTCTATCGTGTAAACAATATTTATTTCCCATCCGGGGGTCAACCCCCCCAACCAATTTATATCGAAATAAATACAATCCAAGATATCATACGAAATTACCTACATACAAAGTTTCAACCCTATGGTCCTAAAATTGCGCCTTCTATCGTGTAAACAAGATTTATTACTTCTCCTGGGGGGGTCAACTCCCCAAGTATTTCGTATCAAAACCAATCCTATCCAATATATCATACGAAACTACCTAGTCACAAACTTTCAATCCTATTGCTCCAAAATTACGCCCTTTCTCATGTAAACATGATTTATTTCTTCCCCAGGGGGTCAACCCCCTAATTAATTCGAACTAAAACCAATCCCATTCAAGATATCTTTTGAGAATACTTATTTACAAACTTTCAACTAAATTACTCATAAATTGCTACCTTTATCGTGTAAACAAGATTTTTTTCCTCCCCCGAGGCGTCAACCCCCCAACCAATTCGAACCAAAACTAATCCCATTCAAGATATACAAAAATACCTAGATACAAACTTTCATCCCTATTGCTTCAAAATTGCGCCCTTTATCGTTTGAACAAGATTTATTTTCCCCCCAGGGTGTCAACCCCCCAACCAATTCGAACCAAAACCTATCCCATCCAAGATATCATACGAAACTACCTATTTACAAACTTTTAACCCTATTGCTTCAAAATCACGGTGTTAGAAGTTGAAACTCCTCCGAAATGGCTCGACCGATTATCATGAAATTTTGTGTGCATATCGGGTAGGTCTGAGAATCGGCCGACATCTGCTTTTCACCCCCCTAAATGTTAAGGGTGGTCCACCCCTTGATTAAATGGCTCGACCGATTCTCATGAAATTTTGTGTGCATATCGGCTAGGTCTGAGAATCGGACATTCATTCTTCATCCCCCTGAATGTTGAGGGTTTTTTATTCTATTTTTTTTATGATACAACACTCAAAAATACATACAACCCTAAATTTTCGCTCCTCTACGATCAACCACTATTTTCTATTTGTTATATCTATATAAACTTCACTTTTTTTGGCAAGATTTTTATTCTTATTTTGTCATGAAAAAATTCATATTACTCTCAACTTTTTCAACCCCTATTTTCCCATAGCGAATTTTTTTTTTATTTTATCCACAGATCCGCGATAGGGTTACACGATGGCAATCGAAAATAACAATAGTCGGTCTGAAAATAGGTCGTAATATATTTTTATATTATATGTTTATACCCCAAACATTTTTATAAATTTGTTGGACAAAATTTTTTATTTTTATTTTTTTATGATGTTGCATTTAAAAGTACATACAATTCTAAATTTTCACTCTTCTATCAACAACCCATATTTTTTAATAGCCACTTTGATAATTTAAACAACGTTTGCCGGGTCAGATAGATTGATAGATAGATATAATTATAGATAGATAGATAGATAAAAATAATTTATATGGCAGAACAGCGTTTGCTGGGTCAGCTAATATATATTTATATATATATATATATATATATATATATATATATATATATATATATATATATATATATATATATTTATTTGAGTTTTTGTTGTCTGTGATATATATTTAATTTTTTGATATTTATAAACAATAACAGGCTGTATATCAAAAAACTCGATTTTATTAAAAAGTTGACGTTTCGCCACGACATTCGTGGCTTTATCAAAAAGTTTTATATATATATATATATATATATATATATATATATATATATATATATATAATATATATATATATTTTTTTTTTTTTGCCAAACATCATGAAAAGTCATGAAAGGAAAAACCATATTTGCTAATCGCATCCATTTTAATAAGCAGGTTTTCAAAGTGAAAACCTGCTAAATATTTGAATATTTGGTTACTTTATTTGGTCTTAAAAAACACTATTCAGCTGAATAGTGAAATGTGATCAGTGAATGCTTATTTGCTGTTTGAAATTTAGTTATACTTGTAATTTTGTTACAAAATTTCAGTAGTATCTGAAGAAGTTCTGGTGTTGGAGAAACGTGTCACCATGGGAGTGGGAATAAAATACAGTGTAAATGTCACAAAAATGACTGTCGTTTTTCGTTTTTAAATGAAATTTTAAATAATTTATTGACACGATTCGAACAGAAGGTACTTCGCTCTGTGTAGAAAAATTGTTTGAATATTAGGTACAGGTTTCAACGAATCGATAGTATCGGGCTAGGTAATCACCTTCGGATATTGGATTTGCAGTTTTCTAAATTATATGCAATATTCTTGGTTGCGATTTCGATCTATTTCGGACTACATTGAGACATACCGCATTAACTTATTGCAGTAACGTTCAAGTTCAGTGACGAGTCTTTGCGTCCAGTTGGAATGCTTGCTGTTCAGCTGAGCGTAGGCGAGTAGTTATGGCACATACTCCGTACTCGAAGACTGTGCGGTATTATAAATCACGAAACGGTGAGCTTTGAACTTTGAGCGTTCCATCGAATGAAACAAGGACCAAATAAGACAGCCAGGACGATCAATTCGCAAGAATTCTTAAAGTTCCAAACTTTCATACGAGGGTAGGCTGATAGTTAGGCTGCGGTTATAGTGGATGCGTTTTCTGACGACCAAACTAGTCGGACGTACACGTCAGAACTGATCGTCAGACAACGGTGGTTATAGTCAATGCGTATTTTTTTCTGTGTTCGCGCCTAGACTGTCATTCGTAACTTACATAAAACATGGATATCAACAATAATAATTTAGAAGAATATTATCAGTATGTAGAAAGTCCACTATTAAAAGTTTTATTACTGTCGGGAAAAAGTGAATATGTCGAAAACTAATGATATCAATTTTTCAATATCCATTTTGACGTTCGCACAAAGTCGCATGAAATATCTAAGCGTTTGAACGACTTCTAACGTCATCGGACGACCGATTCGCAAGCACTATAACCATAGTGATACATTATTATGTATTTGATTCATTCCTGCGACATCTGACGTGTACGTCCGACTAGTTGGTCGTCAGAAAACGCATCCACTATAACCGCAGCCTTACACAACCGATCCTGTACAGTTGTCAGGTTGCGATCCAACAAAGGAAAAACAAAAGTCAGAGATCGTCATTATAGGTGCAAAAAGCCTGATGCAATTTTCCCAGCGAATTTGAAAGCTTCGGCATGTTTATAGAGAGAATCGTCCAGCTCCTCGAAATAGCGGTTATCCGTAGTCTCCAAAAAGTTAAAAAACCACACCGTTAGACCTAGAGATAGAAATAAAACTTTGGATGAACTAAAATATATATATATATATATATATATATATATATTATTGATGTTATTGGGTCTATACAAGACATGAAGCTTCACTAACAGCAGTGGCAGCAAATGAGTTCATTAAAAAAGATTAAATATTGAGTGGTTGCTGTGGAAAAAAAATTTACTTGGACACGGAACATCTATGCCAACATGTTTCCAGACACAAATTGTTTGATTCAAAATAGATGTTGCGAAGTTGTAACTTGGTCTGTACAAATAGAGCTACACTAACACCAGTGGCTATAATTGAGTTCATTTGAAAAATTAAATGTTGAGTAGTTGCTGTGATTTGAAATAAAATATTTGCTTGGACACAAGTTGCAGGCGATGTTACTTGGGCTGTTCAAGGCTTAGCCTCAATACCTCCTTAAATATACTGGACATTCGTTATGCTTAAAATTCTGACTCATTGCAACACCAAAGAGTGTATTATGTTCAGTATCATCAAAACTTAATGCTATGCTCGAAGCTATTCGTAGTTAAATGATGAACTGTGTTATTTATTGTGGAACACTTATAAATTCATACCTAATATTCGTAAATTTCATATTTTCTGGTACAATCAAATATCAAGTTGAAATTTCCGAAATGTCATCTACATTGGAGTATTTGTCTCTAATCAAAATTCGCAATATGATCCAATCTTGCATGGTGCTACCATGAATACCCATGTAGATATAATAAAATTCTAGTCTTTATTTAATTTTGGAATATAAATCCACAATCCTCATATTGTTCACTACTTGTTACCCTAGGATATTATTGACAAATTTGTGTCAATACCACCCAGCATATGACATTACGAATTATGCATGACGCGACAATTTGCGGTTAATTTCGGATTTGCACGTATTAATATCATTAAAAATCAAGGTCAGCTGATGCATTGCTTTGTTCATTTTAGATATGGCATCTTGATAATAACGTTCACCTGAAAAAAACTATCAGGCATTAACGCATATATATATATATATATATATATATATATATATATATATATATATATATATATATATATTTATATATATATATATATATATATATATATATATATATATATATATATATATATATATATATATATATATATATATATATATATATATATATATATATATATATATATATATATATATATATATATATATATATATATATATATATATATATATATATATATATATATATATATATATATATATATATATATATATATATATATACTCGTATATACATGCTCATATTATTAGAAGATAAAGTAGGTAATTTTGGATGTGGAGGTACTCTCCGATACTACTCTTTGCATGTATAATATTTATAATATTTTGAAGGAACTTACAGGATTGACATAGGTTATATAACTATAAAAGAGCTTTCCTGACAACCAATTTCGCAACTAAAGTCGTTAAAAAATGGAGCTAATATGTTTTTTACGATTTCTGCCTTAACAGTGAGATATTATTTTATAGGTAGACTCGCAAGTAGCTACAAGAATTGCAAAATACGCGTGCACACTCCCTCTATATATAGATATATATATATATATATATATATATATATATATATATATATAATATATATATATATATAATATATATATATATATATATATATATATATATATATATATATATATATATATATATATATAAATATATACATATATATATATATATATATATATATATATATATATATATATAACTGAGATTGAATTCTCGCACATCACTTGGGGAAACATCATAAAGAGTAAAGTATAAACTTTAAAATAAAAACACTTGGCTTATGTTTCACAATATAAAAAATATTTATGTAGATGATATTTTTTGTATTTGGACCGGTACAGATAGGCAGTTAGATAATTTCCTTAAATATATAAATACTTTCTACAACTCGATTCAATTTACAAAAGAAGTAGAAAACGAAAACGGTACCTTGAATTTCTTAGACGTTCAGATTGCTAGGAATTTGAATTCTCTTACTTTCAACATTTATAGAAAACCAACCTTCACAGATACTTTAATTCACAGCGACAGTAACCAACACTTCAAAATAAAACTCAGTGCTTTTCATTCGTTCATACATAGGTTGTTCACGATTCCATTATCGGAAACAAATTTTCAAACTGAAGTTAATACAATTAAATTATTAGCCATCAATAACGGTTACAATGAAAGTCTTATCGACAAGCTCATTGGGAAAAAACGAAGAAAGTATCTGGTGCATTCAATATACCCCACGCAAACTATTAATGAAGAACAAAAATACTTCCCAATAAATTATGTGCCTAATTTGAGTAGCAAAATATGTAACAGACTATCGAAAAATAACGTTAAAACAATTTGTACAAATAAAAGAAACTTGAAGTCATTCTTGGTCAATAATAAAGAAAAATCTAACATCGGAGAAAACAGTGGTATTTACAAAATATTTTGCGACGAATGCCCTGCTTTCTATATTGGACAGACAGGAAGGAATATAAATATTCGTGTTGAAGAACATAAAAAGTCAATTTTACAAAACAAAAATACCACTGGCTTCTCTGAACATTGTATAAAATTCAATCACTTCCTGGATTTCAACAAAACCAAATTGTTACATTCAGGTAACAAGGGTAAACGTCTTGACCTTCTCGAAATTCTCGAAATAAGTTCCCTCCATAATAGTCAATTACCCCTTGTAAACGAACAAATTGATTTTCAGGTATCACCTTTGCTTTTGTCTGTTTTATAAATTACGATGCAATACTCTCCTGTAGTCAGTCTTGATAATGAGTTCATAGCTCGAAACATGTCGACTTTTTATTACTGCTAAATACAGTATCTAAATATTTTTTATATTGTGAAACATAAGCCAAGTGTTTTTATTTTAAAGTTTATACTTTATATATATATATATATATATATATATATATATATATATATACAACAAAAATTGATGAGTCACAATTTTTCAAATGAAAATTATAGTTATTTATGTACCAAGTGCGTTATATAGATCCTAACGCCCGATGGGCGTTAGGATCTAGTAACGCACGTGGTGCATATAAGATTTTATTTTTCACGAAAAAATTATTTTATTATAATGAAAAATCGATTTTAAAATCGGTTCATTGCTCCTATACTTTCCATTTTCCTTCTCATAGTAGACATGCCATTTGTTGTTATTTTGACGTTTGTGAATATTTTTGTCATCATATTTTGTGAATGTCATTCCTGATTTCTTTGTGTAGTCTCATAGAAATAATGGAAATGAAAATGAATTTACCCAAGAATATCGTAGAAAATGCAACCAAAGCTGCGAATTTTGTTTGCCGGAGAAATCCAGAGGATTATGATTAATTATGAAGTTGCTTTATTTCTCCTCGTACAATGAGCGGGCGTTATGATCCATAATGCCTGCTCATAACGCCCTAGGGCATAATGAGTGTATTTAAAGCAACCGTATTTAAGGTAAAATCAACAAATAATATACAAGTGAAAAATAAAATAACTAAATTCACTTTTTCCACACAGTTACATAATTGATGATGTTTTTTTTCAGTTACTCGATTGCACTGCGAGAGTGAGTCCTTCAAAATGGATCTTATATTGGACATCAACTCATGGCTTTATCCAATGGAATTAGGTAAGTCGATGTACCGAATGAAATTTAGGAACATTATTCTTAAAGATAGGCTTTTTTGTCTCGATAATGGCTCTCGAATAATAATGATGCAGATTCCTTAATAAAGATAAATTCAAGTGAAAAGTTAAAAATTTAATATTGCTTCGAAACTTTGAGAATGAAAAAAACTAAGCAGCAAATTTGATTTTGGATATGAACTGAACAAATTTATCTTGTTTTAGAAAAATTATTGTTGTGGGCGATATTTTAAGTCAATTAACAACATCGCAGCCATC
>JARQZK010000023.1:472500-645000 GCA_030704885.1 Cynegetis impunctata | reverse complement strand
ATATTATTTTCTACTTTTTAATTCGGTTTACTGTTTAAACGTGAATTTTCAAAATATAATTGGTTTCGATGGAATCGCTTCTCGACTCGATGCATTTCGCGCGAAAAATACGACTTTAGTGATGGAGCTCTTCTGGTTTTTTTTTCTACAAACGAAAATCGTTTTCTACTATGTATGTGGAAGTGTCGGGTTCGGACGATAAAAGAGTTCAATTTATCCGTAAATATGAA
Organism: Cynegetis impunctata; assembly: GCA_030704885.1. Lineage (NCBI taxonomy): Eukaryota > Metazoa > Arthropoda > Insecta > Coleoptera > Coccinellidae > Cynegetis > Cynegetis impunctata. Next base: position 644,770 of record JARQZK010000023.1, on the reverse strand, counting down.
TTTCAATTGGGCTATACAGCTCTATTGTATACCGAGACTTCGCGTGACTCATCGGGATTGATCGATCGATAAAAACGACAAACGAAATTAATATGCAACAGCGAATGCTCCCGGAATATTTTTGAAGTTATCATGAAATATTCTCGGAAATATCGAAATTGACGAGTGGAGCGTTCGTTCGGAAAACTGGTGCACTGACGAATTAATTAAAAATTTTAATTTCAGCAGATAGATGCATCTATGATATTTTTGGTTCGAGTTGACTGTAAAGCTACAGTTCCACCGGAGGAATATTGTGAAACATTTTTGTTGCTGTTGCGTGTTTCCGAAAATGTTCCTAAATGTTCCCTAAAATTTCTTTATGTTTCGGCAACGAATGTTGGCTGTATCTACTTGTCGCCCTTCAAGCTACGATTCCACCGGAGGAACATTTTTGTTGCTGTTGCGTGTTTCCGTAAATGTTCCAAAATGTTTCTTAAACTTTCTTTATTTTTTGGCAACAAATGTTGACTGTTTCTACTTGTCGCCGGTTTCTATTTCGAGCGGTAAACTTCAAAAGAAAATAAGAAACATGGGTTATCAAATCCGTGTTGCTAATGCAGTGGAAACGTATCAAGAACGCAACAAGAAAACATTCGTGTCGCAGATTTTCAGAGTGCAGTGAAGTACGAAAACGTATAAATATAGCTACAGTTCCACCGGAGGAACATTTTTGTTGCTGTTTCCTGTTTCCGTAAATCTTCCTAAATGTTCCCTAAAATTTCTTTATATTTCGGCAACAAATGTTGATTGTTTCTACTAAACAATATGACAATTTTAGTTGCTTCAGTGGAAACGTATGTTGCCATGAGTTGCTACCTATGGCAACAAAGAGAAACATTCAGCAACAGAATGTTCATCCGGTGAAACTGTAGCTTTAGTACGGTTACACGTTACACACGTATCTGTTGAGAATAGGCCGATATCGGGTAGCGATCGTGTGCCAATCTTTCACACCTAGCCGGTTTTGTTGCTGGTTATCGGCCGATTTTGTGCAAAGAAGGTCTAGACGCGAGCCTCAAATTAAATAGTCAAGTTTTTTGTCCACCATGGACAGAAAGTATTATGGCAATATAGCTATTGCATCGGCGAAGGTGCCGACGTTTAGAAAAGCGAAGCATAGTTTGGGTTCACCCAATCATTATGAGAAGGACCATTGTGGGTGCATTTTATACTTTGTTTCAAGACCTAAGAGAACACGTAGAAAAATTTTTAAACTATTTTCGAATGTCCATTTCTTCTTCTGATGAATTACACGGTCTTCTCAAGGACAGCAGTAATGAGAAATTGCATTAAACCTATCCAAATGTTAGCCTTTTGTTTCATAGAACAGGCTTAGCTTCCACCAACGTAATTAAGAATTCTGTGACAATATTCATATTATCTGTCAATAATTATGAACCAAAATAAACAAAACCTCTTAAAACAACTTATTTCCAAATGACGCACGATACGTTGAAAGCTCGCATTTGATGTAGTGTCCCATATATCGGCCAACTACCGGTCTTGTAGTGAGCGCGCCCGACGCCTAACCGATATCGTCAGACTCCCGACTATCGTCCGACAAGTGTGACAGGTCACATACTCTATAATACAAAAGCGATCGGCTACCCGATATCGGCCGATTCTTAAGCGATACGTGTGTAAGCGTCCTAACTCGGTCAAAACTTCATATCTGTAACGTCCTCTGCTGTTGAATATTTTAATTAGATTCAACTGTATAAAAATAGTTATTTAATAAACTAGTTTATTAATGACAGCGATTAATGGTTGAGATATTTTAACGCACGAGCGGAGCGAGCGCGTTAATAGTTCGAGACCATTAATCGCTACATTAATAAACGAGTTTATTACAAGATTTTTCCGTCGACCTCATCATGAATTGAGTATAAATTATTGATTGAAATAAATTTTTATTTTGCATGACAGATACACTTGACACAATATAAATTTCTATGTTCATTTCGATATATTTATATTCATGCTCCTGATTGAGTAATTTGAGAAATTCATAGATGGAATATTAGACATGTGACATTCTGAATAGTTAACATTACCTACAATATCCGATAAGGAATATGTGGAACTGGTGGAAGCTAAAGTGTTAATTACTTTCGAACGATTATTGCATAAAATTTTTTCCGCAGTTTCTACTTTAATTTGTATAGAGTTAAATTTTTCGATTTGAATTCCTTTTCTCTGTGGAATAACAGTACAGACACAGAATAATTCAACTATTCCGTGCTGAATACTTCTGTGTTTGGTTGCCCATGACAATCATACATTAAAATAGGAGAAATTGCACATTAAAATAGGTCATTAATGATCAATTTCGTGTACGTTAAAGTAAGCTTTTATTTAGAGGTCGACGGAAAAACTCATTTCTCGTAAAAACGTTCGAGAACAAAAATGCGCGAGCAGCAGAACTCCGCTATGAAAGTCGAATTTTCCGTTCATTTTCTTTTTCTATTATAAATACAAAATGGTTGAAACCACCAAAAATTTTCTTCCCTTACTACAACTCAACTCACTGAAGCAGTTTCAACCCTGTAACTCAATCTGCGGGAACTGTGGAGGTGTGCAAAACCTTGAAATCCACGAAAAAAACAAGAAATCTCTACATTAAAATTGCGGTATTTGGAGAAAGAAGTTTTCAACGCGTTCAACTCAACTTGGAAGCGATTTGGGGTTACAAAGATCCGCACATGCTCCTCGATGTCCTAACTGAAGCAATATGAAAAACTCTCTGAAACTACTGGGTGTGGCTATCTTTAATACTCTAGATCTTTCGTATTTGGTTACTAGAGACATATTCAGTGGCATATTCAGTTGGCATTGCTTCGATCCACAAATTAATGCTTTAAAGGTGTTCTTTACATGTATGTGTACCTATCGCTATGTTGGGTAGGCAATTATTGTAATTTAACATCGATTATCTGATGTGATGTACAATATTTCACCTGAATTTCTTATTCTTTCGTTCAATATTAATATGAAAATATTAAATGCTCTAATGTTTCTTTCAATGCGCTTCTCGGACTACTCTCTTGCATTGAGTTTCCATGAGAGTTGGGTTCACCCTTCTCAATTTAACGGTAAAATAATTCGACAATTACAATTAACCAGGAGATACTTCAACCTGAAAACCTTTTTGGGTAAATAAAAAAATTTCAAAAATGCGATGAGCCAGATCTAACCCCTTGTCAAAGATAATATCAAATATAGCGGGCTCATTCCAGCTCTCCTCAGCTCTCCAGCGAGGCCCTGGAGAGCTGAGGTGGAGAAGGGTTTCTTGTGAACAGCCGTTGCACACGTGACGTGGCGTTTTACCACACGGTGACTTCTTCGAATAGAACCTAACTTACATAGTACATTCTAGTAAAAAACTAAAATCACTTTCATCAAGCACAAGATCAACATTGCTTATCGTGCCGGAAATAACTTAGGAAATCATATAAAAATAATAAATCAAAAGTTCACAAAAACAATACCTTAATCAGGAGTGTGTAAAATTGATTGTAGTGATTGTGATAAGTTTTACATTGGTAGAATTTACAGATCAGAATTTCAGAACACAAACGTAGTTTTTTCAATCAATTCCATTTTGACTTTAGAATATTAATTGGTGAAAGTAAGGGAAATAAATAAATTTTCTAGAATCTTCTTTATTAAGTTCTGGATGGCGATTTAAACATTTCTCAGATGCAATATCACAAGTGTTATTGTTTTGAAAAAAGCTTTCTACATGTCATATTTCTCGTGATTTTCGTACAATATCATGACTTTCACGATTGAATGAGTTACTTTATATTATGACGGAAAGAAATGGTCACACATGACACCCTCCTACTTGGAATACGTATTAAAAACGCAATATATTGATGAAATATTATTTTCGCTATTAAAGACTTACACATCAAAAGCGAACCGACATATGATACATCATTAGAATGGGGAATGAAAATCCGTTCCAACCAAACCACAGCCAACTATGATTCCCTTTTGAGAAAATACATATTTATACCATAACTCGAAATTTTTATTTTCAAATTTTCTCGACGCCACTGGATTATACAAAAAAACTGCCTTGAGAATGTGAAAGATATTATCTCGCTACTTCACAAACAATCATGATATTTACACTTGTCTAAAAGTCGAAAAATCGAACTTTTGTTTATTACTCGAAAACAAACGACGATAGCAAATTTTGATTTTCGCCAGTGAATTTGTCTCGAAAAAATAGACACTCCATACAAAAATCGAAATTTGACCACCCTGTACAAACATTCAGGTCTCCTATTGAATAGCCGAGTCGATCATACTATAAGCACCCTTCTTAATATTTTCAAAATTACGGAACTACCGGACTAGTTTTGAAAGGAATTTCCTCTCTACTTATTATTCGTAACCATCTTTGTATTCACTCTTTCTACCCAATTTGTTTTTCATTTATTTCTTGCATTTGATATATCAGAGAGATGTAATCAATTTCCATTCAGCATCTGAAGAAGATGAAATTTCACTGAAACGTCATGCGTATTATCTAATAAACCTGTAAATTGTTTTTATTAACAATTGTTTCAATACATTTATCATTTACGAACGGAAAATCAAAGGAACTCTGCGAATCCAGTAAAAATGGTTATGCCTTGAAGATTCTCGATCAATACAGCTTGATGCGGCGACTATTAATAAATTACCGTTTAGTTTCACCCCTAGTATAGTCGCAAAGTGTAATTGATGTCGTCCTTCTTATTGACTGGGCTTCGCTTCATCATATTCCAGGAATCTAATAACCTCGGATCCAGAACACTCGTCCGGGGGTAGTCGCTTTTTGTAAAGGTCAGGGGTCACGCGAGTTAGATCTAGGTCACAGCCAGATACGCGAAGCTTCGAAAGGGCATACGAGAATGCTCTTTAAGATCGGAATATTGAGGTTATTTAAGCCCTTGTAATCTGATTATTTATACACTACGAGTCACATAACGTTGTAGAGAACTGTTTGATTTACGAATGGAAATTTTAGCTCATGTTGAACGATCTTATGACACGAAAGTGTCATTAGTTCGTACCCTGACAGTGTCGGAAGTTGAAACAGTGAAATAATGCTTTCAGACCAGCGGTTCTCAACCTTTCTGGATTCGCGGTCCAATTTTCAATCGTGATTTTCATCGCGCCCCCCGCATAGAATAAAATGTATACAATAGTAATATATTTTTTCTACGAATGTCAGTAAAAACCATCATTCTATGTTCAAAAGTAATTGTGGAATATAGTGCATTGTGTTATAAGGTGGAAACACATTATTGAAACGTGATACAACCCAACAAAACGCGACGCGTGTTGAATAAAATCAAATCCTAGTAATTTCTATGACCAGAATCACACTATGAACTCCCGATGTCATGCGATACAGGCACACGCTACCTGATCTAGTCGACGTGTTGGGCGCTGTATGTTTCTAGGTAACAACCGATGTCACTCGGGAATTGTCAAATAAAGCGTACGTTCATACGTTGATACCCTATAATTTACTGAATTTTGGCAGAAATTTGACAAAAATGAACGAAGAACAATTAATTGCTTGTGTGTTGTGTGGCATCACATGTTGGTAAGTGCACATTATACATCAGGTGTCAACACGTTTTGTCGCGTCGCGTTTCAATAATGTGTTTCCGCCTATACCCATTTTATTGTGCTTCTATCACCATTTTGAGTGAATTACAAAGTTCACATTGTGCACGGGTATTTTTACAAAGGTGGCGTTAACCGGCGCCGCGTGCTGTTTTTGTGGATCATCAGATTGACATTTTTTTAAATCTCAAAAGGAAAAATATAACTTATCCCATTTTATGTAACAGTAACATTCGTAGGAAAAGTATAGTGTAAAACTCGCATGGAATGACCTTTTCCTACTCGTATGATTTTGCAGCACTCACCTGCGGCTCGTGCTGCAAACGTCATAGGAAATGCATGTAATTCCATGCACGTTGTACAATATACTATTGAGTTTTTCTCCTCTGAACCTACGCTGCGACCTTAATTTTATACTTTACAATTTACCAAAAATACTGAAATTCGTTGACATTCGGCATAACTTTTTTTAAAATAATATTTTTTCTTGGATAGGCTGTCGCCCCCTTTAGTGTGTTCGCGTCCCTCTAGGGGCCTACACTAGTATTGACCCATAAGTGATAAAATTATTTTAGATATCACTTTTATATTATATGTTTACTTCACCTTGGATACGGTTGCTATAAACACACTCATTATGCCCTAGGCCATAACGCCCCCATTTGCGGGCGTTATGGATCATAAGGCCCGCTAATTTTATGATGAGAAATGAAGCAACTTTCATTGATTAAAAACTTCATAATCCTTGTCGTATACGACTCTGAATTTCTCCGGCAATGAATTATTCGCAGCTTTGGCTGCATTTTCTATGATATTCTTGGGTAAATGCATTTTCATTTCCATTTATTCTATAAGACTACACAAAGAAAGCAGTAATGACATTCACTAAATATGATGACAAAAATATTCACAAACGTCAAAATATCAACAAATGACATGTCTACTATGAGAAGGAAAATGGATAGGAGCAATGAACCGATTTTAAAATCGCTTTTTCATTATAATAAAATAATTTTTTCGTGAAAAATAAAATCTCATTCATCCCTCGGGCCAAAGGCCCTCGGGCTGAATGTTTCCCTCCAGGCGTAATAAGGTTCTATATAACGCACTTAGTACATAAATAACTATTGTAAAAGTACAAATTTTCTCTGGTTCGTTGGTTGTAAATAGTGATACATTTCTTTGAATCTTCTGCATGTTCTTGCTATTATTTGGTCACATTGACCATGTACAATAAATAACTTCATCAAAACTTCATTAGAATAGTTATTGCCTTCCATTTTGATTGTTTTCAAATCAAATTTTCCTTAATGAACGCGCGAACGTTTTATTGTTGATGCACTAATTGTCAAATTTTCATAATGACATCTTTCTCGACATTTCATAGCTACCTAATACAAAATATGGCAAAATAATCCGATTTTTATAGAAACTTGGTTTTATTTCGGAAACCTGACTTTTTAAGTATAGGAACATACATAATTTGAAGGAAATTTCAATTTTCTTTCGAGATATTCAATAATATACAGGGTATTATATTTGAAAAAATGCACTTTTACCATTTTTGTATTTATCGTTAAAATCGCAAATTTTGAAGGACCCTGTATAATGGAGGACAAATTCCTTAGAATATTACCAATACGTCGGAACTTGGTAAACTAAACCTAAAATTTTAGCGTCCTACGAATTTAAATACCTTAGTAATGAACATTTAATTGAAGCTATGTTTTGCACAAAAAAAAATAAGGAAACCATTTAGTTTTTCACATTTGCTGCTACTTTTTAGTATAAGCGGCAACGCCGCAGCGCCACTATTATTTCAGATCGATAGAGCAAAATATAAAAAAAATATGAAGGACACCCTACTGCGTAGCACTAGGAATGATAAAACCCCTCGGCGCATGTGCATGTCGTCAATATTTTTTGAATGTACCTATTATATAAATTAAATAACAATGAAAGTCGATTTCACGAATGTAATGAAGGAAAATTGCAATAAATGTAATAATAAGTCGATATCAAGAATAAAATCCGTGAAAATTTAGCAAAAAAATTCATTGTTTGACTGTCGAATTTGAATATCCTATCCCGGCTCATTTTGCTGCAAATTATGAATCAAATTGATAAGATATCTCTATGGATGGGAAGCAGACACAGACGCAGAATCAAGCTTAAGCTAACAACGTCGCTTGGTTACCGTGGCACACAGAGCACTTCGACGCATGTTTTGTAGGACTTCGATCGACCTTGGCGCATGCGCATGTCGTAATGCCTATCTAAAAAACGCTATAATTTTTTATTCTTCGTTGGGAAAAAATTGGAAACAAAACTTCTCTGATGAAATCATATGTATTTTATCGATATCCGTTGGAATTTTTAAAATCGGACCCGATCCCAACTTTTTGTAGTGAGAATTTAGCTTCACCTCGGGGTAAAAACGCTATATTTTTTTATTCTTCGTTGGGAAAAAGTGGTAATTCAAATTCCCTGATGAAATCATATGTGTTTTATCGATATCCGTTCGAATTTTTAAAATCGGGCCAGTTACCAACTTTTTGTCGTGAGACTATAACCCCTTTAGCTTCGCCTCGGGTTAAAAAATATATATATGACTATGCAGTGTAACGAAAGTCAACAGTCAGGTAGAAGTAGTTTTTTTTTATCGATTTTAGACCTTTCAGACGACTGTCTAAATTGTTTTGGTTTTTTTGAAAGGTCTAAATCGGAAAAAAAAACTATTCACGTAACTGACTTTCGTTACGCTGCATAGTATATTATTTTTGGGGAAAAAGCGACTAAAAAGCTTTCAGCCCACTGCTTCCTGTTACATATTTTCGTCGTATTTACGAAATTGCTCCCACGAAATGCCGCAGCATACCGAGGGCCAAGATGTTAAACATCATTGGTATATTCATTCGCTTTCATATGTGCATGGCAATAGGATAGCTACATTCCTAACGAAAAATTGGGAACACTGTTCGCGAAAAAGGAATGTAATCACAACGCTTGCGATTTGTGGGGAAAGTTTTCGAAACTGCCAACATTGTAGGAAGCGTAGGTAACGAACCGTAAATACAGGAATAATTGACGTCAATTCCCGGAATTCCTGCGGTAGGCTGCACATTCGCATCATCATCGATTAGAATACGCTCCCGATGCATTTACGTAAGAACGTCGCTGTGTAATGCGAAAATTGTTGGGATGACTCCTAAACTGAGGATTTCAGTAGAGCATTCTTTCTTCGAGCGTCGGTATTGTTTGAAAAAATCGCGCTCTCATTCGTGCACTTGAAATCGTAAGTTAGCTTAAACTTTGAATTGAATTGGCATTCAGTTGGTGAAAGTTCATATTCATAACTTTATGAAGAAATAAAAAACTAAATTTTCACAGGTTGAAATAAAAATCTCTTGAGTAAACGCGTTTCGTCATAACATTGACTTCATCTCGTTCTAAATAATTTTTTTTTAATTTAAAAAAAAAATTTTTTTTAAATTTTTTATTTTATTTTTTATTTTTTTAAATTTTTTTTAGTTTTTTCTTATCGAGGTGAAAACTTCGAAAGCGATACCGGTTGCTAACCCGGCCTGTGTGGGATTCAATAGTTGATATATATATATATATATATATATATATATATATATATATATATATATATATATATATATATATATATATATATATATAACATTGACTACCCACTAAAAACATCTCTGTTCTTTCGGTTTCCGGGCATTTGCCTACTAAACCTCCAGTCTCGCACTTGGAATTAGGACTCACGTGCTGCGGTCAGTACTAGAACCTGTTCTCTTATCTTCCTTGTGTCTGTATTTCAAGATCCAAGTGTCTCTTTGCGTCGCGACGCATTAAAAAAGAAAGGGGAAATGGAAAATGTGAGTTGGGAAGGATAGGGTGAAGTATGGTAAAATTAAATTATGGTAGTACTAAACAATCTATTTATACGAAAAATTGAACATAACAGAAGGGTTCCTAGAGAAATAAAATTCAGTACGAGATGAAGTCAAGGTTATGACGAAACGCGTTTACCCAATAGATTTTTATATCAACCTGTGAAAAATAAGTTTTTTAATTCTTTATTAAGTTATAACTTATAATTCTTTGAAATGTGTAAATTTAAACAAGGTTTATTTATATATCTTGTATTGTATGGTTTATAAATTCATATCATATTATGTAACTCTGTTCAGCTGATATCATCAGCTAAGAGTCTAATTAATATGTACTAAGGGTACTATTTGAGCATGATAACGATCATCTGACATTACATAGCACCTGTACCACGATTTTCGAAATTTATATATATATATATATATATATATATATATTTATATATAAATATATATATATATATATATATATATATATATATATATATATATATATATATATATATATATATATATATATATATATATATATATATATATATATATATATTTATATATATATATATATATATATATATATATATATATATATATATATATTTATTACTCTATAGTAATATATATTTGGTACTTTCCTTTTAACACTCTATAGAATGCAAAAAAAAAAGAAAAGTTTTCAAATAAAATTATGTCCGAAAACGCTTTTTTTAGTTTTGAAAAAAGAATGCCTTTTCTTATCATAACTTTTCTACCACTCCAGATATTTCAACAAAATTTGGTACACTTCTTTTTTCCATTAAATTAAATTTTTTGATGTGAAAGTTTTTACCAGTGGCGTTCGAACAGGAGTTGTACTGAACTTTTTTAAAGTAAAAAATTGTACACCACTGCTTTTTCTTGAAATCAATATAACTTTTAAAATACTCATTTACTTTGGAGTTTATTTGGTCTCCTGTGTTTTTTTCATTTAAAGAAATAAAAGCCATTTTGAAGCATGGCAAAATCTCTAACATCTGATATGGTGTTTTGTATGTGTTTCTAAGTTAGGTTTTTGACTATGTGGAAGAGCTTCCTAAAAAGAAGAAACTTTTTATGAAACTTTTTTTTTCATTAACTGAAAACCAAACAAGATACGTACACATTTCATTTATGATAATTTATGATTTCTTGAAACTTCAACACCCTGTATCTCGAAAACGAAGCATTTCCGGACATAATTTTATTGAAAAATTTCCTTATTTTCCTTCATTCTATACAGTGTTAAAGGAAAGTACCAACTTAAAAATCACCCCATACCTATATATATATATATATATATATATATATATATATATATATATATATATATATATATATATATATATATATATACATACATATACATAAATAAATGAAAGATGAAGTTCATCAAAAACTATTAAGGTTAAGAAATTCATGGCTCTTCTGAAACATTCTCGGGTGCAAAATTATTATGACATTAAATACATTATCTTTTTTATGAATGTCATAATTGTTTTGCTCCTGAAATTTTGTGAAAAGTCGTTCACAGACTCTCTAATTATTCAATTAGTTATGTATTATTTTATGTTAAAATAAATAATTCAATTAAATCAACTTAACGTGTCTTTCTACAGATCCCAAGTTCTGTATCAACAGAGCGATCTTTTTATGACATAATCTGAATCGTCGATTCCTCTTCATTGAATAGATTATCAAAAACGAAACCGCCATTTAAACACATTCACTACATCCTCAATGCCCAATTATGGAATTCACGAACCGACAACATTAATTTTCTTCATCGAGACAAGGCAGCCGAGATTCGAAGTTGAACTTGAACTTGAAGAATAATTATCGCATAAACAAAGAGCTATTTATAGCGTACGCAACCTAGTGATATGTGAGTTATTTCACAAGTTCAGAGTCGATTCGTATTCGTATTTTGCGTCTTCGTGATTAGAAAAAGGTTTCAAATTAAAAAAAGATTATTATAATACCTGTAATTTGACTACTTCGTCGTATAATCTTATTGAATTTGGGGCGTGGGAGGTGTAATATTACACGATATATATGTATATATACATATATATATATATATATATATATATATATATATATATATATATATATATATATATATATATATATATATATATATATATATATATATATATATATATATATATATATATATATATATATATATATATATATATATATATATATAGAGAGAGAGAGAGAGAGTAAGTCCGGGATAGATGGCCATAGTTTTTCCAATAGTTGAAAACAAACCCTAAATATTTTTTTTGTGGAGTAATTATTTCTCAAGCAAAGTTATAATAACTCTAGTACAACATAAATTGGTCAATATTCTGAGAAAAAACAGAACATGAACCAAAAAAAACAAATATTGTAAATAAGTGGTATGGCCATCTCTCCCATGTCGTCAGGGAGTGACGGCCTAGAAATATTAATTAGTTATTTCTAATGCTCCGGAGATTTTTGCCCCTTTTGTCAAGTTTTCCACCTTTTTGACAATAATCCCCATAAGACGTACAGGTTTCATATAGTCACAACTGGCATGTACGCATTCAATCCAATCAACTTCTTTTAATTTCTCTATAGTTTTTCTCACACTCTGCGCACAAATTTTCACTACAATGCTCATTTTCAATTTCATCACTTTCCAGAATAATTTCTACATCTTCTACCCTGCAAGAAAATTCCATTTTCCTTCTCTCTTCAATCTTGAATACATATTTTCTTTTTTTTGCAACCTTTTTATCTCGAGTATTTTGCTTTTTTCCTGGGCTTTTTCATAATATGTCGCGATAGTCGATCTTTATTTTCTTTTCCAAAGACGCTGTTAGGGTCCATATTTTCCTTTTGAAAGTTTTAGTTTTAAATCGACGCTCCAAGGTTTTACGTGTATTTGTTGAATGCAATAGAAGCTCTGCGAACCGAAGTATTTCCTTTAACAACACTCTTGATTGCCGTTGAAAAATCATCTTGTTACCATGTACCGCGTGTCTACGATTTTCTTATATATTTGTTTGGCATCTGCAAATGAAAATATATTAAGGAGTTGACAGTGCCAGAAAGACAACCTTCATTCACATAAAACTATGGCCATCTATCCCGGAAAAAAGTGGACCATCTGTCCCGATTGTCTGGGAGAGATAGTCATAGGCGAATCAAAATAAGCGATACGCCGCCTGGTGACAATCAGAATAACTAAAAATCTTGACATAGTTCTTACGTTCTCCTTTGTTTAGTGTTTGTTTTTGAGTGATTTTTTACAAATATTTATTATTTGCAATCATTTTGAAAGCTATGAGTCATTCGAATCGTTATTGTTCAGTTCCTCAGTGTTCTTGCTGGGAAAAGAAATGTTCAAATGTGAATTTCCATGCTTTTCCTCCAGCTGGTGATAAATATCGTGTTTGTGTAGAAGGGAAAAAGGAATACTCCTAAAGTCTCTACTTTGTGTGATCTGATAACTACAGATAGTGCTCTAAACAGTTTCACTGGTCTCAATAATATAAAACTATTAGATACAATAGTAAAAGCAGTACAATCTGTTTACAGTGATCAACGGTCACATAGATTAACAATCAAACAGCGTATTGTTTTAGTATTGACAAAATTGAAATGTGACCTTACATATGTGACATTATCTCTTTTATTTGGCATTTCACAAGAATTATGCCAAAAATATATTTATGAACTGCTACCCATTATGAGTAGAGTTCTTAGTTGTGTCATAAGATTCCCAGAATATTCTGAAATACAGAAAAACATGCCAATATGTTTTGAAAGTTTTCAAAATACTCGAATCATCTTAGACTGTACAGAAATTTTTATACAGAAACCAAAGTGCCTTTGCTGCAGGATCAGGTTTTACTTTCAGTATAAATCTAATAACACAGTGAAATTCATGGCAGGTGTTTCTCCTGGAGGTTCAATTACTTATATTAGTGAACCATATGGGGGAAGAGCATCTGTTAAAACGATTTTCCAACAAAGTGACTTAATTTTAAAGTTAGAAAGCTCACAGGATGCTATTATGGTGGACAAAGGTTTCTTGATAGATGATATTTGTCAACAGTTTAAAATAAAGTTGAGCAGGCCGCCATTTTTGAAAGACAAAAAACAGTTGACTACAGAAGAAGCATTGTTGCATGCCAAAATAGCAGCTGCTAGAGTACATATTGAACGAGTCAATCAGAGAATTAAGATATTCATCTCATGATCTAACCTAAGATTTCGCTCAATTTGGCTACAAAACAAATGATGATAATCACCTACCGCCTCAATAGCAATGAGAATACATACACAGTAACACACTTGTTCACTAGAGAAGCCTGAAAAGTCTTTATATTTATGGTAAAATTATATTTCAAAAACACAAATAAACACACAACAAATACAACCTAAATATTCCAATGTCAATATTTATAGTTCTACGACTGGCCACATTGGCGCTGCATTCTTATTTTCAGATGCCTATAGCGGTATTTCAATAGCACGTGTTGTGTGGAATCGCTATTTGAGGTTATACAGGATCCTACAACATCCCAATAACTAATTCCACACGAAAAATCATGAAAACGCTTTAGCAAATTATAAAATTGAAATTCAAACTTACTTTACGTATAATATTCACAGCAGCGCAATCAGAGAAACATTTTTTACTCACGTTATATGCAATTTTTCACCTAGTGCAGAACATGAAACAAGTACATGACAACTAAATTAGTTGGCTGAGACCGAGACAGGAAATTCGTTGCTATGGCCATCTCTCCCCTATGGCAAATTATCCCGGATTTACCCTATATATATATATATATATATATATAAATAAATATATATAATATAAAAATATAAATATAAATAAAAATATATATATATATATATATATAAAATATATATATATATATATATATATATATATATATATATATATATAAAATATATATATATATATATATATATATATATATATATATAATATATATATATATATATATATATATAATATATATATATATATATATATATATATATATATATATAATATATATATATATATATATATATATATATATATATATATATATATATATATATATATATATATATTTATTGATAGATAATATATATATATATATATATATATTTGCATTACTAGGGAGGAAAGTGCCACTTCTCCTTTCGTAGGGTGTAGGTTCCAAGAGAAGAAAAGGCATTTTACTCCCGTGTAATGCATATGATTTTTCCTTCTACCCTAAATTGAACCTTTTTTGAAACTTTATTCACAGCACAACGAATTTATGTTTAATGTCACCGTCAGTCAGGCACGACATCCTACATATTCAAAATGAGAGGGTCCCTACGGAGGGAAATACGACTTTCCTCTCTGATGTGAGGGAGGAAAGTGAGTTCTGTATGGGTAGAAGGCAAATTTTTTTATTATCCATTTGTCAAAAAATGTTCTACGACTGGCCACATTGGCGCTGCATTCTTATTTTCAGATGCCTATAGCGGTATTTCAATAGCACGTGTTGTGTGGAATCGCTATTTGAGGTTATACAGGATCCTACAACATCCCAATAACTAATTCCACACGAAAAATCATGAAAACGCTTTAGCAAATTATAAAATTGAAATTCAAACTTACTTTACGTATAATATTCACAGCAGCGCAATCAGAGAAACATTTTTTACTCACGTTATATGCAATTTTTCACCTAGTGCAGAACATGAAACAAGTACATGACAACTAAATTAGTTGGCTGAGACCGAGACAGGAAATTCGTTGCTATGGCCATTCTCCCCTATGGCAAATTATCCCGGATTTACCCTATATATATATATATATATATATATATATATATATATATATATATATATATATATATATAAATATATATGTATATATATATATATATATATATATATATATATATATATATATATATATATATATATATATATATATATATATATATATATATATATATATATATATATATATATATATATATATATATATATATATATATATATATATATATATATATATATATATATATATATATATATATATATATATATATATATATATATATATATATATATATATATATATATATATATATATATATATATATATATATATATATATATATATATAATATATAATATATATATAGATATAAATATATATATATATATATATATATATATATATATATATATATATATATATATATATATTGATAGATAATATATATATATATATATATATATATATATATATATTTGCATTACTAGGGAGGAAAGTGCCACTTCTCCTTTCGTAGGGTGTAGGTTCCAAGAGAAGAAAAGGCATTTTACTCCCGTGTAATGCATATGATTTTTCCTTCTACCCTAAATTGAACCTTTTTTGAAACTTTATTCACAGCACAACGAATTTATGTTTAATGTCACCGTCAGTCAGGCACGACATCCTACATATTCAAAATGAGAGGGTCCCTACGGAGGGAAATACGACTTTCCTCTCTGAAGTGAGTTCTGTATGGGTAGAAGGCAAATTTTTTTATTATCCATTTGTCAAAAAATGTTATTCTTGCTAAGAGTTGGTGCGTTTCTAAAAACAGCTCCAATACCATAGCACTTTAAAAGATAGTCACTAAAGAGTTAGCATTGTTGAAAAAGAACGACAATTTGAATATTATTTACCGAAGTTGACAGTTACCTCGGAATATCGCAAAAGTCACGCACTACATCATTATTTAATTTCCGAATTCAGTGCAATAGTTTGTAATGTTTTACATGAATTGTTATTAAATGAAGCAGGTTTTGGAAAACTTGAATTTTATTTCATTTTATGGGGTGTTTGAACCAGCAAAATTTTTTATCAAGAATAAAATTTTTCGCTGAAACTGAGAATTAAAAAGCTTTTCCTCTTGGGCACCTCATGAATGGACACGCTGTATATGTGTTTATATATATTCAATATTTGAATTTGTCCCATCAATATCATTCAGTCGTGAGCATTTTTTAATATTAAAATACATTCTGGGGACCTTAGTAATTTAATTAATTTTCAAATTGTAGAAATGGTTATCAAATGAATGATATTACAAAATTTCCATATATAGTTTCCAGTTTACGGTCACTGTGAGTGTATGTGATCGATTTAGAATTTATAAGAAACAATAGTGTTACAATTCAGGATACACAATTTATCTCTATGGAAAACCTGAGTGTAAATCAATTATTCAAATTAATAAATTAACTACACAAAATTATTGAACATATTCAACTCAAACTATAAAGCTACAGTTCCAGCGGAGGAACAATGACGAACATTGTGGAACGTTTTTGTTGATGTTGCGTGTTTTTGCGAAAATGTTCCCAAATGATCCTAAATGTTCCTTAAAATTTCTTCATGTTCCGCCCAACTAACAATTTGGTGCTTTATAAAAAGTGACAGAACGTTTACATATCAATTTTTATAAAGCTTTACTAGTCTCAAAAACATTTCTACGGCGTTCTTACAGCAACTATAAACGCTAAAAGGGCACAGTCTTATAAAATGAAATATTTGTTTAAGAAGTTTTATTAAGCCTATGACAGCTTTTTCAGAACTATTGTATAAACATTTACATATAATTTATAGAAACTGTATAAAATCACTACACAATAGTTTTATAAGATTTTTGTAAAAGTCATTCTCAAGTTTTATTCAGTTCATTTTTTGTCGTATGAGGGTCTATTACAAATTTCTAAAGAACCTTTATTGAAACTCTCATTCGTAATAAAACTTTTTCATCGCATACAGAAACATTAATTAGATTCATCAGTTTCTCAACGGATTTCACAGAAAATGAATAATCTTACCAAAACAAAAGTGATTCAGGATTGATAATGTCTATACTTTGTATTAACCCTCTCGGTCACGAATTAAAACTATTGGAGCGAAAAATCTGAAATTTACTGTGATGCAAGTAATGATTTTTTGAAAATTTTTGATGTTATATTCAGATTTTCAAAATGCTCCGTTTGGGCACTATGACATGTCCCCAATTGAGGACATCATAAGCTGATGGGCACTATGACATATCCCCAATTGAGGACATCATGAGCTGATGGAAGACAAAAAATTTTCAGAAATATATTCAGAGGGTAAAATATTAATATGTTTTATTAAAATAACATTACAGGGTATGGTATTTCATGAATGGTCCATTTTCGAAGTACTAAAATGTATAAAATTTAACTTTTGCAGAAATAAAATAAAAGTGCTGTTATATTTACCTAGATGTTGCGTTTACCGCTAGCTCACAATGTCCTCAAATTAGGATACCACACATTCAAAAATCACTGATTACAATATGCACAAAAATCACCAAACACAATTACTTTGGAACAAGTCTACACTTATTGTGAACGTGAACAAACAGTTTTCAAACACGTGGTCTAACGAATATAACTAACAAAAAAATAAACAGTAGAGCGCTACACTGCTGTCACAGCTACGGAAACCTATATTTCAAATGAATGAATTTTTTTTTCATCAGCTTGTAGATGGCAGCACATATATTCATTTGGAAGTATATGATATCCACAACTGAGAACAATGTGACAGAGAAGTAAGAGCAAGCGGAACTTCATAGGAAAAAATCCAAAGTAGGTTGTCCTCAATTGAGGACAAGGTGAGCGAGAGGGGGTGAATCTGCGTATTTGTATTAATTGACAAATCGTAAATCTGACTATGAAGTTGATTTCGACTGCGGAGTGAATTTCATTGTGGATTATATGGTACATATAATATAAAATTTTCATGCGCTGTAGAATCTTTGAAGATTTCTTGAATTTACCAAAAATAATTAGATTTTTTCTTCAGAATTTTGGTACCAATTTGATCAAATATTGTTGATTTTGCGACACTAATCTTTTCTGAGAAATTTGTTTTCTTTTTATGGCTGAGGAATAGAGATTCCGAATGTTTTAGGTTTAGCTTTCAGAATGGTCATCACTAATATGCGATTCAATATGGCTTTACATTATACAACACTTCTGTCACAAGAAAAGTGTCCAAACTTTGTTGGTGATTACTATAAAATAGTTACAAAATATATTAAAATATACAAAACTTCACAGAGAATAGTATATTGTATAATTAGTGGGAAAAGCATAATATTCCCAAACGTCTGTGATAATTACCAGACGAGGAGCGTAGCGACGACTCTGGTAACACAGGAGTTTGGGAATATGCTTTTCCCACGAATTATACATACTATTTTTTCTCCGATCGTTGATTTACATTTAAAAAATTAATTAATTAAAAAATATTTCATCCAAGATGTAATCAAGTAAGTTTAAATAGGTTTCTCTATGTTCATATTGAAATATAGAAGTAGTAACCATGGAAATTACTCTGTTATGACAAAAGTAAAATAATTTTAAAGCTGGTTTTGTTTGATTCGTTGTATTTTATAAGGAATTAAAAAAGAATTAGTAAACATGAACACTGATAGTGATTATTTGTTGTCTTGCACGACTCCTGAACTAGTAGAAGCTGCGAACGGGGCTTCACTTAATTTACTTCCGGCGAAATCCAGAGAGAAGTATGAACTTGCGTACCAACGCTTCATGAATTTTTGTAGAAAAAACAACAGTGTATCCTTTTCTGAGAATGTACTGATGGCGTATGTTGCTGAATTGGCTAAAACAATGAAATCTTCGACGTTGTGGGCATATTATTCCATGCTTCAATCAACTTTGTCTGTTAAAAATAATATTAATATTGCCCACTACCAAAAACTGAGAGCAGTTTTAAAACGTCAAGCTACAGGATACAAAAAATGTAAATATTAACAACAATTATAAAAATTAAAACCATACTTTGTTTCATTTTAATGTAATAATCCATTTGTTACATTACCGCACGCTACAGCAGCGCGGTAAGAATATTACCGCGCTGTTATTTTCTAATTTCTTAGCAACTGACCACTATTCTGGAATGTTGAGCTTTTCGCATAGAAAACAGGTCAAAATAGTGTCACTTTTCCCACGATCGGAGAAAAATAACATTATCTTCCTTCTCGTTAGAATAATCCAACTCTGAAGCCCAGTTACTTTCGATCACTTCGGTATCATTTGGCTCGTTTACTGCTTGTGCGCCACATATGGAAGGACTGTCATCATGACCAGAGCTGGTTGAGTATTGATGAGTTGTAAAATCAATATTCTCTTCATTATCCAGATTATTCGCCTTCATAAGAGAATTCTCAGTCCCGTGAAGAATTTTCTCGTGGTTGGTCTTAACTTTTTTCCGGAAAGCGCCACTTCTTTTGACTTTTTTCCACCTGCTTATTGGTTTTATTGACGCCATTTTACATGTAGGTTCACACACTTGGTAAGTTCGAGAAATACTGAACTGATATGGCGTATACAAATAAAAAACCTTGTCTTCAATAACAGTTTATTGTTCTATCACTGCTTTGTTACACCATTCTGGAGCATATTATTCGTACTGTTATAGAGTAGTTATTTATAAGTTTTTTATAAAGCATATCGCTTTATGAAGTAGAAGAGTATCACAGAAAACACCAATATAACAACTTTGTAATATGTTTATGAATTTTTATAAACTATTTATGAAACTATCTGCGAAAGAACAGAACAGTACCTGATAATATCACTACAAAGCTACTAGAAATCACTTTGGTTCTCTAAGCTAAAATGTTGTATAACTTGATTTGAATAAACGTTTAAGAATCAGTTTCAAGTTCATCCTTTAAGATGTTTTATAATTTCATTCTAAGAACGTTCTCAACAATGATCTAAACAACAATTTGGTTCCCAAGAACAAAATAATCATGTTCGCAATGTTAACCCAACAGATCAGCTTTTCGATAGTCGCAATATAGTACCAATAAACCTGAATTGTTCTGTTACCTGAAAATTACAAAGCCAATTTGTTAGTTGGGCGGCAACAAATGTTGACTGTTTCTACTTGTCACCCTTCAAGCTACGATTCCACCGGAGGAACATTTTTGTTACCATTTCCGTGTTTTCGTCAATGTTCCGAAATGTTCCTAAATGTTCCTTAACCCTCTCGCTCACTCCGCAGTCGAAATCAACTTCATAGTTAGATTTACGATTTGTCAATTAATACAAATACGCAGATTCATCCCCTCTCGCTCACCTTGTCCTCAATTGAGGACAACCTACTTTGGATTTTTTCCTATGAAGCACCGCTTGCTCTTAATCCTCTGTCACATTGTCCTCAGTTGTGGACATTATATTCTTCCGAATGAATATATATGCTGCCATCTTCAAGCTGAAAAAATAATCATGCATTTGAAATATGGGATTCCGTAGGGTAGCTATGACAGCAGTGTAGCGCTCTACTGTTTATTTTTTGTTGGCTATATTCGTTAGACCATGTGTTTGAAAACTGTTCGTTTACGTTCAAAATAAGTGTAGACTTGTTCCAAAGCAATTGCGTTAGGTGATTTTTGTGCATACTGTAATCAGCGATTTTTGAAAGTGTGGCGTACTAGTTTGAGGACATTGTGAACTAGCGGTAAAGGCAACATCTAGGTGAATATAACAGCACTTTCATTTGATTCTGCAAAAGTTGAATTTAATACACTTCAGTACTTCGAAAATGGGCGCAAAAATAATATAAATATATTCAATAAAATAAATAATGGAACATATTGATATTTTACCATCTAAAAATATTTCTGAATTTTTTTTTCCTCCATCAGCTCATGATGTCCTCAATTGGGGACATGTAATAGTGCCCAAACGGAGCATTTTGAAAATCTGAATTTAACATCAAAAATTCTCAAAAAATCATAAGTTGCATAACAGTAAATTTCAGATTTTTCGCTCCAATAGTTTTCATTCGTGACCGAGAGCGTTAGATTTCTTTATTTTTCGGCAACAAATGTTGACCGTTTCTACTTTTCGCCGGTTTCCATTTTGAGCGGCAAACTTCGAAAGAAAATATGAAACATTTGTGAAAAAGTCCGTGTTGCTTTCGCAGTGGAAACGTATAAATGAACGCAACAAGAAAACATTCGTGTCGCAGATTTTCAGTGTGCAGTGAAGTAAGAAAACGAATAAATATATTGCTACGGTTCCAGCGGAGGAACATTTTTGTTGCTGTTGCTTGTTTCCGTAAATGTTTCAAAATGTTCCTTAAAATTTCTTTATGTTTCGGCAACAATTATTGATTGTTTCTACAAAATAAGATGCAACTATCGGCAATTTCAGTTGCTTCAGTGGAAACAAGAAATTGACGTATGTTGATATAAGTTTCTACTTTATTGGCAACAAGGAGAAACATTCAGCAACAAAATGTTCCTCAACTGTAGCTTGAGGTTCATTATCCATGCAACATAAAAATAGCTTGTTGAAAAGTTTTCTGTTGCCTTCTCTATCTTTCTTCGAACAATTAATTCCTCATTAACATCGTATTTCTTCATTCGTTATAATTATTTCCTCCGAATATCAAACTATAACTGGAGCTCAGGAAAACCTTGATGTGATAACGTAAGTTTTCCCTGTATGTTGGAAATTGTAATTTCCGGTCGGATAATCGACTTGCGAAAGTATCAATCTACGGGATTTGGAAATCTTTTAAGCACAAGATACACGAAGGTTAGTATAAGTATTCATGAACAAATTTGAAGTGACTATCATATCGAATCAAGTATAATAATTAATCATTATTTTCGACATTCACTGTACTCATACTAGTTGTGATTTTCCAGTAGTGAATAAGACTCGGTTTGAATTATATTTTGAAAAATCTCGTTACATCAACCGAATTAAAAAGTAGAAAATAATTTATTTCAGTGAAAAAGAAATCGTGAAATGCATCGTGGTCCAGGGAAAAAAACACCTCAACATCAACTTAATACACATACCAAATTTCAACCCTCAATCGTAAAAAAAAATTTGCGAAGTGCATCGCTTACTGATTTCGAACGGAATGGTCACCACGAAATGCAGTGCGGTTAAGATAAAGAGTAGAATCCAAAAAAAGATCTTAAGTCAATATAAACTTAATGTACGTACCATACTTCAACCCTGTAACTCAATCTGCAGAAGCTGTGGAGAGTTCGGCAATTTTTCAAAAACCATGAAAAAACAATGAATATCTACGTAAAGATGGCGGTGGTTGAAAGAATTCAACCAAATTTTGGTAGTTTTGTTCTGCAACGAAAACTATCCCAAATTTCAGCGTTCTTGACTCGATGGAAGCCGCTGGAGATGTCAATATGTACCGGGAAATAAAAATATATATAATGAAGATGACAGTTATCATTGTCGAAATATCGTTAATGAAGTGTTGATAGAGTACACTTTTGCTTGCTGCTATAACCAAATAATTTTTCCTTTTATATATATATATATATATATATATATATATATATATATATATATATATATATATATATATATATATATATATATATATATTACTATATATATATATATATATATATATATATATATATATATATATATATATATATATATATATATATATATATGTATATATTCACATCTTACGCACGATTTTGATTCCACATATAGAGGTAAACACATATCATTTTGACTCGCCAACTATTCTTGAAAATGCATCATCAGTTGCGTCTCAAATTACTATACACACACACATATTTATGTATATATATATAAATATATATATATATATATATATATATATATATATATATATATATATATATATATATTATATATATTTATATACATATATATAAATAAATAAATATAAATATATATATATAAATAAATATATATAAATATATATATATATATATATATATATATATATATATATATATATATATATATATATATATATAAATGGGTTATGGTTGGCAGTGCTGCCAACCATAACCCATTTATATATAGAAAAGCAGGTACCAAGAAACCAATGAAATATATATATATATATATATATATATATATATAATATATATATATATATATATATATATATATATATTAATATATATATATATATATATAAATATATATATATATATATATATATATATATATATATATATGTATATATATATATATATATATATATATATATATATATATATATATATATATATATATATATATATATATATATATATATATATATATATATATAAATATATATATATACAATATATATATATATTATTATATATATATATATATATATATATATAAATATATATATATATATATATATATATATATATATATATGTATATATATATATATATATATAATCTCTTGATAATTATTAGCAATAACAGGCTGGTTGAATCTTAAAAAACTCGATTTTATTAAAAAGTTGACGTTTCACTACGACATTCGTAGTTTTTCAAAACTTTTGAAAAAATTGAAATTTCTTTGACATTTATTGATTTGAAAAAATTTGAATAGACAAAGACTACTTGTCTCGCTAAAATTTTTTTCCGAATGTGGTTGTTCTTTGTTATTTATTACGTGCTATTCAGTCTAATATCAACATTCAAAATTGTTATCATTAGATGGAAAGGGAAACCACACAAACCTTTACCTACGTAATGTTCGAAAATAAAAATAATAGGGTACTATTTATCTAACAACAAAGAAATTAGTCGCAGGAAAATATTAAATATATTCCCCCGACTAATTTCTTTATTATTGTTTATTTACTCGTTCTGAGATCTCGCTTTGACTTTCTATTTTAACTGACACCTACCCCTTCTCTCAGGATATCGCTCATAATACATTCGCAATGATAAAGCTATATTTTCATTCGCCTAAAACACTTGAACATATCATAATTTTCGAAATATTGAAGCATATTAACAAATTGGGGCTCGAAAATGACAACAGTAAGTCATTCTTTGTTACCATGCCAATATTTGTAGGTTGATATAGGTACACAAAGACTTTTTGTTTTTGTCGAAGCTCACTCTGATAAAATTTAGTTTCAAAGGAATTCGTTTAAAAAATTATATATTTTTTGTGTTATTTATACACAATGTCAAACTCGCAGCCAACATGGTAATTTTGAAAAACGTGAAAAATTTGAAAAACTAATAATCAATACATTGCGATGCACTCCCCAATTTTTTTTTTAATAAAATAATTTATTTTCTACTTCTCAATTCGGTTTGTTATTCAATCGTTATTTAGAATTGCTGCTGTACTTAGATCATATCAAACGAAATTCTCAAATGGAAAGGTCATAAACTTAAAAATATAAATAAATATAAGTTTCGATCGATTTTAAAAAATTATATATTTTTTGTGTTATTTATACACAATGTCAAACTCGCAGCCAACATGGTAATTTTGAAAAACGCGAAAATTTTGAAAAACTAATAATCAATACCTTGCGATGCACTCCCCAATTTTCCTTTTTAATAAAATAATTTATTTTCTACTTCTCAATTCGGTTTGTTATTTAATCGTTATTTAGAATTGCTGCTGTACTTAGATCATATCAAACGAAATTCTCAAATGGAAAGGTCATAAACTTAAAAATATAAATAAATATAAGTTTCGATCTATAACTATTTAATAGAAATTCGTTTTTATGTAATACCTATACCTACATTCTAATGTCAGTATTAGAAGCAATATTTAGCTCACGTCCTAAGCAGTAATAATTATGAAATATATATGTGACCTAGTAACGTCACGGATGTCAATTTTTATAAGTTCGAAAAAAAATCCTCATTGCAAGATAAGATCATTAGCTTCGCTCTACATTTCAAATGAGGGAACATTTTTCTTCAGGTATTCAAGTGAATGAGAAGAATACAGTTGTTAAGATCGCCGATTCAAATTTCACGAAAAATAATGAAACTAACTTTGGGAAAATATTTCTGACATTTTTCAAAATTAATCACCTTCCATTGAGATTCCGTTTGACACGCCACTGTTTCCATGGATTAAATATACCTACCGTGAAAATTAGTATTCCATGTTTTAGTGCAATATAATAGAACATAAATATCACACGACATCGTTGATCATTTCCCAGCTCGAGTTCGATCCCTCGAATTCTTCCGACTACGGAAATATCCCTAGTCGGTCTGATTGCCGTAACATACGTTTTACGCGCTCCTCGAGGCCGGAACTGTTTAATCCTGGTGCTCTGGTGCCTCGCGCTAATCGCCTCTGCTTCACGGTCCCAGCGAAAACAACTCTACGAATATTAGGTCTGGTTAGAAGTGCCGGAGGAGGGAAGCCCCTCGCCCGTGATTATCAAGTTCATTGCCAAGGCTGGGCTAACGACGACGCATGCGCGTCGCAATGCGCCTAGTCAGGGCCTCCGAGAGGTGGTTGCGTAACAGCGATACAGATATGTCCCAGTGTCCCTCATTGATATCTTGCTCGTTCTTGACGAACTTGCTGCTGTATGATGCCAAGAGTTACATATTCTACCAAATTGTAATGTTATCTTGTCTCCATTTGTTTAGTTGAAATTGTTTTGTAATCTTACTCTGTTCTACCCTACTAGTGAGCGTTTTGTAGATCGCAGAGACATCTGTCGTTGCGGCCGGTAACTTTTCCTTGGAGGAAATCTATGTCCTTGTGGAAGGATCCCATCTGTTCGCATTTGAAGAAGTAAGTCTGAAGCGCATCCTTCTTAGTATCCCTCTCGAGCCTCGAGTTCTTCGTGAGACTATAGGCAAGGAGACTCTCAATTGTTTTTTTTAAATATCGCCAAGGTCGCCGCTTTTATGCTGCGATTCAATTCCGAGCCGCATAGTAACAGAACTAACCGCGCAACATGAATTACGTGTACGTAAATATTTTTGTTGTGCGATTTAGGTAACCGTGCAAGTCGTCGCTGCCCGGATCGTGTTTTTTAATCTGTGTTTGATTGTTTCTATGTTCCGCAGCTCAGTGTTTCACGTCGATGACTGTGATATGTTGCTTTTGTGACCTGTTTTTTTGTTTGTTTCCTGCTATGGATCCACGGATAGTCTGATGTATGTAAGGTAATAGAACATATTGAGAAATTGACGACAGGACATTTTTGTATGTATATTTTCGATGATGTCAATGAAAGATGAAAAAACGCTATCCTACATGTAGAGTATTATAATGAGTAGTAATTGTCCATGTTTTCTACAGTCCAAATTTTCAATACATGGATAAAGCTCAAGGACGACGTCGGACCTTCTCTCCATCGTAGTGGGCTACTTATTCACGTTCGCAAATTCCTGAATAGCATTATAGAAATTTGGCAATTGTGTAGCCTTAGCTTCATGAATATGCATAGGAAAAGTTTCAGCGATTTTTTTCGATTTAATGGCGATATTGAAAAGTGAAATACAATAATGTGTTCCTTGAAAATATTCTTATAAATTTTACAAACTATTTTATTCTCTATTGAAAGATTCTAGTCATGTAATTTTCAAACAAAGAAAAATAGACATACGTAAGTAAATACCTAGCTCTCATTTAATTTCTTTTTACATTGTTTTTGTCTAGTATGACGTTTATTTCATATCACAAAAAAATTGTTCGACGCGATTATCTTATAAGTTAACACAGCTGGTTGTTACATTTTATGAAAACCTTGTGTGGCCCCGCTGGTTGTTACTTTTTATGAAAACCTTGTGCGGCCCCAAATCGTGTGTTGTAGATGTGAATTTAAATTTTAAAATAATATTGAATTTGATGACAAAAGTGAATGGCAACATTTAATTATCTGGATAAGTCGTTCAAGTATCGCCTCTGTAATTCGTATAATTAGAATGTGAACATGATATCAATTCGAGTAAAATTTGGGAACATTCAAGAGTTACGACATACGTTTCCGGGGACGAGAGGGGGCTAACAAAGTATGACAAGGAGAGAGAAGAGTCAAAAGTTTCGAGACGTCACATGTAAAACTATAAAATATTAATAATCTTAACTTCAGCTGTAATGAAATTTGCGAAATATGATGGCCCCTTTGTTTGTTCGTTTTTATATTTATTTTATGTAGTGTGCTTCGGATGAAATGATGTTTCATCAAAAAATTCTGCCACAGTAAGTATTCCAAAACAATCCACAATGCCATGACACTGCTGATATAGGAAATATAATAGCTTGTTTTTGCCAATAAAAATAAAACACAGACAAAAACAATACAAATTTGTATTTTCATCTATCTATATGTATATATATATATATATATATATATATATATATATATATATATATATATATATATATATATATATATATATATATATATATATATATATATATATATATATATATAGGGTGTTTCAAAAGTTAAGTAAGGAGGTGCATTCACATGAAAAAATAATGATAGTTTGCCCATATCAACTATGGTCCGAAAACGATTCCTTTCGGAAATACAGGGCGTTGAAGTTTTGAGGCAAAAACAAATTTTTGTTTGTCATTTTCATACCACTTTGAATATTTTCATGAAATTTGTATAAATATACACTTTCCAACATTTAATTCAACTTATTACTGGATTTGTTTCAATCATCTCACTTTGTTATTAATTATTGTTAGTACCTACATTAACGAACATTCAATAATTATAGCCATATGACCATACAGAGAAATATTTCTGTTTTTTTTTCGCGAAAACCATGCATCCTACGAAATAAAATTTACTCTCAATTAAATTGGGACTTCTGAAAAGATTTTTATTTTCAGAAAAAAGCAGTGGCGTAGGTACCATTTTTGTCTGAAAAAAAAATTGTCCGAATCCAATACCGACGCCATTGGTGGAAATAAAAAAATATTTTCAATCCAAAAAATGCTATTCAATTTATACAACCGTACACCAAATTTCATGAAAATATTCGAAGTAAGTAGTATGAAAATGTTAAAGTTTAAAAGGAAAAATTAATTATTTATCAACACCCTATATTTCGGAGAGGAATAGTTTTCAGACCATAGTTTATATATTATATATATATAATATATATATATATATATATATATTATATATATATTTATATTATATATATTATATATATATATATATACACATATATATATAATTATATATATTATATATATTATATATATATATATATATATATATATCACTATATATACTATATAATATATATATATAATATATATATATATATATATATATATAATATATATATATATATATATATATATATAATATATATATATATATATATATATATATATATATATATATAATATATATATTATATATATATATATATATATGTATATATATATATATATATATATTATATAATATTATATATATATATATATATATATATATATATATATATATATATATATAAATATATATATATATATATATATATATATATACAAGAATCAGTTCCAAACAGAGAGAAAGAATAATATCCCAACAATGTGACAATTCAGAAAGTAAATGGTAGAATCAATTTTTAAATGTATTAATTTTTTTCGTGTTCATATAAAGTTTGTTATTTTTGAACGAAATTCCTTATTTCCTTATACAAGTTATACTCCAGACTCTTGAGAAGAATGAAATCTAGGCCTAAAAATGGGTAACAGTATTATGAGGAATAATAGGAAGCATAATGAGTAATACATGTGGCAGTATTTTGAAGAATAATTCTTTGTTGAAGGAATTTAAGTTACATAATAGTGAATAGTCAAAATCCTCCTGATAACGGAGTTGAAAATAAATACTGTTTTTGAGCTCAGGAAATTGCGAAATATTCAAGGGGACCTCCAAGAGGTCTTTGTTATTTGCTTGTTGTTCTTTGAAATCCTATTGAAGTGATGAATTTGGGTGCAGCGGTGTAAAAGGTTCATAAAATTCTTCATTAAATCTAACACCTGGATTTTGTTTTTGTTTTTTCCTGGGTTTCGTTTTTCATTATGGACCAAAAATAGATATACTTCTGTATACATACTGGTAATGTAATGAAAATTACTTCTCCGCTATGGAATATATCGGACATATTGACGATTAGTGTTGAGTATTCTTAATCATTAAATAATTCATTAACATTTCCGGGATTTTTAGTATAATTATATACGAAGCGCGAAATTTCTATACGGGGAGTGTCTATTTTCCGGTAAAATAGGATATATGGAACACCATTACAAGTTGAAGAATCAACAACGATTGATTCCCAATAAATAAGAATTGTGCACAAATTACTTTGGTAACATCTGTGAATTTCCCAAGAAATGTATTAAATACAAATGTAGCAGCTCTTCAGTGGCGTTCAGACAGAACTTTCAATTCTGAAGGCTTACACAAATAATGTGCTATATAAATAATAGTAATTATGATAAACAAGAAGAAAATAAACAAAAAAGTTTATACTTGATTTATTCATATCATAAGAGAAAAATATAACTTCGATATTTTGTTCTGATTATTGAAGGCAATTCTATAAAATAACAAATTATTAACTGTTGTTGTAGTGTAGAGATTAGTTATTAATTTGGAATTTTGATGGGAGCCGCTGGAGATGCCAATACGTACCGGGATAAATATATATTTTATGAACACAAGAAATATCTACGTGAAGAAATTTAGTTGAATAAAGTGAACAAGGAAAATTCTTCAATAATTTAAAAGGTTATCAAACAACTTTCTAAGGGAGCTGATTGTATGTATTCCGAGACGCGAAATCTGCATTCACAATACAACAGTGAATTATAGAAAACGGTATGTTCACCCTGGCTCAATATTAGCACACAAGAAATATCTACGTGAAGAAAGTTAGTTAGATAAAGTGAACAAGGAAAATTCTTCAATCATTTGTAATTAAACAATCTTCCAAGGGAGCTGGTTGTATGTATTCCTCGACGAAAAATCTGCATTCACAATACAACATTGAATTATAGAAAATGGCATGCTCACCCTGGCTCAATATTAGCACACAAGAAATATCTACGTGAAGAAATTTAGTTAAATAAAGTGAACAAGAAAAATTCTTCAATAATTTGTAATTAACCAATCTTCCAAGGGAGCTGGTTATATGTATTCCTCGACGCAAAATCTGCATTCACAATACAACAGTGAATTATAGAAAACAGCATGTTGACCCTGGCTCAATATTAGCACACAAGAAATATCTACGTGAAGAAATTTAGTTAAATAAAGTGAATAAGGAAAATTCTTCAATAATTTGAAATTAAACAATCTTCCAAGGGAGCTGGTTATATGTATTCCTCGACGCAAAATCTGCATTCACAATACAACAGTGAATTTAGAAAACAGCATGTTCACCCTGGCTCAATATTAGCACACAAGAAATATCTACGTGAAGAAATTTAGTTAAATAAAGTGAATAAGGAAAATTCTTCAATAATTTGAAATTAAACAATCTTCCAAGGGAGCTGGTTATATGTATTCCTCGACGCAAAATCTGCATTCACAATACAACAGTGAATTATAGAAAACAGCATGTTCACCCTGGCTCAATATTAGCACACAAGAAATATCTACGTGAAGAAATTTAGTTAAATAAAGTGAATAAGGAAAATTCTTTAATAATTTGTAATTAAACAATCTTCCAAGGGAGCTGGTTATATGTATTCCTCAACGCAAAATCTGGATTCACAATACAACAGTGAATTATAGAAAACAGCATGTTCACCCTGGCTCAATATTAGCATACAGCTGTTTCGATCTCATTAGATCTCTTCAGTGTACCTTACTTGACTTGAGTGACAACAACACATAGCTCCCTTACAACGAAGGAACCATCCTAATATTTATAATAGCTGGCAAAATCCATAAAAGCTGGTCGGTCACTGCGCTTTTATCGTTTCTGAATTGAATGTATTTGATAACTGAGAAAAAAAAATAAAATTCAGTGCTTTTCATTCGTTCATACATAGGTTGTTCACGATTCCATTATCGGAAACAAATTTTCAAACTGAAGTTAATACAATTAAATTATTAGCCACTAATAACGGTTACAATGAAGGTCTTATCGACAAGCTCATTGGGAAAAAACGAATAAAGTATTTGTTGCATTCAATATACCCCACGCAAACTATTAATGAAGAACAAAAATATTTCCCAATAAATTATGTGCCTAATTTGAGTAGCAAAATTTGTAACAGACTATCGAAAAATAACATTAAAACAATTTGTACAAATAAAAGAAACTTGAAGTCATTCTTGGTCAATAATAAAGAAAAATCTAACATCGGAGAAAACAGTGGTATTTACAAAATATTTTGCGACGAATGTCCTGCTTTCTATATTGGACAGACAGGAAGGAATATAAATATTCGTGTTGAAGAACATAAAAAGTCAATTTTACAAAACAAAAATACCACTGGCTTCTCTGAGCATTGTATAAAATTCAATCACTTCCTGGATTTCAACAAAACCAAATTGTTACATTCAGGTAACAAAGGAAAGCGCCTTGACCTTCTTGAAATTCTCGAAATAAGTTCCGCCCATAATAGTCAATTACCCCTTGTAAACGAACAAATTGATTTTCAGGTATCACATTTGCTTTTGTCTGTCTTATAAAATAGGATGTAATACTCTCCTGTAGTCAGTCTTGATAATGAGTTCATAACTCGAAACATGTCGACTTTTCGTTACTGCTAAATACAGTATCTAAATATTTTTTTATATTGTGAAACATAAGCCAAGTGTTTTTTATTTTAAAGTTTATACTTTATCAAGAATGTATTTGAATG
Source organism: Cynegetis impunctata (assembly GCA_030704885.1). NCBI lineage: Eukaryota > Metazoa > Arthropoda > Insecta > Coleoptera > Coccinellidae > Cynegetis > Cynegetis impunctata. The sequence continues at coordinate 612,437 of JARQZK010000023.1, read as the reverse complement.
TGAAATGACGTTACTCACGTTGAGCTACAGACGCTACAGTTACAGGAACATTGAAGAATATTGTGAAACATTTTTGTTGCTGTTGCGTGTTTCCGAAAAAGTTCCAAAATGTTCGTTAAAATTTCTTTATGTTTCGGCTACAAATGTTGACTGTTTCTACTTGTCACCTCTTCAAGCTAGGATTCCACCGGTAGAACATTTTTGTTGCTGTTGCGTGTTTCCGTGAATGTTTAAAAATGTTCCTAAATATTCCTTAAAATTTCTTTATTTTTCGGCAACAAATGTCGATTGTTCCTACTTGTCGCCGGTTTCCATTTTGAGCGGTAAACTTCAAAAGAAAATAGGAAACATGTGCTATAGCAGTGGAAACGTATCGAGAACGCAACTAGAAAACATTCGTGATGCAGATTTTCAGTGTGCAGTGAAGTACGAAAACGAATAAGTATATAGCTATGTTTCCACGGGAGAAACATTTAGGAACATTTTTATTGCTGTTTCTTGTTTCCGTAAATGTTCGAAAATGTTTCTAAATGTTCCTTAAAATTTCTTTATGTTTCGGCAACAAATGTTGATTGTTCTACTAAATAATGTGCAACTATTGACAATGCTAGTTGCTCCAGTAGAAACAAAAAATGTACGTATGTTGCCATAAGTTTCTACCCGTGGCAACAAGGAGAAACATTCAACAACAAAATTTTCCTCCGGTGGAACTGTAGCTTTACGTTATTCGATAACTTACCCTCATATCGTTTTGTTTATTCATTATCCAGCAAGTAAGTAATTGCTTAAATAAAATTAAAAGTTTATAGCCGCTTGGAGCATATTTTAGCCTCTAAAGCTATATCAGAACATTATCTATACTGGAGAAAAATTCTCGCAAATAGAGATGACGCAGTTTTGTTAAAATACTAGGGCTATAAATTCTCTAATCTCGGTTTACGACTGCGTATTTATCAGAACAATATGATGGTAAAGATTCCTTTATAAACAGGCTTCATTACGATGTTTTAATGCAGTTTTAAAATTGTTGAAAACCAAGGTCTCCTGAGTAATTGAGATAAATGCACAACCTTATTGCCAAGATTGACTCGTTGAATTATTTCATGAAGTTTCAAATGATCTCTGCCTAGAAACTTCTAATCAATAATTACTCCAGTTTATTAGTTAGTAGGTATTTTTTACTCATGAAAGTCGAAAAATATCGATAATTTCATTGCCACTGAAAAAAGAAGTACTTTCTGAAGTAAACAGGGAATGTAAATATAAATATATATATATATATATATAAATATATATATATATATATATATATATATATATATATATATATATATATATATATACAGGGTGTCCGAAAATGATGAGCAAAAAATTCAGGGGAGAATTCTAGACCGAAAATAAATGGTACCTCTTACGATTTTTCAATAAAATATTGCCAAATAGAGTATTTTTTTCTATCGCCACTATAGGACATTTCAGCTATCTTTCGAAAACACACTACTATTTAAACCAGAAAGGATAGAAACACGCAATTTACTTATGAACGTATGGGCCAACTATAAGTTGAGAAGAAAAAAATTTATTATTATAAATACCAACAAATGTTCTTTTTCCGATAGAAAAGCCGCGGCAGAAAATGTTTATGTCAACACAAATTATTTTGTACGTCGCCGAGGAGATTTTTTAACTGTGAATCTGGACAAGAAATATTTTTGGGCGACTAGAAACAAAATAATGAAGAAAAGTGATATGTATATATATATATATATATAAATATATATAAATATATATATATATATATATATATATATAAATATGTATGTATTTGTTCATATATATATATATATATATATTAATATATATATATATATATATATATATATGTATATATATATATATATATATATATATATATATATATACACAGGGTGTCCGGAAATGATGAGCAGAAAATTCAGGGGAGAATTCTAGACCGAAAATAAATGGTGCCTCTTCATATAAAATTTTTTCGAAAAATGATTATTAACGTAGTTACAGGGTGTTAAAGTTAGATTTTATTTACAGTTTTCTTGCTCTAAGTTTTACCACGCTCATAATATTTCGACGAAATCTCGTATTGGGGGCTTTATCGGGATGAGGAAAACAAATTTGCCTACCGCATTCTCGCATTTTGTAGAGGGCGCCACATACGAGCCTATACTTTCATTTAAATGGTCCCAACTTTTTTGTGTTACACTGTATACGACTTTTGACTAAATATTTTCATTCTACTAAACTTCTGACATGAAAAAGGTATACTACTTTTATTTCGATAAATCTTAACAAATAAATCTTAAAGAAACAATGGTTTATTAATAAAATCATAAGGTTAACGAACGAAAAATTAAACATTCAAATCAAATGTTCAAAATGACGTCCTTCTTCTTCAATGCATAAATTAAGTCTTCTTAAAAAATTCCGACGAACTCTATGGAATATTCCTTATTTTTGCCTTATTACCTCACAATTGGCAACAATTCTTCCTCTCAGCTATTCGACGCTATTCACAGGTGTCCTGTATACAAGCGTCTTCAGGTAGCCCCAAAAAAAGAAATCCATTGGGTTTAAGTCAGGGGATCTAGAAGCCCACTGTACAAAACCACCGCGCCCTATCCACCTTTCAGGAAAAGTATCATTTAGGAATTGCCTGACCGCTAAACTATAATGCGGTGGCGCGCCATCTTGAAGCAGCCACATTGAATTTCTCAATCCGAGTGGTACATCTTCCAACAAAATAGGTAAGTGGTTTCTTAGAAAATCCAAGTAAACTTCACCATTGAGTCTTTGTGGAAAAAAAATGTGTCCAATTAAAGTAGTCCCCCACAATACCAGCCCACACGTTGACGAAAAACTTATTTTGGTAACCACGCTCTATTGATAAGTGAGGATTCTCATCAGCCCAAAAATGCTCATTATGAAGGTTTATCCAAGCCATCATGCCCAAATCCAGCTTCGTCCGTGAAAAAGATATTACGAACAAAATTTTGATCTCCATTATGGAGTATTCTAATGGTATTGCATTAAATTCACACGAGCAGCAGGATCCTCAGCAGATAGCGATTGCACCTTTTGGTAGTGGTACGGATAAAGGTTTTTTTCGCGTATTGCTTCCATGTACGGAGCTCTTGGGAATGCCCTCTTGGAAACTAATTTTTTCTAACACTTACATTGGGATTATTCTGTATCGAATTCAAAATACGAACTTTCTGCTTCTGCTGTTCTAGTATTCCGTTGTCGCGCCTACATCAAAAAATTCTAGTTTTGAACGATCCAAATTCTCCCAGTCTTCGATGGATAGTACTGAACATTCGCGATTGGGGTAGGTGTCTATTTGGAAATGCTTCACGATACAAACGTCGTGCTGCAAGAGCATTACCTGCAGCTAAACCGTAATAGTAATGCATGTCCCGCAACTCCGCGTTAGAGTAATTGTTATTCATCATTGTTTTTTTATAACAACAATTATTACAAAAGAACTTGAACAAAATTACTAACTATCAAATCTAATTCTCCTCAAACTTGTTTCTACGGCAACCATAGCGCACGTTTCCAAAGGATGCTATGTTTAGGTTGAAAAACTAAAATGATTTCGTATTCATCACATGCAAGCAATGTTATTTTAGCGTTTTTCTCGAAAACGGTAAGATTTATCGAAACAAAAGTAGTATACCTTTTTTATGTCAGAAGGTTAGGAGAATGAAAATATTCAGTCAAAAGTCGTATACAGTGTAACACAAAAAAGTAGGGACCATTTAAATGAAAGTATAGGCTCGTATGTGGCGCCCTCTACAAAATGCGAGAATGCGGTAGGCAAATTTGTTTTCCTCATCCCGATAAAGCCCCAAATACGAGATTTCGTCGAAATATTATGAGCGTGGCAAAACTTAGAGCAATAAAACTGTAAAGAAAATCTATCTTTAACACCCTGTAACTACGTTAATAATCAATTTTCGAAAAAAATTTATATGAAGAGGTAGCACTTATTTTCGGTCTGGAATTCTCCCCTGAATTTTTTGCTCATCATTTCCTTACACCCTATATATATATATATATATATATATATATATATATAGTATATATATATTTATATATATATATATATATATATATATATAAATATATATATGTATATATACATACCTATATATATATATATATATATATATATATATATATATATATATATATATATATATATATATTTATATATATATATAATATATATATATATATATATATATATATATATATATATTTATATATATATATATATAAATATATATATATATATATATATATATATTTATATATATACATATCACTTTTCTTCATTATTTTGTTTCTAGTCGCCCAAAAATATTTCTTGTCCAGATTCACAGTTAAAAAATCTCCTCGGCGACGTACAAAATAATTTGTGTTGACATAAACATTTTCTGCCGCGGCTTTTCTATCGGAAAAAGAAAATTTGTTGGTATTTATAATAATAAATTTTTTTCTTCTCAACTTATAGTTGGCCCATACGTTCATAAGTAAATTGCGTGTTTCTATCCTTTCTGGTTTAAATAGTAGTGTGTTTTCGAAAGATAGCTGAAATGTCCTATAGTGGCGATAGAAAAAAATACTCTATTTGGCAATATTTTATTGAAAAATCGAATAAATCTGACGGAAAAACGGGAAGCAGAGTGTCCTGTAGAAAATGAATATTTTTTTTCCCTGGACTGATTATTTATGTTTTTACACAATAAATAAACTATCTTCGTTTATTGAATTTCCATACAACAATTTATTATTTTTAATCTTGATTTAAATCAAATAATACTTAAATTGTTGTAAAGTCGAATTTCTCCCATATATAAAACAATATTTGAGAGAGTAAGATAGATTTTTGGCGACAGGAATAGTACGAGGAGTGAAACACTTCGTCTGGAAGTTAGCAATTACATCAAGGGGTGTGCACCTATTCAAGGGGTGTGTAACTTGAACCATAAATTCATGTGTGTCTGTGATTATATGTCGAGAACGATGACATCTATCGGATATCATCCAGGGATGATTTAAATATTCCTTTAACCAAAAAATACTACCTTGTGCACCATAAATATTCGATCAAAAAAGACTTTCTTATGCACCATAAATATTCCTTCAATCAATAAATACTGCTTCATGCACCGTAAATATTCCTTCGGTCAAAAATAATGTATTATGCACTATAAATATTCCTTTGATCAAAAAATACTGCCTTATGCACCAAAATATATTAACTCTAATAATTTAGATGAATAAATGATAGTTTAGTTACACAGGGTTCTCCTTTTTTTTACTTTCAACAAGTTATATACTATAATTTATTGTGAGAGAAAATATGGCAGTCCTAGTAACAATAGAAAAGGAAGTGATAGTAAAAATTTATTTTTTCACGTAATAACATTTCGAAATTGAAAAAAATAAAATACGTAAAGCAATATATAAATATCAATTAACCGCCATACAAATTATCAGTACTTCATCAATCGTTAATGAATAAAAAGGTACATGAATCTATCATGTGTTCATTAACGTGTAATCTTATTCATTTAAGAGTTCTCCTTGTTTTGAATGCAAGTAATGAATTCCTTACAGTCAGGGCCGGATTAACCATTAGGCAGAGCAGGCAACTGCCTATCGACTAAGGGCCCGTGCACGCAACAAGAAAATAAAATTTCATCGAATGAAAATTTTATTTGAAAATTTGTATGAAATTCCTCAACAAGATTATTGCTTTATTTCGACGCATGTTGTCAATTGATGAAATACTTCATATATACAGAACCATCTATCGAGTATTATAACTAATAAAATGTCTTCGTTCAACAATGTCTCAGAACCGTTTGAATTCATTGTCGATAATGACCATTGAAAATGATGTATTAGAAAGGGTCAACTTCCAAGATGTTTTGAACGATTTTGTTTCTAAAAAATTTAGAAGAATTAATATTTAAACTTACTGTACTGTACAAAAACAATAAATATCTTGGAAGTTGACTTTTTCCAATTTGTACTTCACAAGACTGTTTTCTTTCGTTTATTGTATTTTATTGCGTTTAACAAGATCAAATTTTTAATAACCGAGTCCCGTCTCATTTCTCTTTCCTAACCCATCATGCAACCTGGATCATCATTCATCACTTATTTATAACCTATTCATTAAGACCATTTCAATAAAGCTAACGAGTCAGGTAAGGTGATGCTGCAACATCAAGTCAAAGTAACCATATTGTTGCAATGTCCCATAAGACTTCGAAGTTAACTTTTGAAGTGCTCATAAATAGTGTTATTGAGTCATCCAATAAAATGCTGGGGTTTACTCTCAGACATGGAAGGTTGTTCAAAAAAAAAGAAACATTATTGAGTCTTTATTACTCATTTGTATTCAGTAGGCTTAATTTTGCAACATGCATATGGAATCCACAATATAGATGCTATGTGAAAAGACTAGAGAGTGTACAGCATAAGTTCCTAAGGTTTTTATCTTTCAGAAGTAAATTCCAAATTGTTGACCATGATTACACCGAAATTCAACACAACTTCAGAATATTGACATTAGAAAATCGTAGACGATTGAACGATATGTGTCTACTGTACAAATTAGTTAATGGTGTACTTTATGTCTCGGAAATTCTCGAGTCAATAGATTTTAGAGTACCGGAAAGAAGATTGAGATCCCGTGAGTTATTCGCTGTGCCATTCCGAAGACTTAATTTTACACAAAATTCGCCACTATGTAGAATGCTAGGGACATTTAACTCATATTCGTACGGTGCTGATCTTTTCAATGTTCAACTCCATCATTTAAAAAAATTCTTGAGAATTAAATTAGGTACCTAACTTTTGTGGAGCTGCTGGACATTTTGTGAATTATTGTGTATTAATTTTATTTTTATTTTTATTTCTACTTCCAAAAGAGTTAGTTAATTTTTCATTTTAATATAATTTTGTATGGTATGTATTGTATGCTGTATTGGGTATTTTTAGCTGTTTGTATTCCTATTGTCTTGAATAAATAAATAAATAAATAAATACCTGGAGTCGTTTATCTGGAAGTTACTTACATCCCTTTATCAACTTGAAAATACCTGTGGCCCGGACAGGGTTGTTGCCTAGGGGCCCGGACAGGGTTAATCCGGCCCTGCTTACAGTATAGCTTTTAATTGACGGCACTAACTTTTTATTGATGTAATACGTTCCGAACGGTTACTTGTTATAGTTCAGATAATAAAGAGATATTCAACGGCGTGGTTGGTTACCTTCTCTCAATTTTGACGAATCTATTCTTGGCACATAATTTATTCCGCAATAATATGCACATTATTAATTATTTAATAATGGGAATAAGATAATTTTTGATGAATTACGCTTTCAATTCAATTCAGTACTAAAAGTTGTTCATGATTTATTGATTATGATTAATTTTTTTATTGAACATCCTATAGAAAATATTGCATTTTGGGCAATGACTCATCGATTTGAATTGTTTATAGAAATATCATTACGTTGATAGTTATTATTTCGGTATGAATAATGAATTGAAAAGTTTTTGGAGGAATTATCTTCAAGCTGCTTGCGGTAGATAGTTGGCTGATAGAAATCGTCACTTTACGCGTGCTGCTGTGGCAGTTGACTTATAGAAATCATCACGCAAGGAATATCGTTATGCGACTTTATCTCTTTCGAAGTTCCCTTACGCTACTTGAGGTAGGAGTTAGCTGATATAAATCGTCACCTAAGGAGGAAGTATTATGCGCCCTCCATGCGACTTTATCTCTGTCAAAGTTCCTTTAAGCTACTTACGGAAGAAGTTGACTGATAGAAATAGTCACCTAAGGAAGAAGCGTAATCCCACCTCCATGCGACTTTATCTCTGTCAAAGTTCCTTCACGCTACTTACGGTAGAAGTTAGCTGATAGAAATCGTCACCTAAGGAAGAAGCATTATGCTCCCTCCATGCGACTTTATCTCTGTCAAAGTTCCTTCACGCTACTTACGGTAGAAGTTAACTGATAGAAATCGTCACTAAAGGAGAATCGTTATGCACCCTCCATGTGACTTCATCTCTGTCAAAGTTTCTTTACGCTACTCGAGGTAGGAGTTAACTGATAGAAAACGTCACTAAAGAAAAAGCGTTATGCACCCTCCATGTGACTTTATCTCTGTCAAAGTCTCTTTACGCTACTTGAGGTATTTTTTTTTTTTTTTTTTAGGGGATGATGGGACACAGGCGACTGTTCGCCTGTGTTCCATCATCTACCCTCATGGGCTCGCAAACTTAGTACATACACCCAGACACTCGTAAAATCTTCGTCAAATTGTAATGGGACAATCACAAACACCCAAGGACACGGTGGGAATCGAACCCACCGACTCCGCCAACGAAGACGGCATAGCGTTACCTATACCTCTCCGCCACGGAGCCGCCCAACTACTTGAGGTAGGAGTTAACTGATAGAATCCTCACTTTAGGAGAGAGCTTTATGCTCCCTCCATGCGACTTTATCTCTGTCAAAGTTCCTTCACGCTACTTACGGTAGAAGTTAACTGATAGAGATCGTCACTGAAGGAAAAGCGTTATGCACCCTCTCTGTGACTTCATCTCTGTCAAAGTTTATTTGCGCTACTTGAGGTAGGAGTTAACTGATTGAAATCGTCACTAAAGAAAAAGCGTTATGCGCCCTCCATGTGACTTCATCTCTTTCAAAGTTTCTTTACGCTACTTGAGGTAGGAGTTAACTGATAGAATCCTCACTTTAGGAGAGAGCGTTATGCTCCCTCCATGCGACTTTATCTCTGTCAAAGTTCCTTCACGCTACTTACGGTAGAAGTTAACTGATAGAAATCGTCACTGAAGGAAAAGCGTTATGCACCCTCTCAGTGACTTCATCTCTGTCAAAGTTTCTTCGCGCTACTTGAGGTAGGAGTTAACTGATTGAAATCGTCACTAAAGAAAAAGCGTTATGCGCCCTCCATGTGACTTCATCTCTTTCAAAGTTTCTTTACGCTACTTGAGATAGGAGTTAACTGATAGATATCGTCTCTGAAGAAAAAAGCGTTATGCATCCTCCATGCGACTTTATCTCTTTCAAAGTTCCTCTACGATACTTGAGGTAGGAATAAACTGATAGAAATCGACACGTAAGGATGCATGCTACGTTTTCTTTCTCGAAGTTCCTCGAGTTAACTGATAGAAATCGTTACATAAGTTTACAAAAAAGAGCAACAGAAGTTGATTAGAATTAGAAAACTTTCCCACGGAACAATGGCGTAAAATGTATTTCAGCATGATGGATGTTAGCCACATTCTGACTTTAGTCAAATATTTTGTCATACAATGTACATACTACTATATATGCCGACGACACAAACGTAGTGAACAAATCCACAAACTTAACTGTTCCTTTACAAGACAGTGAACTTAGTTTCACAGCTATTAGAACCTGGTGTGATAATAACAAACTTCTTCTGCATGTCAGTAAGACAGATTGTGTACTTTTTCAAACTCAAATCGAGCCAGTGTGTACCTCAGTCAATAACACTAGAGGGGCATAAATTACCGATAGCCTCTTGCTATACATCTAGACACCAACCTGAAATATAAGGAGCATATGGATATCTTGGCAAAGAAACTTTCTTCTCTAGTGTACTCTCTGAATGTTATGAAACATCATGTAGGAGTAGAAACGTTAACGATAATTTATTCTTCCAATTTTTCAATCGCTTCTTTCATATGATATTATGTTTTGGAAATAGTTTCTAAAGTAATCGTATTTTTATTATATTATCGCTTGCCTTAAGAACCATATGTAAAATGAAGCTGAAAAAATTTGATAGAGGCTTATTCAGAAAAATAAAATCTTAACGCTAAGTGGGTTAAATATATTTAAATGCTTATTATTTATACACAAACATTACTATGAAGAAAATAAAAGCAGAAATACAACGCGGAAAATGGAGCCCTATTTATAGCCTTGACACAACCTGAGCCTTGTGCAGAATGGGATGATGTTCCTTCTTCTTCAAGTGCCTTACCCGGTTTCGGGTGTAGGCAACCTCTCTACAACTATTCGTGTTGTTCAGGTAAAATGCGTTATTTTCCTTCCATGCGACTTTCCTTCTTTGTGTGTGTGCGTGTGAGATTCGAGCAGACGAGCATTCTTCGCTACCGATTGTACAACGCTTGTTAATTACGCTAAAACTTATCCGTTATTTTTTTTACAAATTCAGAAAAGTAAGTTAACGAAATTTTATAACTTGATACAAGTTATTTGTAATACAAATTCAGAAAAGTAAGTTAACGAAATTTTATAACTTGATACAAGTTATTTGTAATACAAATTCAGAAAAGTAAGTTAACGAAATTTTATAACTTGATACAAGTTATTTGTAATACAAATTCAGAAAAGTAAGTTAACGAAATTTTATAACTTGATACAAGTTATTTGTAATACAAATTCAGAAAAGTAAGTTAACGAAATTTTATAACTTGATACAAGTTATTTGTAATACAAATTCAGAAAAGTAAGTTAACGAAATTTTATAACCTGATACAAGTCTTGACATACGTTTAATGTAAAACGTGATCTGTGTTAACTAGTGAGGTACATACATTGCAAAAAAAAAATAGTGAAATAATATGCTTAGCATCAAATAGAGAATCGAAAGAAAAAATAATAGAAAAACAACAATAGTGCGACAAAAATACGTAGTTAAATAATTTTGACAGTGCACACTTTTTTTATCACGTGTTTCTGAGAAATTCTAATTCATTGAGATCAGGTCCTAACAGTTTTTTATAATTTTCATCTTTATTATTATGCTCTGAAAATCCCCATTTGAAACCTTGATTAGAATTGTTCGAATTATACGTTATACAAGAACTTGGTTTCTATTCAATGAAATTTTGTGGACATTATTTGCGAAAAAAACTAATTCTTTTCAATAATTATTTTCGATGGCCACTTTCAGAAATTCCATAAATTAACTACTCATGTAAACACTTTTCCTGAATCTGATACTTCCATAGGTGGATTTAATTAATTTTGAGGTGGTTTTTTTACAAGTGAAAACAGTGAAACGATACATGTTCAACTGAAAAAAAATTATCGGAACTTGCGAATCAATATTAATATATTTGTATATCTGGACATGATGTCACTAGAAGGTCTATATAGGTTCATAACATTCTCAACTATAATCTTTCTTGTTATGTGAAAAATGCTACAATAATATTCTTATGTTTCATATAGTGATAACAATTTTCACATATATTTGTTAAAAATGTATGACGCTCGTTTCAAAGTACTAATTCCTCGTCATATGCTGACTAAACAATGATACAATTCTACTGATACAGATGTTTATGTAAAATATTTAGGTAATTCCAACCAAACCACTATCAGGAACTGCATTATTGAACAATTTTATTGAAGGAATGTTTGTGATTTCTTCGTGACTGTTGAGGTGAAAAACTTAGTAATTTTATTCATTGAAAGATTCTAAGAAATTTAATTTTAAACCCTCATATTCTCTTTTTAAAATTCCGAGGTAAATAATGGTTTTCATAATTATTGAATGATATGCATAATGCGAATATACTTTTTTAGTATCGAAACTACGTTCATATTCAGAAATTCTAATTTGAAAATTTTTGAATTTTTTACCAATGTAAAATCCTTTCTTCCGCAATTAATTTTATATACTCTCGACATTTTTTTTGAAATCGATCTTTGGTATATTGTTCTTGATATGTTATTCAATATTATTACTGCTTCCAATATAAGTTAAACCGCCATATTTCAATTTCTAGTGGTATTTTCTGTAGATTATTGCAGCGTATCGAAAAGTCGACAGTCTAGATTAAAACAGTCAAAATTTAAATTTGATAATGGCGAAGGCGCCGGGGTTATCTTCCTATGAAACAAATTTTTCCACAAATTAAATTCAATATATATTTTTTTTAAATCCTCCGTGGGTTTGTAAGCGTAGTACATTACCCAGCAGTATATATATATATATATATATATATATATATATATATATATATATATATATATATATATATATAATATATATATGTTATATCGTATGTTTTCTCGGATGGTGGAATGAATCAGAGAAAGATTCCGGGGTTCAATCCGATTTCGGAAGTTTTGTTGGCGCTGGGAAGCACCGTTTGTTTCTCGACGTTTCGCCAAAATCTCATTTGGCATTTTCAAGTGCTGCTGTACGTCTGGTGACTCTGGTGACAGTAGTTGCCGTCGAGTCACCAGACGTACAACAGCACTTGAAAATGCCAAATGAGATTTTGGCGAAACGTCGTGAAACAAACGGTGCTTCTCAGCGCCAAAAAAACTTCCGAAATCGGATAGAACCCCATAATATTTCTCTGATATATATATATATATATATATATATATATATATATATATATATATATATATATATATATATATATATATATATATATATATATATATATAGTATATATATATATATATATATATATAATATATATATATATATATATATATATACATATATATATATATATATATATATATATATATATATATATATATATTCGAATTTCAATTCCGGACAATTACAACATCCATATCTTATCCGGGATTCCAACCCGGTGCCGTCTGTGCCCTAGACAATTTCCCAATCATCTGGACCACAGACGGTTGATAAATTCAATGTATTTGTAATAAAATGTTAACTCTATCATCAAATGCCATAACACATTTGGTAGAATCAAATATATATTCGAATCCGTCTGTTTGGTTCGTAAACACATTCATAACTTTTCAGAAAGACCAAATCAAATCATAGGTATCCCACAAGAAATTCAGATACCGGTATTTATTTTTCCGTCGACCTCTAAATAAAAGCTTACTTTAACGTACACGAAATTGATCATTAATGACCCATTTTAATGTGCAATTTCTCCGATTTTAATGTATGATTGTCATGGGCAACCAAACACAGAAGTATTCAGCACGCAATAGTTGAATTATTCTGTGTTTATACAAAATAAAGTAGAAACTGCGGAAAAAATTTTATGCAATAATCGTTCGAAAGTAAATAACACTTCAGCTTCCACCAGTTCCACATATTCCTTATCGGATATTGTAGGTAATGTTAACTATTCAGAATGTCACATGTCTAATATTCCATCTATGAATTTCTCAAATTGTTCCATCGGGAGCATAAATATAAATATATCGAAATGAACATAGAAATTTATATTGTGTCATGCAAAATAAAAATTTATTTCAATCAAGAATTTATACTCAATTCATGATGAGGTCGACGGAAAAATCTTGTAATAAACTCGTTTATTAATGTAGCGATTAATGGTCTCGAACTATTAACGCGCTCGCTCCGCTCACGCGTTAAAATATCTCAACCATTAATCGCTGTCATTAATAAACTAGTTTATTTAATAACTATTATAGCGCCCACCTCTGTGTTAGTAAAAAACTCCTTTACCTACAATGCCGGAAGGTTATACAATCACCTACCATTGGAGCTAAAATCTATAATAACATACAAAAAGTTCCGAAGTTCGACTAAGGCTATTTTTTTTTGCGAGACCATTTTACTCAGTAGTAGAATTTTATTGTGTAAATGAATTTCACAATGTACCATAGACCTTCGAGTTCCACATTTGGTAGCAACATATCTTAATGTTTCTTTTCGTAATATAGGTACAACATTTTGTATCTGTTTAATTTAATTGACAAATATGTAGATTCTCAACATATTATTATTATTGACTCATAAATGTTTTTCTGTTTTGTTCTTTTATTTTAATAGATTCTTGTTTTGTTCAACTATTGAAGGTGTGTTTTGTTTGGTTAGGTATTATTGTAAAATTTTATTTTGAATTCTTTATATGTGCTTTTTCTACAAAATTTTGTAATTTTATATGACAATAAAGCTATTTCCCTCTCTCTTTCTCAAACACATCCGTACGAGTTACATCTCGTCGTCATATTTTTTATTTTTGGAAATAGCATATTTCCAAAAAAATTCTATTTTGTCGCGTATGTCTTTATTCTTATTTTAATCAAATTTTGCCATTTTTGGAGGTAATGTCTTCAAAGTATTTATATTTTGTCGATTATGTCTACATTTTTATTGAAATCAGATTTCTTCTATTTTTGAAAATGTATTATTTTCAAGTTGTTAAAGTATGTTCACTAATGTCTATATCGTTCTTTAGATTGTATATTTCCAGTTTTTAAAATAATATACTTCCAATCTAGTGATACATACCGCAAACAAATATAGAAGTAACGGAAAATGTTATCGCAGACATTCATTAGTGGAAACGCACCGGAAGAATAAGAAGAATCTGGTCATATTTTGTCTTGACAATCAACTTACAGCAGTTTACAGGAGATAATTTAATCACAATAGAAATTCTTGGACATCGGTCCCCGTTGTTAGCCTCGCGTAACTGTCTACGTTGATTGGCTTTTGTATCCGGTTTGATGGATGTAGATCCTCCGTTAAACCGTGCATAATAATACCTCGTCAAGATGCCATCTCCATTAATTTACTTCATAATATACAGTACTGATTCACCCTTCGCGTTGAGGCGCAAGAGAAACTTGATTATTTAGACGCGAATTGGACTAAGTTATGACATAGTACCTAGACGATGCTAAATAAACGCGGAAGTGGGTATTAATTTTGATAACCTGCTAGGTATAGAACGTGTGTGAACTTTAAACCTAACCGAGGCTTCCCATTTTGCTTAACTACGGATGAAAAATTAGGTAGGCAGGCTACAGCAGAACTTATGTATTTAATTCTGAACTAGATTTACAAAAAAAAAAGTTAAACAAGGTGAATAACTATTTTGGGTTCGTAAACTTGTATTAAATTAGAAATTATCTCATTACTTGGAATCTGGGTGCCAGAGATAACTTCACGGGTACACTTGTGACGTCCTAAATGTTAACTCGATTGTAGCTAAGGCTATTACAAAAATAAAGAAAATTCCGATTGTTTCATCCCTACCTAGAGTATTTTTGAAGGAGGCAGGTTGCTTGACTTATGAGGAGAAACTGTTTCAACCAGATAAAATGTTACACTTGTATATTGTATATAAGTAGTGTAGCTAGGCCGGTTCTTTTTGGGATAGGGAGATGGGATGGTCGAGGAGATGTGAGGTGGTGGTCTTCAGAGGGTGAATCCTGGCCCAGCATTCGTTTGCTAGCCTGAAGTAACAAACAGTTTCCTCTAAAGTAAGGTAACGTAATAAGTTTCTTATAAAGCGAGGTAACGTAAACAGTTTCTTATAAAGTGAAGTAACATAAACAGTTTCTTATAAAGTAAGGTAACGTAAATAGTTTCTCATAAAGTGAAGTAACGTAAAGAATCTCTTAAGAAGTAAGGTAACGTAAACCGTTTCTTATATAGTAATGTATGTAACGTCAGCAGTTTGTTATAAAGTGAGGTAACAAGAGTAGCTTCTTATAAAGTAAGGTAACAAGAGCAGTTTCTTATAAAGTTAAGTAACATAAACAGTTTCTTATAAAGTGAGGTAACGTAAATAGTTTCTCATAAAGTGAAGTAACGTAAAGAGTCTCTTAAGAAGTAAGGTAACGTAAACCGTTTCTTATATAGTAATGTGACGTCAGCAGGTTCTTATAAAGTAAGGTAACAAGAGTAGTTTCTTATAAAGTAAGGTAACAAGAGCAGTTTCTTATAAAGTAGGGCAACGTAGGTAGTTTCTTATGAAGTAAGGTTTCTTATAGAGTAAGGAGTAAGGTATAAACAGTTCCTTATAAAGTAAAGTATGTTAAACAGTTGCTCATAAAGTAAGTTAATGTAAACTTTCTCTCGTAAAGTAAGATAATCTAAGCAGTTTCTTCAATTATATACGTTAAGAAACTGCTTTTTAGCTCCAGAAATGTTGAGGATTAAGGCTGGCTAGCGTCTCGCAACATTGTGACCTGGGTGTTACAGTCACTGAGAACCTAAATTGGTCTACCCACATTTCAATTGCTGTATCCAGGGCAAAAAAATTTACTTATCTACTATCCAAAACTTTCGCTGGATGTGATATTGCCACATGCAGGACCCTCTACACAACTTACGTGCGACCTATTCTTGAGTATGCGGGCCCAGTATGGTGGGCAAATCTGAACAGAGATCAGGAACTCTTAGAATCCGTGCAGCGGTGGAGCACACGTATTCCGTTTGGCAGAATTCGACCGGACTATCGGACTAGGCTGCGGTTGTTTCAGTTGCCTTTTTTTCGGAACGCAGATTGAGAGGTGACTTGATAATCACATATAGAGCGCTTCACTCTCTCTCCGGTGCAGACATGGCGTACCTCTTTCCACTCAATCAGAATCGGGCATTGAGAGGACACTGCTACAAGCTGGCCAAAGAGAACTTCAGGACAGCAGTGAGGAGCAACTTTCTCTCCAACAGAGTCTTCGAAATCTGGAATCGGCTTCCCTCTGAGATTGTGTTATCGCAAACGGTGAATTCCTTCAAGAAGTCTCTGGATAGATGGTCTGAACTTCATCATTAATGAATTTAAATAAAGTAAATTTAATTAATTTCAATTTCAGCTCATTTGATTTGTTATTCAGTTTATATGTTTGTAACACTTCTCGAATTCTTTCTTAGTTTCAATTTTATGTTTATATTTTTGAGTTTATAGGTTATCCTTAACTCTCAACTTTTGTAATAATAATAAATAATAATAATAATAATACCTGCCTAGAACAAATTTTCACAATAGCTGTCGTGTTCTAACTCAATTAAATCATCTTCAATTTAATTGGATATTCAGATAGTGAAAGTGTTGCTAATCAATTTCACAATACCCTCTTGTTCGCCGTCATTAAATAACGAATAAGTATCTTTCTTTAGTGTTATAAATGGATTATACTGTTTTATAATTTGCTGAACGGATACAATAAATTTCAATGAATACATATGTTGACGTGTAACAAGGTACAGGTAAACGGATAATTTATTCAAAACTAAGCAGACCACCAGTCCGCTTAGCTATTATTCATAAACACCGATCTAAGTACTCGTAGTTAAGCCTCTTTCTAATAAATTCTCATTGAACGCCAACCATTCAATAACAGTTCTTATGCAAGACCTTTAAAACCAAGTTACATTTCTCATTCCGCGGCCGGTTTTCACAAGTTTGAATCCACCGTATTTTTCTCCGATCACCGAAATCGATCCCGTGACCCTGCCCTTTCCCTTTGAAGACGATGTGGTGCTACGTGACGAAGGGCAGGGACAAGGGCGCCGCAACGCGAAGGGCAAGCGCTCTTGCGCCAGCCACGGACAGCTGATGTGGATGCCGTTCGATATCCGGCGCCGTCGGCGGCGGCGCCCAGGGAACGCCGCCCCAGATATTTCGATCGCTCTAAAGCTGCACTCACACGAGCGGTCCGATCTGTAGGTCTTCGGACGATTTAAACTGATTCTATACCGCCTTTAACTTTGTATGGTTTCCAGAACGAGGCGATTAATGTTAATGTTAATAATGAAAGTTATTATTATATCGAGTTTTTTCACTATGTGGTAACAGAGGTCAGCAGTTAAATATGTTGGAATTCGGAAAACAAGTATTAATGGCATTTCTTCGGAAAATTTCAGAAAAACCTATCATTTTCTTAGTTTGCTTACATTTTGTAATAATATATTGAGTTCGAGCGGTATTAGTCACGTTAGACCAGATGTATTTACTTTTTTTTTATTTGTGATTCCCCTCCCGTTCGACTTTTATATTATAATATCAAACAATTATCATCTACAAGTTAAGTCACGTGGATAAAAGGAGTTGTGGAGCCAACCATCCTTGTTGAATGTGATCTCATTTGTGTGACACCTCCTGCCCTGCTGTAACATCATATATTTCGCTTTTTTTTTGTTGAGTTGAAGTTTTACTTTTAATATTTTAAATGTATACATGTAATTCATGAAGCTTATGACTCGTCCCCCCTTGTCACACAGTATTACCCTTTGTTGATCCTTCTTTTTGCCCCTTAACTGGTGAGGTTATTTATGGATGGACTTTTCTTTGAGCATATTGATTGCGAATTGAGTATACGTATTGTTTTTCCTGTGGCTAGAGGTTTAGCAAATTGGCAACTTTTGTGGACGACGTAGTTGTGTGTTTTTTAACAAGCTACGAATTTCAAACGTTTATGTTCTTAATTCGTTTGATATATGATGATAACGCTTGCTCATATAGTGCAACAACATACCCCTTAAGGGGGGCTGATTGTCACACGAATGCAGGAAATTTGTCATGAGTAAAATTTTGAAGTTGAAATTTCGAAAAATCAAGTCACAGATTACAAACATTATGAAAAATTAGTTGTTCAATGAGAGAAAAAATATCGTCTATCGTTATCTGAATCACAATAATTGACACACTCGTCAAAGGGCTTTGTTCCACCGCATGTTGTTACAGTGACAACATGTTTCCGTTAGACGCTGTGACAACTTACCGCAAACGATATTTTTGAATGAAACTTTCGTTGCTTATTTCACATTGAGAGTAATTTCCATTTGGAATATGCTATTTTTCACTCTCTGTTTCACAATACAAGCCATCATGATATTTCTTCCATTTCAAGTTTACAGAACACCAAAAAATCACAATATATATATATATATATATATATATATATATATATATATATATATATATATATATATATATATATATGTATATATATATATATACATATATATATATATATATATATATATATATATATATATATATATATATATATATATATATATATATATATATATATACCGGGTGTCCACGGAAGGTGGCTCGCCCTTATAACTTTTTTGTTTTTTATTTCTTTCGAAACAAATGAAACAACGATAACAAAAGTAACAAATGATACATGGTTACATGCTAATTATCATATGAAGACAAAAAAACAGAAAATATACCAGGTGTCCCATTTAAAAACCGAAAGTTTATGTCAAGTTGCATGAAATTGAGTTACTCGTCGAAAAATGCAGTTTTATGCATTAAACAGATTCTTCAAATTTCATTTCATTATCTCCGAAAACAAAAAAGTTATAGGGGCGAGCTACCTTCCGTGGACCCCCGGTATATATACATATATATATATATATATATATATATATATATATATATATATATATATATATATATATATATATATATTATATATATATATATATATATATATATAAAATATAAATATATATATATATATATATACATATATATATACATAAATTTATCAACTTTTCTAATTATTTAACAAATAGCATCATAGCATCATTTTCAATGTTACTTATATCCTATTATCAACATATATGTAAACATCCTCACGATAGATTCTCCCTGATGATGGAATAAACATTTCCGCAAGCGTGGAAAAACTTCAGAGAGTGTACTTTTACATTGCTGCAGTCCCTACAAATAGTTTTTCTCATATATATATATATATATATATATATATATATATATATATATATATATATAGTTCGAAAAAAGTTGTCACTACAGAGTAGCTCTGAATTGAGATTTTGCTCCTTAGCGGTACGATCTGATAAAACCGTACGTATAGCCAATCCTTTAGAGAGTTTCTACATCGTTATTTTGTTGACGTGGGCGGGCACTGTTGTCGAAAAAGGAACGAAAATGGGTGAGGGGTGAGGAGAGAAGATATCGCGTTGTACTAGGTCAGTGAGAAGGTGGTACAATACTCCGCTGCCATTGAACACATTCACATCAAGAAAGTTTAACTTTTACCGTGAATGAAATGAAAAATAATTTTTTTGTGCTACGCAGTTTTTCGAGATTTAAATATCATGTGGAAAATTTCAAGAAGAGAGATACACTACTCAAGGTATGCCTGAATTTCATTGATTACTGAAATTTTGATTTGTAATTTTTACGACACTGTCAATTTGAAATAACGTGGATGTTGTGCGAAAAAAACTTTTGTCAAGAATTAGACCGGATTAAGATAATAGATTACTCATTCACTTAAATTCCAGATGTAATTTAGGAGTTTCTTAATTTATATGGATCGAATCCCTTATTCAATCTTTGTAAGTTGTTAAAATGTTTTACCAAAATTCTATGTTTCAAAGATACGTTATCGATTAATTCAAAACTGAAGACGTCATTTCTGTCTTTTATCGCTGCCAACTGAGATGTAATGGATTCTTATTTTAATTCCTGTAATTTTCCTCCTAATTTTCCGCTAATATAGGTCATATAGATCGAACCGATAATTCATTATTTTGCAGGTTTTCACTTTGAAAACCTGCTTATTGAAAAGGGTGCGATTAGAAACGTTGGACCTGGGATCAAGATAGTTCGTTCGTTTCATGACTTTTTATGATGTTTGGCACCAAAAACTCAATTTCACATCTCTCTCTTTCTCTCTCTCCCTCGCCGAGAGGATTTTTGCAAGATTTTGCAAAAAATTTTGTAAAGATTCATGAATTTTTTGCGGTTTTCAAGGTTTAGCCCACTCTAAGCTCCAAGTTGAATTGGGTGGTAAAGAATTTACATGTGAAAAGAAAAAAATTTATGGATAAATACGACTTTAGTAACGTAGCTTTGCTACTCACGCGTTATTTTATTTTTTAGATTTCCGTACCCGAAGAGTAAAACCGGAACCCTATTACTAAGACTTCGCTGTCTGTCTGTCACAAGGCTGTATCTCAAGAACCGCGATAGCTTGACAGTTGAAATTTTCAAAAATTATGTATTTCTGTTGCCGATATAACAATAAATACTAAAAACAAAATATAATAAATATTAAATATTAAAACAAAATATAATAAATAAAAATAAATAATAAAATTAAAATAAAATAAATATGTAAGGGGGGCATAGTCAACGGTACGGAACCCTTCGTGCGCGAGTCCGACTCGCACTTGGCCGCTTTTATTTTCTCATCCAATATGTATTAACTCATACTTCCAATATAAATAATAATTGAACTTAGTTAAGTTTCATATTCACATTATTACTTAATATTAAAAATTTCCTTTAAATCCACTTGCCCTTTAATCATTCAATGTACATAGGCAGCCAAGCAGTTACATGCACCAATAAAAAGAACTTCGTATGGTTAATGAGACATTTTAATTGAAGAAGTATAAGCATCTACACGAAACTATTTTCAAGGCTGTCTGAATAAGAGATTGAAGGACTGATTCGAACATTGATTACTTTTTAGTTACCTAGATAAGTAATTAAATCATTAGTGTGTGTAGACAGGAGGTAGACTCATTTTATTCTCTTGAGACCTTGTTGGAACGAAGCAATTTTACAGTATGACTTGCGTAAAAGTTGACTGATGATCTGTGTGCCAACTCGGGTGTTCAGTTTCTCAGACGAATTCGTTAAATCGTTTGCTTTCCACTATCAAGGTTCGACTACCCTAGACTCTAGACTTATTTTTTTGACGTTTTTGTTGCGGATAGTGACCTTCAGTCTTGTAGAAATACCTAAAGTGGAATGTCTTATATTTGTTGGGTTCGTTAAGGTTTTGAAATAGCGTAAATCAATCAAAATATTATTTCATATCTTTGCGATGAAATTGGTGTATTCTATTATTTTTCCTATAACTAATACATAATATCACACACACAACACACACACACACACAAATATATATATATATATATATATATATATATATATATATATATATATATATATATATATATATATATATATATATATACAGGGTTATTCACGTCATTCGACTCGAAGAGTTATGAAGTGTTTGATTTTATAAAAGTTTTTTTTTAGGATGGATAGGGACCTATTAGAACTACATTTCAAAAATATTTTCATGTTGTACAGGGTGTGCCAAAAACACGAAAAGTACCACAGTTGTGTATTTTTTAAATGGAATGCCCTGTATATTATTTCATTTTTGGATTTAACAGTGAAAACAAATGCCAGTTTCATTAAGGTTTAATTCACCTAAACCTTATGTTTTTTGAAATATTTCGTATTTTGTGAAAATGTAGTATCAGTTTCAACGCTTAAACTCTCAAGTGGTGTTTTCTTGTTTTCGACCAAATTCATGATGAGGTCTACTAAATGAAACAAACTTTATGTCGCACTTGTAAAATATTGACTAACTTAGACTTAGTGTGTAAAAATGAGGGTAAAATAATAACAATCTTTAAACGGCACTAACTTGTTTAACTTAAATGGAGCATCCCGTATTTTATGTCACCAACAGATGTAAAATTCAATTGTCTATCGAATACCTAAATACATTCCACTCGATATCTCTTTACGTTTTCAAATAAAATTTTCATCTTGCAAACTGATTTTGAGAAATTTATCATTTATCAAGTCACCTATGACGTTTAGAGAAATCAGAATTGATAGAAATAAACATCAAGATCATAATATATGCGATTATTTTTCAATATCTTAAATGTTATGTACTAGTTCAAATTATGAAAGAAAAAAAATTATGGATATGAAACAAGCAATATTTTATATCAAACGTTCAAAATAGCGACCATTAGACTCTATTTATTATTATTTATCGTATGGTGATCTACAAATTCACTCTTAAATACAGGTAAAGTATCAGACTAAAAACAACAGTATCCTTTTTATAAAACCTTCAGCAACATTTGGAAACATACGCGGGCTTACATTTATATATATATATATATATATATATATATATATATATATATATATATATATATATATATATATATATATATATATATATATATATATATATATATATATATATATATATATATATATATATATATATAAGGATTCCTCGAAATTATTGGGATGACTTGCTGCTCATATTCCTGGAGATGATGAATTTTCATTTTCCAACATGTCTTCGTGAAACCAAAAGTTGATTGCCTTTGAGAGTTACAATAATTTCTCATTCTTTGATTTCAAATTATGCCAACGAAGCTAATAATAATTGATGAGCAGCCATTCTGGATGCTACTCGATTTTCATTCCTAGGCAGCCTCGAAGGCAGTGACTGTTTACAATTTACATGCTGCTCCACTCCAGTCCATTCTTCAGCAATGTATGACATCAGAGCTGCTGTGGCGATAGAATGTTATAAATTATTACAATTACATTAATATATCAAAAGAGACTTCGATAGAAAAAATGTTTTAGTAGGAGAAAATGGTTTCATTCTGCTTTTGAAACATGAAAATAAGCGAGATTTGTTTCCATCATTGAAATGTAAATAGATTTTCCCTGAATCTTTAGTTCTGATTCATTTCATTCTCTCTTGCTTTTTATACTTTGCTAATATTCTTGTACATTGAACTACATGAGCTACATGATAATGAGGTATAACCGAGGGTATAACACTGTCCAGAATAAATGAAAAAACTATTTCACCATTTTCTGTTTATGTCAATATAGTTGAACAAAACCACTTTCCTCAACGTTTAAAACAAATATTAATCATTCACATTCATAATAAATATATAAAAAAGGCTTTTGTAAGAACTAAGAACTATACCTATAAATACGGAAGAACTAAGGAGTATATAGATATTTTTAATTAATTATTCAATTTTGTTACAGGTGACAAATTCCGGTTAGTTTTGGCTACAACGTTGAGGGAAGATGGATACGCAGATGGCGGAGAATGGAATCCCCAAGGGCTGGAAACCGAAGGTTCAAGGGCTGACAGTTTCGAGTATGTGATGTCCGGAAAAGTTTACAGGATAGAAGGAGATGAAGCTGCAAACGAACCATCTAGCAGACTGTAAGTAAACCAAATTCTCAGAATGGAATATCTATTATATTTGGACGATTCAGCATACAAGAACACAAACGCTCGTACACATACACATACTCGTATATACGTATATATATATATATATATATATATATCGTACACATACACATACTCGTATATACGTCTGTATCTTTGCTGATTAGTATACACCAAAAGGTAAATCTACTGGGGTTGCAGCAATGAAAAGTAATATACTCTTTTTCCTTAAGCTCAAGCTTTCGAGATGTTTATTTTATCTCTTCATCAGGAGCACTAAAAACACGACAATATAAATAACTCAAGCAAAATTTGTAGATTCCCATGTAACATGCTAGGATCAGTCAATCTTATAATTCTTGTGTGCATTGACTGATCCTAGCATGTTACATGGGAATCTACAAATTTGGCTTGTGTTGATGCAACAGAATGGCTACCCTAATAAGCTTTTAAAAAAACTTATCTTCAACACACCAAATAGAGTAGAGAAACGTTCGAGGAATATGGATAATGTTGAATCCAATAGAAGAATATTGGTTTTACCTTTCCATGAGAAATTAACGCGAAGATTGTCATCAATGGTGAATCAAGAAAACACACTAGTAGCAACAAAAAACGTTAAAACAGGGAAATATATTTTTAGCAAACTAAAAGACAAAACACCAAGTGAAAAGAAAAGCAACGTAATCTACAGGATTCCCTGCACAAATTGTGATGAAGTCTACATTGGAGAAACGGGCAGAACTTTGAAGAAAAGACTAACATCGCATAAAAGTGACTCCAGTAGAAAAATACTTTCGTCCGCTTTGTCAATACACGAGAATAATACTGGACACCATATGAAGTATGAACAAGCTGCAATCCTTGACACGGAACCAAAAGACAAAGTGAGGAAGTTTCTTGAGATGGTACACATCTCCCAGCATCGAAAATCTATTAACTCTAGAAGGGACGTTGACAAGCTCAGCGCGATATATTCAAACTTATTAGAGATTGACAGGGAAATGAAAAGATATAAAGATTCAGGTGTTGAAATTTTAAAGGGAACTAACGCGTGTTGACCTGGAACAGATGACGTCACTACCGAATGAACAACACGGACTAAAGAAATACACATAATCCTATTCTATGCATGCAATTTGACAAATGTCAAATCATATTGACATCCCAAACTTGTTTGAAGCACATTTGTCGATTTTCGTCTTCGTATATTGTTTTATTTATTAATTCTTTCCAATTTCAATGTATGTTTGTATTCATGTTGATGTCTGGACTCCATGTTAATTGTTAAAACAACTTTTGTTGAAATCTCGTCTCCTGTAAGTATTTAGAAAGTTTTTTGTTTCCAAGTTATTTACATTGTCGTGTTTTTAGTGCTCCTGATGAAGAGATAAAATAAACATCTCGAAAGCTTGAGCTCAAGGAAAAAGAGTATATTACTTTTCATTGCTGCAACTCCAGATGATTTACCTTTTGGTGTATATATATATATATGTGTGTGTGTGTGTATGTATGTATGTATATGTACGTATTATATGTGTAAATATACACAATGAATTTCAAAAAGTTTGCACCACATCGAAAATTTTTTTATTACTAGCCATTTGTTAGTAAATTATATTCGTTATAAAAATTGCTGCCTTGCGGAAAACTTCGCACATGGCAGAACAAAAAATATAAATTCGAATCAAGAGTAAACTACCATTTTTTTCGACATTAAAAAAGTACATATAGAAAATTTGAAAATTCAGATTTCAAATCACAGCCACCTACGCAATAAAACAAAAAAAACCTTTTTCATAGTTTCAGTCTCATGAGGAGTACTAGGCCGTCATGTACACCTTGAGCGCCTTCCTAATATTAATATAATTAATATAATGTATTATTTTTTGTTATTAAATCATACTGATAGTTACCTACTAAGGGCATACAGAGTGAAAATTTGAACCATTTTGGACAAATATCGATATACTAGTTCGATTAATACATTGAACTAAATTTAA
The DNA here is from genome assembly GCA_030704885.1 of Cynegetis impunctata. Taxonomy (NCBI): domain Eukaryota; kingdom Metazoa; phylum Arthropoda; class Insecta; order Coleoptera; family Coccinellidae; genus Cynegetis; species Cynegetis impunctata. Next base: position 586,555 of record JARQZK010000023.1, on the reverse strand, counting down.
CATTTGAATATTACTATAGTAATATGAGAGAGGCTCCTAAGGTGTATAAGAGATACTTACTAGTACTCTTCATTGTGCTTGAACAATACAAAAATAGATTGTTTTCGTTTTATTGCGTAGGTGGATGTGATTTCAAATTTGAATATTTTTCTCGAATCTAAACAATTATTTTTTCTTCAAGCGTATAATAATATCTATATTATGTTCAACAACACAGATCGTAGAAATAACCTATTCTTTTACTAGTAAAATAATGAACGCTCATTATTGTACTAGTAATAAAATAATGAGAAATTATAGCAATGTCTATGGGCGTTGTATACAAGTAGGTATGAGCTGTCATTTAATTTTTATTTAATTTGATGTTTGTCAGTATTTGTCAAGAAAATTTAAAAGTTCGACACTATGGGCAATATTCAATTTACGCTTGAAGAAAAAATAGTATATGTCACTCGGAGTAGAAGACCCTTTATATGTTTCGCCCAGTTTGCACAGCCTCGGCTAACGCCTCGGTAGTGCAAGAATCTGGGCTCAACAATAATGATAGCCTTCTACTCCTAGTAACATAATGTACTATAGTAGTTTACTCCTGAGCCAAATTTCTATTTTTGGTTCTCCCCTGTACACCGTTCAGAAATTTGAAATTTTGTCTCAAATCGAAGTTTTTCGCAATGCACCAATTGTTACCAAGAATAAAATTTTCTGAAAAATGGATAGTACATTGCACCATATGGTGCAATCTTTACTCTCACGCACACATATACATACAGAAAAACATGTGACTGAAAAATCGGCCAAGTGCGAGTCGGATTGGCGCACGAAGGGTTCCGTACCATAGCGCCCCCCTTAAATATTTATTTCATTTTAATTTTATTATTTATTATTGAAGTAAAAATACAACTGAGTATTTTGTGAATTTTTCAAGTGCCTACCTGTTGCCATTATTGATATCGAGCAAAAAAGGGCAAAAAAATCGCGTTAGTGGTATGGGAACCCCCCTTAAATATCTATTTTATATTGTTTTTGGTATTTGTTGTTATAGCGGCAACAAAAATACATAATTTGTGAAATTTTCAACTGTCTTGCTATCGCGGTTCTTGAGATACAGCATGGTGACAGACAGACGGACAGACAGCAAGGTCTTAGTAATAGGGTTCCGTTTTTACCCTTTGGGTACGGAACTCTGAAAAGGAAAACTTAGGCATCCAGTTTTTCAGCTGCTCACAACGTCAGAAGAATAGAAGGTATAATCTTTCACCTGTACGCCTTATTTATAATATATCATCTCGAAGTAGAGTTCGAATTAGGGATATATTTTTCGACCCTTTTGAGGTAAACAACGGGCTCAGGCAGGGAGACGCGATATCTCCAATTTTGTTCAACATTGCTCTTGAGAAGGTAATAAGAACCGCTGAAATAAGCACTGAACTGTTTGCTCGGGATGGTCCAAGACTATTGCTGGCCTTCGCCGATGATATTGACGTAGTGGGCAATACGGTATTGCCCTCTTTTCGAGGGTAGAAACACAAGCTGAGCAAGTGGGACAAAACCAAGTATATGCACACCAGTAGAACAGGAAGTAGAGATAGGGTGGGCCAAAATGTTACTGTGGGGGACTACAATTTCGAGAGGGTCGTAACCTTTAAGTATTTGGGAACCACAATTACACAAGATAACAACCTGACAGAGGAAATTAAAGTCCGAATTCAAAGTGGAAACAAATGTCTCTTAAGCGCTAAAGCCAGTACTAGCGTCGCAGAACATCTCACGAAGAACAAAAATAACAGTTTATAAGACCATTATACGACCGACTGTTATGTATGCTAGCGAAACCTGGACCCTGACTAAAGACAACGAACGAAGACTGAGAATTTTTGAGAGAAAGGTTCTGCGCAAGATTTTTGGACCGCTGCGAAGCCCTGAAACACAACAGTACCGAATAAGAACCAACTAAGAAATAGCAGAACTATACAAAGATCCAGATATTGTAAAGGAGATAAAGACAAGAAGACTGCAATGGGCGGGTCACGTACAAATACAGCCTGACACACGGATGGTAAAATTGGCTTGGGAGGGAGTACCAGTGGGACGCAGACCTTTGGGGCGCCCTCGAATGAGATGGCGGGACAACATCAAAACGGACGTAAGGACCATTGGGATAGAGTACGACCCAACATTGATAATATTACAGTCGGCCAAGACCCACCCTGGGTTGTAGAGCCATGGAGTAGTAGTAGTAGTAAATTTAAACTATGGCAGTTAAGGTCAATATAAAAAATTAAAGTCGATCGTCTCATAATAACAGACTATATATTATAATTAAGTCACAATAGTTTCTGCAACAAATAAGGAGTACAACTATGGCAGTTACGGTCAACTCAGCAAGTTAAACTATATAATTTCATAATAAAATAAAAATTTTAACTGTATCAACATATAATCAACAAAGTGGTGATTTTTAATACTTCAAAATATCGCTTTAGGCAAAATAGGAGAAAAAATATAATAACTACCTTTGAGTTCGTAGAAACGATCTGAGGAAACAAAGCGTATTAACTGAGACAACTTCTTAATGGAGTGCAAATATAACCAACTGAATAGAAGGCCCTCTCAGCTTCTACACTGGTTGGTTTAACCGTCTTCAAGTTTTTGTACATAAGACACAAATTCGTTCGTCTGGCCCAAGTTTCTTGATACGAGCTCATTTCTTTCTTCAGAGGTTTAATCATACCTAATCTGTTTCTTTTCTTAAATTTATCTTTTCACGAATAGAAACACCCCTTGGTGCCGGGGTCTTATTAGATCCGTCTGTCGGATCCGAAGCATATTGCTGGATTCAGTAGGTATCCAAACAGTACCGAATCTGTCGGATTTCCGGAGACGTCGGATTTTTGGATTGCCGGAGACGTCGGATTGTTGGATTGCCGGAGACGTCATATTGTTGGATTGCCGTATCCGTCGGATTGTTGGATTGCCGTATCCGTCGCATTGCCGTATCCGTCGCATTGCCGTATCCGTCGCATTGCCTGATTCGTCGGATTGCAATCCTCAACAGACACTTACCTGACTTCATCATCAGTATCCTTAGCTTCTACTGAATCTCTTTCACAATTAATTCTTTTTCGATAAAATAACGATATGATAAGAACATTATGGAGCGAAAAATAATACTTCACTGATAATGTATTTGAAAAAAATTATTTTTGTGTTATTTTGTACTCATTTGTTTTATCGTCTTCGATTGTTTCAATTTAAACTATAATTTATGTAGTAACTATTTGGAAATACGAGTAAATATACGATTTTCTTCTGTTCATGCCTTTCGTTAATACGTCGAAATATTAATTGTGGTCTTAAGGTCATTGCGGGGCAGGCACCTTGCCGAAACGACCTTCGGCTCCGGCCGATGCCTAATTTATTTATTCGTTCAGTGTTTCGGAGGCCGCTCCTTTGCTATCGATCGCGTAATAATTTAAAAAAATCATATCTGGTATTTATTTTCTCATAGAGAAAAAACCGGTCGTTATAATGTAACCGGATAATTGTTCATTTGTTTTCGATCGGTTGATGGATTGCGGTAATTCGAGACAAGATCTCTAAAAACTGTTTAATCCCATTATATTACGACGGAGCGGGCTTTTAAATATCATTTTATTAGTCTCGTTTGAATTTTCGTATTTCATTTTGGTTTATGAATATTAGGATTTTTATTTGGAATTCAATGACAATTACGTGCGGAATGTCCCATGGCACAGCTTTGGGTCCGCTATTGTTCTTGTTGTATATGGAGCAGCTATTTTCTTTTAGTAAAACTTTGACTAAACTACATCAAATAATGGGGAATGAAGTTTGTTCAATTAATATATATTAGGTTTTAGTAGAACTATACGTGATTATTCTTATTTCATCGTAAAAACACAGCCATCTTTTCGTGATATTGGTATTATTTTCAGTAATGAAATGCCCTCAGAGCGGGGTGCTCCAAGGGTCAGTCTTAGGTCCGCTGCAGTTCTTGTTGTATATGGAGCAGCTATTTTCTTTGAATAAAACTGTGAAAATTATCGAACTACATCCACTAATGATGATGCGGGGTACTCCAAGGCCTAGTCTTAGGTCCGCTGTTGTTATTGTTGAAAATGAGGCAGCTATTTTTTTTAAATACGACTGGAAAATGATAGATAATTCTACAGTTTTATTTGTTGCAAGAAGCTGGGACGAACTTTATCAAATAATGAAAATGGTAGTTTGCTTAACTCAAAAAAATCGTCTCTTCACTCCAAAAACTCGAATATCTTGGGTTATAGTAGCACTATACTTCAGTATAGTTATTTCATCGTACAAACATAGCCATCTTTTATGATATTGGCAATGTTTTCAGTGATTAAATGCCACCAGTCACCAGCGGAGTGCTCCAAGGGACAGTGTTGGGCCCGCTCTTCTTGCTGCATGCGCATACGGGGCAGCTATTTTTTGCAAAAATGATAGATTGCACTAGTTTTATTCGTAACAAGAAGCTGGGATTAGTGTTAATGGAGCAGTCAATTGGCGTTAGTAATACCGTATTGAATTAGTAATATAATATAATTTATTGTATTATGCAGGCATGGAACATGTAATTTTAAAAATTTGACAATCAATGCGTTGCCCGCTAGTTGCAGGTGTAATTTGAGGATAATTGCATCTGAATTAAGTTTTGATGCAATTGTTCATTTATCTTATGGATAATTTGGCGAAGTTATAGCAAAGCGGATTAACTGTTTTTGTTATTTGACGTACTACAATTGTTTATCTCAGTTTTCGATCAAGAGTAATGTACCTTTATTTTTGATCATATCGAGAATTTTTATTGAGAAAAGATGTTATGAATCGGAAATAATTCTCAAATTTTCAATATTATTCATTTATTATAAAAAAATTTAACATTTTTTTGACACACCTCGTATACCTACGACTGATAAAATTTAATATCTGATAGTTGAATTTTGGGTTTCAGAACATGCAGAACTCCTTATAAGGAATACATTTTTTTGATAAAACTAATGACAAAAATGTGTATATATATATATATATATATATATATATATATATATATATATATATATATATATATATATATATATATATATATATATATGCATACATATAAACTATGGCATATTATTTCACAGAGGATGGAACGCGACCTATTTCTTATACCCACGTAGTTGGGATTACGTGAATAATATCGAATTGAGCAAATATCTTGCTCGCAATAACGTTTCCTCCGATCTAGGTATCGCCAAAAATGCTTCGATAATATATTTGCTCGCTCACTCTTCGAGATGAAGACAAATATCCATAGAATCAGCGGCTTCTATTTGGAAAGGTAAAATCATCTTGGTGAAGTTGTTTACTATTCATCGGATATAATGGAAGTTTCCACCTCCAACTGACATCCGGAAGTGGGTCATTGCGGCGAATCATTTATACAGTATGAGTCTGTTTAATTAATTGCTATCTTAATCCTGGATCCTTCTGTCGGAGATTCAGGGGACAGAACTGGGCGAGTCCGATGACGCATATCTTATTTATTAGTTCGTTTGTGGACGTCTGTTCATTCGTGCTCTTGAGACAGCCATTACAGGAGGGATTGGCAAAATTTTTTCATGAGGGGACAGAAAAACGTGGGAAATTTCATAGGAGGCCGAATTAGAATAAAAAATGCATTTTGTTTGAAATATTTCAGTTTAACCTCCGGCATCAGACCAAATGATGGTATCAGGCAGAACATAACTATCAGAATTTGGGTAAATACTATGTAAATTTTGTCATATTCAAACTTCTGTTGAGAGAGTGGAGGAAAGGTACATGAGCGAAATATGTGGAAAGGCATGATAAAAAAAATATTCGAAATTTAGATTACTATGTGTGCTATCCTGGTTTTTCATTAAACACAAAGTATAATTTATATCACTATATTGTATATATATATATATATATATATATATATATATATATATATATATATATATATATATATATATATATATATATATATATATATATATATATATAAATACACTCCCGTTTGGCTGAACACAATACCAAACTTTCAACACTTAAAACATTATTTCAGAATAACAATAATCGTACTCGCACACACACTCGTAGTCTGTAAGGAACTGAACTTCTACTTGTTCATCATACCATGAGCCACCATTGCATTACCTTCTTACATCACCCTCTGACTCAGTGGTCCGGTTCCTTGCTAGCTATCTTAGGTCTCCACACTATGGCTTTTGGGGGCTATATGTAGCTGAAAAACTGCTTTGCACCACTAAACCCACTCCTAATTCAGTTTGACAGTTGAAGATTTGTACGTTGATTAACTTGGTGTAAGCAAAGTGCTTTGATGGTATTAACTTTATTCTTTTCATTTTTTTCCACCTTCATTTTTATGTAGAGTTTTTTTTTTGTTTTTTTGTGGATTTAAGGTTTTGCGCTCCTCCACTTCCTCTGCAGATTGAATTAGAGGGTTGAAATTTGATTCGTGAATTGAAATAAAGATAAGGCAAAATCCTTTGTGGGTTTCAACTCTTTTCCTCAACCGTCGCCATTTCAATAGCTTTGTTCATTTACTTTTGGTGGTTTCAAGGTTTCGCTCATGCTCCTCCATATTGACTTGGGGGGTTCAGAATTTGTGTTGGAAAAAGAATAAAAAGTATGGGAAGATATCATCGTGACGAAGCTCTGATGCTCAAACGTGTTCTAATTGATATTTATTCAGAAATTTTTAGCTAAATTATAAAGTGTTAGAATACATTATAATGTGTTAGAGAGCATGTGCTTACGTGCATAGCTACTGAAAATTTCCATAGGAGGTCATAGAAAATATGTTTGTAATTCATTGGGCTAGCTGAAAGTTTGACAGCTGACGAACAATTTAGGGTAGGTTCTTGAAGTCCTATGAAAAATTTTGTAATAGTCCTTGAAAGACCCCCTGAATAGTAAAATCGAGGTCTTGCTGAAGGGAAGCTGCACCTCTCCAATCTTTGAATTTTAAAAATGAAAATTTCTCATTAAAAAAATATTCTTGAAGCATTTTAAAATTTTTATATCTTTAAACTAAGAAATTTAAAAATAAAAAAGCCAGATCAATAAAATGGGACTAAATTTAACCTCTTGATGTTGACTCTTGCAAAATGGTTGTTCAAACAAATTCAAAAAATGTCCTTTTTTTTCGTGAAAGTAAAATACCTAGGTACTTAAAAACAAATAATTCCTAACATCCATCGATTTATCGGAATTTTCCACTTGCTCTCGGACTATGAAGAAGGCATATCGTACAAGAGTGTTAATTAGGATTTTATGATACGTGGATAAAAATAGCATGATATTTGATTGAAGCAGTCCTAAGTAACATTTACTCATAAATATCTGAGAAGTCTTGAAGAAAAAACCTCTCGTGTGTGGTAGCTTTATATCGGAAATTTCGCATTGAATATATTGAATCATTTCGGTTATCCAACACCATTTCCTAAGATGCCCATCGAATGCTTCCTGACATGCAGATGATAGCTATCTTTTTCATCGAACTTTCTGAATGAACATCCTGTTGTTTCACAAATCGTTGACAGTAAATATTACGGTTTTATACCTTCCGGCTTCACGAATATTTGCAATTCTAATGAAGTAGGTAATTTGCCTCATAATCGTTACACATACATTATGCATAACTGGCGATCGTATAATGTCTTGAAACTTCGTGGAAAACTGATATTTCAGTGAATTTCTAACTCTGATTAAATTACGCGGGTTTTGTACCAGTTATCCTCCGAAAAAATTTTCGTATTTGAAATCTTCTGAGTGCTGAAGTTAATCCGATTATATCCTATATTGGGAAGGTTGTAGGGTACCCCTTCCTGGAGGATTAAAAAACTTCAGAATAGTTAAAGTTATGCGTTTGTACATACAAATTAAATTTATCTTCTCATCTGGCTGAAGGAGTTCATCCTCATAACTAAAGCAGCCCACATGCTTTAGGTAGGAGTGAAACACTTGATATTTTTTTTTCTTTTATCCTGCAGCAAGTTGGGGAATTCTGAAATAGATGAACCCATTCCGTGAGCTGAAATGTTGTTGGCAGTAGTATTGAAATTTGCTAACACATATTAGCTCATTTAAGTATTTACGGACTCTTTCTTTGTGTCCAAAACTTCTCGGTTATTTAAATTTTTTTTAATAATTCGTTGTAAATGTAGTATTTCAATGTTTAGGTTATTTGTGTATATAAAAGGTAATTTTAACTCTTGATTGTGTGACGTATAGTAAATTTACAGCATAGCCATCGGAAGTCTCTATCAAGAAAGAAAAACACCTAATAATTTAAGTGATTTCACCAACGAGATGTAAGGAAGTTCCTAACTAAGTTATTCCTACGATAGGAAATACTTAAATCCGATACTTACCTAAATAAGAAATCCTTAGTTGAGAAAAAACTTGATTTGGAAAGTTTTGTACATATAATTGGTACCACTGTTTAATAACTAGACTGTAAATTTGACAAAGGATAGTAAGAAGAATAGAAAAAATGATAGAAATATAATAATGTCATTATATTTCTATGGAAATAACCCCAAATTTGATGTGCAATTGACAACTAAACATTTTGAGGTTAAGCATTTCCTAAATACTCTATATAACAAGCTATCCTAACGTTAGGTATTTCCTATCTTCCTAAGGCATTACTTAACGTTTGTATGAAAGGCAAATTTCACTTATAGTCCGGGGAAGTAAGATCAAAAAATCTATCAACGAGAAAAATAAAAAAAAGTAGGGGTCATAATTTTTTTTTAAGTAAGTACACTGACCCCTCATCGCTTTCCTAAATTTGTGACCAAATCCCGTGAAAGCTCGAAACACAGCTTGCAAGCACATTTTAAAGCACTAAAATTCGATGATTTTTTGCTTATAACTTTTTCTGATGTACTCGCACAAAAAAATCGTAGAGATCAAATTCACAGTAAATTTTATGCCCTACACGAAGACGTAAGTCGACTTTTGAAATGAAAATTTTTTCGACTCAAAATTTTCCAAAAAATGAAAATTGTTTCGAAAGGTCGTGTTTTAACCGGCAACCATACTGAAAATAACCATATCGAGATCAAAACATAGCGAAACATAGATGATGAGCTATACAAAATTTATGTATTTTCAGATTTGGAAAATTCAAAATGGCGGCCGCAAAAATCGAATATATATATTTTTTTCAATCACGCTTCCTCTTGAAAACATTAACATTATCGAAACGCGGTTGGTTGCAATAGATAGGGGAAAAGTTGTAGTTTTAGGCATAAAATAAAAAGAAAATTTATAAATTTTTTTACATACCTTTTTTTAAAAATTTATTATAAAAAAATTTTGTTTGTTGAGTTTTTCCTCATTTTTGCATTGAAAAATAAAGTCAATTATTAGACTCATACTCGAAATGTATTTGGCGTTAAAAAACACGTATTTCAAACAAAAAATTGTTTTAATACAATAATCAGAAGCCGAGATATAGAAGCTCAAAGTTCGTTTCGTACTGTGACCATACTATTAAAAATTAAAAATGCCCGTGTATTAGTGAAGACCCGTTGGGGTGCTCGGCGACAATGGTTTCCCCACCACTACGCCGTGCAGCTGCCGCGTTCATATTCGGGCGAACGCGGCAAGACTACTGTTTTATTTTTGATGCACCCAGTGACCCAACGTTCTTTTAAATCTGTATTTAATCACCACACAGGTGAAACAATCTAATACAACAATAAGAATTTGAAAATTTTTAATAGTATGGTCACAGTACGAAGCGAACTTTGAGCTTCTATATCTCGGCTTCTGATTATTGTATTTAAACAATTTTTTTTTTGAAATACGCGTTTTTTAACGGCAAATACATTTCGAGTATGAGTATAATGATTGACTTTATTTTTCAATGCAAAAATGAGGAAAAACTCAACAAACAAATTTTTTTTTTAATAAATTTTCAAAAAAAGTTATGTAAAAAAATTTATAATTTTTTTTTTTATTTTATGCCTAAAACTACAACTTTTCCCCTATCGATTGCAACCAACCGCGTTTCGATATCGTTAATGTTTTCAAGAGGAAGCGTGATTGAAAAAAAAATATATATATTCGATTTTTGCGGCCGCCATTTTGAATTTTCCAAATCTGAAAATACGTAAATTTTTTATAGCACACCATCTATGTTTCCCTATGTTTTGATCTCGATATGGTTATTTTCAGTATGGTTGCCGGTTAAAACACGACCTTTCGAAACAATTTTCATTTTTTGGAAAATTTTGAGTCGAAAAAATTTTCATTTCAAAAGTCAACTTACGTCTTCGTGTAGGGCATAAAATTTACTGTGAATTTGATCTCCACGATTTTTTTGTGCGAGTACATCAGAAAAAGTTATAAGCAAAAAATCATCGAATTTTAGTGCTTTAAAATGTGCTTGCAAGCTGTGTTTCGAGCTTTCACGGGATTTGGTCACAAATTTAGGAAAGCGATGAGGGGTCAGAGTACTTACTTAAAAAAAATAATAACCCCTACTTTTTAATTTTTCCTCTCTATATACTTACTTCCCCGGACTATTAGGAATTCCTAAATCAGATTTAAGTATCGCCTAACTTTAGGAATTAGTTGGTGAAATCGGGCATTAAAGTCTAAAAATTTGAAACTCAACGTTTTTCACTTTTTTGGGTCTAGGTACTCTTCATCTTTTCTTTTGAAGTTTTATTGTCGTATACGAATGAAATATATTTAAGATGAAATAACAAAATTAGCTGAATAAATCCTAGATCGTGCTTCACTTTCACAACTGAGTCTGAAAGGAACAGTATTGTCATTTTTTGAGACGTTTTAAGTTATCCCAAATAAGACACACAGATAAATTAAAATTATTAATAGGCCAGGAACAACTAATATTTGTTTAGGAATTTTTTCAGTCAACAATTTATTTTAGAATTGAAAGGTGCGGTTCGCGGGAGTACCCTCTTGTTTCAATTTAGCCCTCCTTTGGGGCAAATGGTTTAACAGACACTAGATTGAAAATTTCTGAAAAGCAAAAAAGGGGCGTTTAGGAATGGCGATGTCAAAAAATTTCACTTTTTTGCAATATTTCTGAAAGTTCTTGAGAAAATTATCTGAAATAAACGATAAATTATTCATTTCGCACATATTTCAATGAATATTGGAAAATGATAAAATTAGAAAATTCAAAATGGCGCTTTAAAATTGATTTTTAATATTGAAAATTTTCAATGAGAGTGATAAGTACACATCCATATCACTATTAATATTACAAGGGGGCATCTCCTGCGAATCATACATTTTTAATTCTCAAATATAAATTTAAATGAGAAAATTGCAGAGTCCCATCAAAATCTTCTCTGGCTAAAAAAAATTCTCTAACAAAAAGCTATTTTCGATTATGTTTCCTGGTCTATAAGCAACTCCATGTAAATATGCACATATCTCATTGATTATGAAATAACTGTTTCGTTTCCGATACACCTATAAACATATATTATAATAACAATGTAATTAATTGAATTATTTATTATGCTGCGCTGTTTTGTTATATTTAACAACCGAATGATAATTATTGCGTCAATATACTCAACGTGTCAGTTTGACACAATGTTATTGCCCTCCAAGTGGCCTTAATTTCATTTGTTACAGTCAAAACATGTCCATTTCTTAGCGCTTTCCCCCTATCATTTGTTAGAAAAAGTTTAATTGGTTGCATTTTGATGGTCAATTATTGATTTTCCATGTTCAATCGATATATCGATAAGTTAGTACATTTTACATACGTTCGTAATGAAACAATCATCCTAGAATTCAGAAACCGCTAGATTATCTCAGCGAGATGGCGATGTGCTGGGGACCACCCTGTGTTTTCTGTATTTATCTAGTGAACACAGCTGGTGGTATCTCAGTATATCTTCATCATAACTTCATCTGAGATTGGAGAGGAGGATTTCCCCATTGCCAGCCACAGGAGACGAATGCGCATAAAGAAATTACATATGGGTATATATTGTATATATTTCATCTGAAAGCTGCAGTAAATTCGAGTTGGGAGCAGCAGTGCTTTTTCTTTATTTCTACTTGTGTATTTTCTTTGGGGAACAGTTGCCGCAATATTTTCCCGCGGAACAACGTGAACGAATGCCAATCCAATCTACATGGAAATATGGAACTTCCGAGAAAGATGTCGACTCTCACCATCGGCGATTTGAATCTCCTCAAAGAAACGCTCGGGTTGTGTGATTCATAAGAGTATGAAGTACACTCGAGATGATATTATCTGAGAATGTGAATTGAGTAGGTGATAAATCGTACTAAGCGGCTACAATAGTACTTTCCACAGATTTTCCGTTGTGTATGCGTCAATATTCACGGAGTAGGTATCTACCAGAAATTTTTGTTTTATGTCCTCTAAGGAGTGTAAAGGTAAGGAAGACAATCTCTGTGTATGAAAAAGTGTCCTTCAAACAGCTTCAAATTGGTGGTGCCACAATAGCAAGTGGGTACATTTTAAATGACGCGCTATTGTTCATATTGAAGTCGTTTTCACTTATTTACCTCATTAACAAATACGCGTAGATGGCTAATAAATTGTAAGAAGTGTTTGAATTAGACTACCTTATCTTCATGAGATTTGAAGTTTTTATTTTCACCCTTGAAACCACTGAAACTGTGCTGGTTGTTCACCAAACGAAAGTTTACAGCCTTCACGACACTTATAAAGACCAACAGATTCAACGTACTCTATGGATTTAGGTTTAACCTTTTTTTGTGACGATTTAAAGCGGACCGAGATAGCTGTAGGAATGTGTTTCGGAAATTTAACATACTCACCATACCAGCAGGGTATATATTGGAGTGCTCCACATATGTCCGTAAGAACTTAGACACTTTTCCAACCAATAGCACATTCCACAATTTTAATACACGAAGCCTAAACAAACTTATCATCCCCTACCATGAACGGAAATATGCGCAGCAAAGGGTAGACTACTGGGGTCCTAAAATCTACAATAGGCTTTCGAATGACATAAAATATCTGAATGGGAAAAAACTTAAGAAATGTCTTAAGGAAACTCTTCTACAATATACAATATATACCTTGGGGGAATTTCTAGCAGATTGAATGTAAACCTTCTTTTGACTATGCATGTAAACTATTGATGCTGAATAAAAACTTATTATTATAATATAGATTTTCACATTTAAACCAGAACGTCGGCATTTTTCAACTAGTACATTTAGGAAGACGAACCGAATTATATAGAAAGAAAATTCAGCGACTCAAAAATAAACTAATAAAAAATAATAATAGCAGTCATTTAAAAATAAACTACATAACCTAGCTTTGAAACTTCAAAATCACTCAATCACAACATTTGTCAATAGGAATAGAGCGGCACGGAGTGCTATCTGGATCCCTTCATATTTCATGCTCTCTCGCTATTCTAGCGCCACTCTGGAGGGTTTTGGAATTGCCAGTTGTAGCTTACAACTGGACACTTCTTGCGACTGTTTTTCCATATGAGATGGTCCTCCTTATCTCTGCCATCCATAATTACCTCGAAAACAATTGAATATAGCACGTAATCGAAAGTCAATAGTGAAGTTCAGGAGTGGTTTTTCAATCCGTTTTAGATGTCCTGGATCAAAACTTGCGAGATTTTCGAGATATATATCTATTTTTTTCCCCGGTACATTTTGGCATTCACAGCGGCCCCCATCAGATTAATAGAGCTGAAATTTGATATTTGGAGTTGTTACTGAGGCAGAACAACTATCAAAATTTGAATAAATTCAAACATTTGTTTCATTTTTATGCTTTGGGAAGGAAGAAGGGCCGAGGTGCATGACCAGAAATTTTAGAAACCTGTGGCAAAATATATGAAAATTAATTATGAATAATATATCCGAAATTTGGCTTTCAGGAATCTCTGTGTATGGAGCTTGAAAACTCGGTTTTAGCAGGATTTTGAAACCCTCAAATCAATCTAAATTGAAGGTTTAAAATTTATACGCAGATTAAGTGGATGTTATGGAAATACTGATAATGGCTGAATTTTTTCCTCTTAATTACCACTATTTTCTTGTACCTACATGTTTTTACCCCGACGCGAAGCTAAATTTTCAAGAAAAAAAAGTTGGGATCTGGTCCGATTTTAAACATTCCAACGGATATCGATAAAATACATATGATTTCATCAGAGAAGTTTTGTTCCCAATTTTTTCCCAACGAAGAATAAAAAATTATAGCGTTTTTTAGATAGGCATTACGACATGCGCATGCGCCAGGTACGAAGTCCTACAAAACATGCGTCGAAGTGCTCACGGTAACCAAGCGACGTTGATAGCTTCAGCTTGATTCTGCGTCTGTGTCAGCTTCCCATCCATAGAGATATCTTATCAATTTGATTGATAATTTGCAGCAAAATGAGCCGGGATAGGATATTCAAATTCGACAGTCAATCAATGAATTTTTTGCTAAATTTTCACTGATTTTATTAAAATGGGTGCGATTAGCAAAGTTGGACCTAGGACCAAGATAGATTTTCGTTTCATGACTTTTTATGATGCTTGGCACCAAAAACTCAATTTCATATATATATATATATATATATATATATATATATATATATATATATATATATATATATATATATATATATATATATATATATATATATATATATATATATATATCTATATATATATATATATATATATATATATATATATATATGTTCATATGTATGTATGTATAAGTTTATGTATTTTAGCGTTGTTTACACGATAACGGGCGCAATTAATTTTGAAGCAATAGGGTTGAAAGTTTGTAAATAGGTAGTTTCGCATGATATCTTGGATGGAATTGTTTTTAGTTCGAATTGGTTGGGGGGGTTGACCCCCTTGGGGGTAAATAAATCTTGTTTATACGATAAAGGTCACAATTTTGAAACAATAGGGTTGAAAGTTTGTAAATAGGTAGTTTCGCATAATATCTTGGATGGGATTGTTTTTGGTTCGAATTGCTTGGGGGGTTGACCCCCTTTGGGGGAAAATAAATCTTGTTTACACGATATAGTTCGCAATTTTGAAGCAATAGGGTTGAAAGTTTGTAAGTAAGTATTTTCGGAAGATATCTTGGATGGGATTGTTTTTAGTTCGAATTGGTTGGGGGGCTGACCCACTGGGGGATGAAATAAATCTTGTTTATATGATAAAGGTCCCAATTTTGGGGTAATAGGGTTGAAAGTTTGTAGGTGGTTATTTTCGAAAGATATCTTGGATGGATTGGTTTTGGTTTGAATTGGTTGACCCCCTGGGAGAAGAAATAAATCTTTTTTACATGACAAAAGGCGTAATTTTGGAGCAATAGGATTGAAAGTTTGTGAGTAGGTAGTTTCGTATGATATATTGAATGGGATAGGTTTTAATGCGAATTGGTTGGGGGGTTGACCCCCCAGGGAAATAAATCTTGCTTACTCGATAGAAGGCGCAATTTTGGTACCATATGGTTGAAACTTTGTAGGTAGGTAGTTTCGTACGATATCTTGGATGGTATTGATTTAGTATATGAATTGGTTGGAGGGTTGACCCTCCGGAGGAGAAAATAAATTTTTTTACACGATAAAGGGCGCAATTTTATAGAAATAGGGTTGAAAGATGTGATTGGTTTTGTACGAATTGGTTGGAGGTTGATCCCCCAGGGAGGAAATAAATATTGTTTACACATTAGTTTTTTTTTTAATTTGGAAAAAAAATCATAATTTAGTGAATATATTTTTTAAACTGGTAATTTTATGAAAACCTGCTCTTCTAATGCAGCTCGCTGCGATAGAGTTTGCCATCTTTTTAATTCAAAGATTTCATATTTTTGTTTTTAAGGGTCGCCTTTACAGCTCCTCAAGATTGAGTTAGGAGGTTGAAATTTCGTACTTGGATTGAGTTGCTTTTAAGGAAGTGCCCCTTCGTGGTTCAGTCTATTTTCCTTAATATCCGCTGTTTTAATTCAGAAATTTCATATTTTTTTTCGGTTTCAAGTTTTTGCTCGTCTTTACCTCACCTCAAAATTTAGTCAGTGGGTAAAAAATTTTTTGGTGCAAAAGCCATCAGGGGAAAGTACTACCTTGACCTTCGTGATGAAGCTGTGCTTGCAACGTGTTATTTTAGGTTTATTATCAGGTGTTGACGTTGAATGTTTCTCTGACCCTCCTCGTGGCGAACGTTATAAAATATAATCTGCATAATGTCATATTATGTTCATATACCTATCAGCAATTAATTATTTTCGCGGTTTTCGGTAATATGAATTTTCTTATTTGATCCGATCTGAATGTATATTTTATGACGATTTACAACAACTATAATTGCATATTGCATAGGATGCGATTCAGTGCCAACATATTGTGCTCGATCAATGTTGCCAATATTATCACGAGTTGGTAAGTGCATAACGAAGTAGATTCAAATTAGTTAGAATTACTTGGATGACCGTGAGTTTGCCAGATGAAGTGCGAAGTTTAGGCGGTCCTCGAATTTTTTGGCAAATGAACGGCGAAGGTTCTTTTGAAATTTGTAAACGTAAAGACGCGCGGTCTCGAAATTAAGTTTGATGTGATTCACGGCATTTTATGATCAAGGTATCGAATAGCTTTCAGAAATAGAGATGACAGCTTTTGTCCGCTCATCGATTTAGATAAATTTCAGTCCAGTTATTCAGCTGCATCTGTGATTAATGCAATGCCATACTAATTGACGAGAATCAATTTATTCGAGATCGGTTGGAGATACTTGAGTAACCTCGACGTTGAACAACTATATTTTTGGGATGAAGTTTCCTTTTCCGTATTAAGCTACAGTTCAGTGGCGGCTCGTGAGGTGTTGGTTTAAGGAGGCTACAAGAGGTGTTACAAAATACACCATAGGCGAAAATTTTTAGGATTTCAAGGTCAACTGCATTATAATTTAAAGAAAATAAAATTAAAACAAGCATCCTAAAATATTAAATAGGTACCTATTCGAGGAATTAATCAATTGTTGCCCAGCAAGAACCAACGGGGAGGTGAGACTTTTTTCTTGCCAGAAATAAAATAGGCCCCTCCCAAAAATAGATTAAAATAAAATTCTTGTCATGAAAGTCAAACAAAACTAAATAAAATAACAACAAAATAAAATAATAAAATATACATTTAGACCTAAACAAAAAAATTTGAATAATTTCTTTGGTATAGACATCTATTTTTCTATAATTCCGGTAATTATGTATCGATAATACAACAGACTGTCCCGATTTTCTTGAAATTTCGGATTATATCCTATTTTGGCCTGAAAAAGCCGAATATGAAGTCAGATTTTGTCGCTGGGTCATCTTTTTTTTTTCAAAAACTTGAGCTGACCTGACTTTTTCTAACCTTACTAACCTAACCTCCTAGTTCATAAAAGTATAAAATTCATGAAATAGATTAATTTTATTATCAAAAACATTGTCTTTTTGATAATAAAAAAAATGTTTTTATTAAAACTTTATCGTCATAAGTGCACTAAAGTTATGGGATAACAAATATTCCACTAAGTCACCATTGAAATTTTTGAAATTAACTTCAGTAACCGAACTCATTTTAAAACAATACGCAAGCAATATAAGTAAACAAGCTGTTGTCGGCCATTAGTCACTACGATTAAATTAATTTCCAACGAATTCACTCGATTTTACCCGAAATTCTATAGTTGTGATTGGTCGACATTGTATGAGACTCAGGATCCATCGGTTTTGCCATTTACATGTGTTTTGCTTTTTCTATTGTAATGAAGTATTCATTGACAGTATTCGCACCGTTGTTTGCTTTTCTGTGGCAGGCATAATGAACGTTGAAAATATACCTTTTTAAGCCTCTGCAGCGTTGCCACATATCTTGAAATGAATGATATGCAGTAAATGTAAATACCTTCTATCGTAGTTAATAAATTATATTATATAATGTAGGTTGAAAGGAAGGTAGGTGCATAAAATAATATGATTTTGATTAATATGAAAATGCTGAATGCTGACTATTCAATATAATATAGTAGTGATACATGGAATATTATTGAGGAGGAGGCTTAGCCTCCTTAGCCGCCTTCGAATAGCCGCCCCTGCTACAGTTCCACTTGCGGAACAGTGAGGAACATTTTGTTACTGAATGTTTCTCCTTGTTGCCAAAAGTAGTTACGTATGGCAACAAACGTAAATTTCTTGTTTCCACTGAAGCAACTAAAATTGTCAATAGTTGCATATTATTTAGTAGAAATAATCAACATTTGAAGAAACATGTAGGAAAATTTTGGAACATTCACGAAAACAAACAACAGCAACAAAAATGTTCCTCATGTTCCTCCGGTGGAACCATAAAACTATATATTTATTCGTTTCGGTACTTCACTGCACACTGAAAATCTGCTACACGAATGTTTATTAGTTGCGTTCTCGATACGTTTCCACTGTGATAGCAACACGGATTTTCACAAATGTTTCCTTTTGAAGTTTAGGTACCGCTCAAAATGGAAACCGGCGACAAGTTTGTTGCCGAAAAATAAAGAAATTTAAGGAACATTTGAGAACCTTTTGGAACATTTACGAAAACACGGAACATCAACAAAAATGTTCCTCCGGTGGAATCGCAGCTGGTACCGCTGGTAGGGTGATAAGTAGAAACAGTCAACATCTGTTGCCGAAACATAAAGAATTTTTAAGGAACATTTTGGAACATTTTCGGAAACACGCAGTAGCAACAAAAATGTTCCATAATGTTGTTGCACATTGTTCCTCCGGTGGAACTGTCTCCATAAATTTGGCTAATAGAAGCTCTGTCTTAAGAATGAGAAAATGTAATGTAAGCGTAACTCTCTCAAGGTTTGCTGTATTCCTTTAAACTTATTGATATATGTTTCCAAAGAAGATCATTTCAACGCGTGCGACGTTTATGTTAATTAAAAACTTCTAATATTTCTTTTTTCGAGTAGAGAAATATTCTCAAGAATTTTTCATAAAAGCTAGAATTGGATATTTATTATAGATACGTATGATTTTGAAGAGGAGAATGATAATGATTTTTATTTTTCACTTGTATATTATATGTTTATTTCACCTTTGATACGGTTGCTATAAACACACTCAATGCCCTAGGTCATTACGCCCGCATTTGCAGGCATAATGGATTTAAAACGCCCGCTTATTGTACTATGAGAAACGAAGCAAATTTCATTGATTATACTTCATAATCCTTGTCGTATACGACTCTGGATGGCAATGAATTATTCGCAGCTTTGGCTGCATTTTCTATGATATTCGTGGGTAAATTCATTTTCATTTTCATCATTTCTATAAGACTACACAAAGAAAGCAGCATGACATTGATTGAATATGATGACAAAAATATTCACAAACGTCAAAATATCAACAAATGACATGCCTTCTATGAGAAGGAAAATGGATAGGAGGAATGAAACGATTTTAAAATCGCTTTTTCATCATAATATAATAATTTTTTCGTGAAAAATCAGGAATAGGAACGAATAATCAAAAGAAAATTCATAAATATTTATATATACAGGTGTCCCAAAATTGCTGGAACACAAAGCTACCACGTGTGGGTAAGGTAGATCAAAATAAAGCGATTGGACCCAATTTATTCATATACCAAAATGTATCGTTTAGCCGTGAGAAGAGTTGAAAGTTTACATATAAAAAAATACATTGAAGGGCGCATTTCAATTTTTTACGTCGATTTGACCTTTGTATTCATGATTTTACATTTATTATGAAATAGCGTTTTTCCTTTGTTTCCACTGCCAACTAAATTTTGTATTACAATTTTTTTTAATTTGTACTAGGAATATATATTAGCAGGATTCAAGAAAGCATTTATTTCTTTCGAAACTATGCGAAAGGCAAAATTTTCACAAAAGTAACAAAACGAAGATAATTAATCAGTCTTCTCGCTGAAAATATGTAATACAAAAATGAAAATATGAGTACAAAAATGTATTTTTTTCATTTAAACTTTCAAATCTTCTCGCAGCAATAGGTACATTTTGGTATGAAAATAAATTGGATCCAATCGACTTATTTTGACCTCTACTACACGTGGTTGCTCTGTGTCCCTGCAATTTTGGGACATCCCATATATATATATACAATATATATATATATATATATATATATATATATATATATATATATATATATATATATATATATATAAATAAAATAAAATAAATAATTCTTTATTTCTTTAAGGCAGCCATAAAACTGTATAGAAAAAGTCAATGCAGAAAAACAAGAGGGAAAAAAATACATAAAAATACAAAAAAGAATACACAACCATATACATACTTGACAATTAAAACAAATAATCTTTCACTTCATAATAACAATTTTCTGCCAAGAAATGCTTCAACTTTCTTTTGAACATATTAGTGGATCCACAATTCTTCAAATCCGTTGGGAGAGCATTAAACATTCTAGGTGCCATATAATTTGGTGATTTATAAGTTAATTGATATTTAGCAACTGGTACAAAATAGTCTTCTTTCTGATGGGTGTTCAAACCATGCTTTTCTTTATTTTTTTCAAATGTACCTTTGCCTGTGAAAACATGTACACATAATATATATATAACAAGGGAAGCCAGAGTTAATATTTTGAGATTTTTGAATGTAGGTCTGCATGATCTACGATTTGGAAGGCCAATCATGGAGCGTAGAACTCTTTTCTGAGCAATAAAAACATCTCCAGCTGAAACAGATAAGCCCCAGAAGACAATTCCATACCGAAGCCTACTTTCAACTTGGGCGTAGTAGAGCTGCAACAACTGATCAACAGTCAGGACATGTCGCAGATTTTGCAACTGAAAAGAAATTGAATTCAACTTAGAAACTAGGTATTGACAGTGTTCCTTCCAGTTCAAATGTTTGTCTATCCGAAGACCCAAAAATGTGGCATTATCCAAGTCAGTTGAAACCACAGGAGATTGTTCACTAGTTCTGAACGCTATGTCCTCACACGTTTTTTGCACATGATGAAATCTAAGCGCTTTCGTTTTGTCAACGTTAAGGTATAAATGATTAGCTGAAAACCAACCATTAAGACGACTCAATACTTTCCGGCACATATTTGTCAAGGACATATTTGACGAGTGAGAAACAACAAGAGAGGTATCATCAGCATACATCGTGAAATGTGCTGGTACAGGAAGCTGATCCAAATCATTAATGTATAATATAAAAAGTACAGGACCGAGTACGGAACCCTGAGGCACACCTATATCCGCAAATGCATATTCAGATGAACCATCGTCAACAACTACGAACTGCCTTCTATTGGAAAGAAAAGTTTCCACCCAATTAAGGGGATATCCTCTTACTCCATATTTGTACAATTTTTCCAAAAGAATACCGTGATTGACACAGTCGAAGGCCCTACTCAGGTCACAGAAGATCCCAACAGGGCACTCGCCTGCTTCAATACATTCAATTATTTTATGGTAGTAGGAATATATTGCTGTATTAGTAGATTTTTCATTCAAGAACCCATGTTGATTTGGGGAAAATATATTGTTGTCCTGACAAAATGACAATAATCTATTCAAATAGGCATATTCAAATATTTTGGAGAATGTGGAGGATAGTGTAACTGGTCTATAGTTTTCCAGTTCCTGACGACAATTTTTTTTATAAATAGGGATAATTTTTCCAGTTTTAAGCAAACTCGGAAAATCACCGGTAGAAAATGATAAATTCACAAGAAATACAAACGGCTTTACCAACTCTCCAAAACAGCGCCGTATCAGAAAAATAGGAACCTCATCAGAACCAAATGAACGTTTATTCTTTAGTTTTTTCGTAATCAAATCCAACATTTCTGTTTCATCATACGGCCTCAGAAAGAAAGAATCACATGGTGAATACATATTATTCATGAAGTTATTGAAGTCAGGTATATCACCATTCATATGACCCAATATTTTTCTGGGAGCTTCAGAAAAGAACTTATTGAAAAGATTAGCAACTTCTGTAGTATTTTCGATAATGTTGTTTTCAAATTTTATTGAAATATGTGATTCGGCGTCATTTTTTATTTTATTAGACAGTTCAGATACTATTTTCCATGCAGACTTGGAAGGATTGTCTGAGTTATTTATTTTATTTTGGTAGTATTCCTTTTTAGTGTTGCCTACTAAACGATCGTGATGCTTTTTCTTGGAAACATAAATATCTCTCATATATGGATTATATATTATTTATTTATATATATATATATATATATATATATATATATATATATATATATATATATATATATATATATATATATATATATATATATATATATATATTTGATTATTCTCAATTCGTTGGCCTTGTTTCCGTTATATAATTTTGTTTATAAGTTTTTATGTTCTTGGTTTTGGGCACAATGACAACTCCCTCATTATAAGTTTTAAGTCGTATAATAAGACAGATAACGTTTCGGCTGGATTTTCAGCCTTCCACAAATCTATATATCGTAGTACCTTAGAGCGTGAATATATCCTCACCGGATCTACAGTAAGGATTTACACAATTACACATAACAACTCATTCTGAAACTCATTTTTAACAATAACTATATTTTCGACAACACATTTGAATTTTTATCGCCGATCCTTCACTTCGAACACTCAGCTGCCTCTCACTACTCGTAGTAGTGAGCAATATAAATATAATAATATGTATATATATATATATATATATATATATATATATATATATATATATATATATATATATATATGTACATATTGAAAATAAAAATTTATTTGCGCGTTCGGAAATTTATTTGAGAAATTGATGATTAATCAAATCAACCCTAGTATCATGAGATCCGTGGGAGGTTGTTATAACATTCCACATCGGCACCACACACGATAGAAACACTAAGCAGTCTGTTTCTCTTTGCAACGAGGTCATCAGTAGTGTCCCGTCCATCCTCAGAGTGGTCAATGATCATAACCAATAATAGTGTTTAAGAAAAGTAGTAATGACATGCGAACGAATCATAGCGCCATCTATCAGAAACCGATAGGTTTCCCGCTCTAGGAAAAAACAGAAATACCAAACGTCGAAACCTCATGTCACTTCACACCCATAGATGGCCACCATAGATGCGAAGTTCTGCAAACTTGTTACATGTTTTTTAAATCCATATTAGTTATTTATGCACCAAGTGCGTTATATAGATCGGGCAATATTTATCCCTCGGGCCAAAGGCTCTCGGCCGAATGTCCGGGCGTTAGGATCTAGCAACGCACGTGGTGCTTACAAGATTTTATTTTTCACGAAAATTTATTTTATTATAATGAAAAATCGATTTTAAAATCGGTTGATTGCTTCTATACTTTCTATTTTCCTTCTTGCATAGTAGGCATGTCATTTGTTGATATTTCGACGTTTGTGAATATTTTTGTCATCATATTTAGTGAATGTCATTGCTGCTTTCTTTGTTGTGTAGTCTTATAGAAATAATGGAAACGAAAATGAATTTACCCAGGAACATCATAGAAAATGCAGCCAAAGCTGCGAATAATTCATTGCCGGAGTCGTATACGACAAGGATTATGAAGTATTTAATCAATGGAAGTTGCTTCATTCCTCCTCGTACTATGAGCGGGCGTTATGATCCATAATGCCGGCTCATAACGCCCTAGGGCATAATAAGTGTATTTATAGCAACCGTATCTAAGGTAAAATCAACTAATAATATACAAGTGAAAAATATATATATATATATATATATATATATATATATATATATATATATATATATATATATATATATATATATATATATATATATATATATATATATATATATCGATTTATGGCGGTTTCCTTCTATTTTACGTTTTCCTTCAGGGATAGGCGAGTAACGCCGTTACGTGCGCAAGGTTACATTTTGTCGCAGAAAAAATGCGTGTGGACCCGTAACCGCATATTTACTGTCTCTAATAATATATCGGCCGATGTTGGCAAAAGCGCGCTTGCATAATGCAGGCAGTATAGGAAGGTGATATGTTATTTTGGGACCGTGCCCGGATTTTATCTTTGGACTCGGTCCACTCAGCTGTTAATATTCGTCCCGTCTTCGTAGCAGTCTGTTGTACTGGCTGCAAGCTGCTAGGCTTTCAAAAAAATGGCACCAGTGAGAGAAGATGGTGGTGATAGAGAGTGCGTTGTAGTTAATACGTTTTTGTGTGGTTTTATGGGTTTTTCGTGCCGTTTTCTTCTGCTTTGTTTGATATAGATTTTTAAATTGGATGTGTGACGATAAGCGGTGTGTACAAAAGGGGCCAAAGAAGCTAAAATTAGTTCTCGGATTTTCCCGAGAGAGAGAGAGAGAAATTAACGAGTAGAGTGTCATTCAAATACAAGTTATACATAAAAGTGCAATATTCAGTGAAAAAATAACGTTTATATTTTAGAAATATCAAATTTACCATTCCAACACCATGAGTACTGAAGTACTATGTATGGATGAATTCTCATTATTTTTACGGTTATAGTTGTCCAGAAAATCATCCGGTTATCAATTTCCCCTAAGAATTATAAATTTACTATTATTTGTATTATCAGAATAGATTTGAAAATTATTGTCATTTAGAGTGTTATGAGAGCAATGGAATCGTTTATCAGAGCAATTTCACATAATATCATTTTCTCGTAATTCAAAAAAACAATTAGTTGCTTTGTAACGAAAAAAGTTTACTAGAAGACTCCATTAGTAAACGAGGTAAAAGTGAGGTTAAGCTTCATCGATCTTTCGAGCAATAAAGGAACAATAGAGAAACGATTCCAATGTGAAAAGTGACTTCAATTCGGGGATTAGGTTGTTCTCTAAAATTACGTACATTCTCTATCAACATTTACTCGATTTGTTGTCAAATTCGAATTGCTCTAGTATCTTTTAATAGAATTATCCCCGAGTGTACGAGAATTTGGCAGGGGTCCGAGAGTTGATATGTGCTAATTAAATTAGCCTCCTGACATGTTTACGTTTCTAAAGGTTAAAAAGGCCGTAAGAGCTCTTCACTTGACCATGTTTGTTGGTAACGTTCTCATCCTCACTGGACGTTGATTTTCTGCTATAATTCAACTGTAAAATATATTTTAAAAATCTCAGTTAAATCTGTGCAGTATTTTTGGCACACGTTTCACGTATAAATTAATTCCTATTATTCAGGAAGTTAGGACCAATTAGCAGTTGACCTATATGGAGTTAATTATTTCCGTACATGAATGTATTTCAAATTTGTCATTTCTGAGGTTTTATATATATATATATATATATATATATATATATATATATATATATATATATATATATATATATATATATATATATATATATATATATATATATATATATATATATATATATATTACACTACTCCATACATTTTCAACTGCCTATAAATAACTCAAAACATTCTGGTAAAAGTGAAGTGTCTCCTTACTAATTGAAAAATTACAATAACAAACAATACACGAACAATAAATTTGGATTCATTCAAGCGATTCGAATTGGAAGTTCTCCTCAGCAGTTCATATACTAAACATATAGAGTCTATAGAAATCATATTTCGAAAAATGGATTGAATTAGTAACAACTAAGATAAACATTAAATTCTGCTATTAAATCTCAGAATAATTTGTCTACTTTGCTCACATTATGATGTTTAAACTTGTGAGGGTGTTTTTGTTTATATTAATATATTTTGGTGAATATCATACAGCTGAGAAGCGGAATCATTCCTTGGCATCAAAATTTAGCTTTATTCAGCTAATCTATGATCAATAACTGAATAAGTTGATTTAATGTTCATTTGAATGTCATTTAAAAAATTAGCAAGTAAGTATGAAGTGTTTCAAATATTCATAATTATAATTTTTTTTAAATCTTGATCACATTACATTCTCTATCAATTCATTCAGATAGTATTTTCTATTCATCCTAATTTTAATTATCAGTAGGGGAGTCTGCTCAAAATTTGTAAATAGCAACCGTAAAATGTTTCACATCAATGGAAGTTTTTCGATATACAGGGTAGATGGCTAGAAATTAAGTTTACGTTAATAGCAATCCCTATATAATATGTCATGTTTGCTTAGGACTGTTTGAAGTCGTATTTTTAACAATCAAATCATGAAAAACATACGAACGGTGAATTATAGAAATTGTCAAGTCACCCCGACTCAAAATCTGCATACAGCTGTTTCGATCTTATTAGATCTCATCAGTGCAGCTTATTTGACTCGGAGTGAATTAACAAATTTCTAATTGTTCCCCAATACAAATCGTGGTCAGTAACACTGGCTGGATAACAATCCAGAGCGCCATCCCACCATCGCCATCGATTGTGAATGCAGATTTTGCGTTGCTGAATACGTATAACCAGCTTCCTTGGAAAGTTGTTTGATAATTTTTTAAATTATTAAAGAATTTTCCTTGTTCACTTTATGTAATGTATGAAATTTACCATGGTCGACTAGTATGTTTTTCATGATTTGATTGTTGTATTTTGCGTATTAAGCGACTAGAATATTCGGAGCGCGCTCTCGTGAGTATATCCAAAGGTTTTAAATCACTATGTTAGTGTGCCTTGGAATCATATACATCACTGTTGTAGAGTAGATATCTTCATATCAGGAGGTACGTGTTTAAGCGACGAATTTCTGCATTTTCAGTCTAAGCGGTGAATTGTTGTTTCCCAATATCTTTGGTGGGATGGCGCTCTGGATTGTTATCCAGCCAGTGTAACTGACCACGATTTGTATTGGGGAACAATTAGAAATTTGTTAATTCACTCCGAGTCAAATAAGCTGCACTGATGAGATCTAATAAGATCGAAACAGCTGTATGCAGATTTTGAGTCGGGGTGACTTGACAATTTCTATAATTCACCGTTCGATTGTGAGTGCAGATTTTGCGTTGCTGAATACGTATAACCAGCTTCCTTGGAAAGTTGTTTGATAATTTTCTAAATTATTAAAGAATTTTCCTTGTTCACTTTATGTAGTCGTATTTTTCCCGAAAATATTAGAATTTTGCACCGTGTCGAAAGTCAACAGTGAAGTGCATGCGGGAGTGGTTTTTGTACCTCCTGAAACAAAATTTTCCTGAATCATTTATTTCATGTGTTATATATTTTTTCCCCGGTACATATTGGCATTTCCATCGGCCCAATTATAAGTTTGGTACTTTCGAGTGTTTCTCGATGCACCATAAAACTCTTCAAACTTAAGGCAAGGCAGTGGCGGGGAAAAGCATCAGCTAAAATTTCAAACTAATGTTGATATATGTGGAAATTTATTATCTACAACAATTTCGAAATTCAACCTCCTCGGGCTTTATGGGGGGTTTTTGCACGGCTAAACCTCCACAAAATTGAGTTAGAGGGTGAAAAATTTGTACGTAGATTAGATTGCGCCTTCTAGCTGTACACATTTTCTTCTATAATCGCTGATATTTTTATGTAAAGATTTCTTGTTTTTTTCGTGGTTTCCGATGTTTTGCTGTTATCCCCAGCTTCTGCTGATTGAATTTGGGTACGTGGATTGAGTTTATGTCATGAAAATGCAGTGTGGGTTACAATTGATTTAAACCACAAATTTAAGGACACTTTACTGTATTTTACCTGTAGTCTATAGTACATTGTCATCAAAGTAGCTCGACTGGCACTTCTAATTAGCGATATTGATGAACTATTTATTTTATGGAAAATCATTTCAAATAAACAGAAATAAAAATGCTTTTCGTCTATTTCCACACAATGTAATTAAAATATAGGTAAAACCGGCTTCGACTATCACGTCATTGTCAAGTAAATGAAGACATATCAGGTGAAACTATTTATATCTAACCCTTACAGATTTAGGAGTAAAGACGAGTTGAGGTCTAATTGTTTGTTTACAGTTTGGAATTCTGGGTTTTTTTCCAAGCTTGTTAATTCCCAAACTTTCCAACAGATTCATTGTGGTACCTTTATTGCAAATATGTAGAATTTTGAGATCTTTTATTGTGATTTTATGCCTTGTAGTTTTTACATGTTCGAATATCGCAGATTTACTATCGGAAGAAATATGTTCTTTAAAACGGGATTCAAAATTTCGTCCGGTTTGTCCAACGTACGCTGTTGGACATTCACCACATTCAATTCTATACATCCCAGATTTTTTATATTTGTCTGTTTTTTGTTTGGCAGTAAATAATAGTTTGCTTAAGTTTAACCCACTTGAAAATGTTGTTATATCAAATTTTGAAAAAATAGTTGGAAATATTATTTGATAATTGACTAATATAACTTATACTAGCATATCTTCTTTCTGGATTTTCCATTATGGAGTATAGTAACCGGGAAGTTTGTTTCTGCTCTTTACGATTGATAATTCGGTTTAAAAAATGTATTGGAATATTATTATTTGAAGCTATTTGTTTTATATATTTACAGTTATTCAATTTTTGTGTACCTCTTCAACCCTCTAAATCAGCCATACTCAAACTTTTTTTTTCTTGGGCCACTTTCAGATTTTAGTTGTGTCTCGCGGGCCGCTACCTACACAAATCACATCTGTCATTTAAGTGTTGATAAAAAACCTATTTCGTTTAATTATTTATTCATCATATTATAGTGAGAACTATGATATTGGGAACATTTCAACGTCATGGAGATGAGAATCCGTAAGTAGGTTTCTATTTCATTTTGGAATAAGATGATTCACAAAGATATGTCGATGCAAAACAACGTAAGCACAATTTGTGCACATTATATCACAGTCATTATTTATTTGGGCACTATTGTCCAAAATTCAGCATGCTCTTTTTTCTCTCTCGTCTCTTTAAAAAAACTTTGTATCATTTTTCATTTCAATGAACTCGTCAAACAAGTCTGCATAATTACAATCCAAAACTGAAGCCAATTGTGAAATACTTATCGGCTCTAAGTACCATGTATTTTCTACAAGCAGTAGCAAATTTTCAATTTTTCCTAAGTCATGAAATCCCCTTTTAAATTCGTCTGATAGTGCAGATATATAATTTGAAATTATTAAATAGTTTCCTTCGAAAATATCAGTACAGTCCTGTGAAACACATGTAAGGGTTCAAAAATTTTGAAGTACTTTGTTTTGAATTTTTTCGTAATAAATACTTAGTTTTTCTTCTGAAGCAAATATTGTATTTGCCATTTGTGAAATTATTTCGTTTTCTCTTTTTGCAATTTTCGATTGAGGCTGTGAGTTTGTCCATTATGTCGCATAGAAAAGCTAACAAATGGTGGTGTTGTTATTTTGCAGTTCATGATAATTTTTATCATTTTGCCGTAAAAACAGCATTATTTCTTGACGTACAGAAAAAACTGCGCCTATTATTTCCTCGGAAATTCAAATAGTTAATAGTTTAATAGAATTTGGAGCAACAACTGGTCACTTTCAAAAGCCTGGCGGGCCGCAGTTTGAGTATCGCTGCTCTAAATTGTCTAAGAATGTTAAGAATTTCTATGTAAAAAAAAATAAAAAATTAGGGGAAAATACGACCTATGTGACGAAGCTCTGCTACTCACGCGTTTTTTAATAGTCTGGTGGAACCATTATTTTGAAAGGAATATAACCCTCAACTCAATTTCATAAAAATCTGAATGCTATCTCAGTGCCTATGAAATATAATTATATTATCAACCGGAGTGTGCCTTGGAAATCATGTGTGTTGAGAATAAATTAACATAAATTGCGGTGTCCATAATAAAAATTCTTAATTATCAATCGATTAAATTAGATATTTATACGTATTCAATCTCAGCTTGATTACTATATTCATTATGTTGATTATAATAGTTTAAAACAATAATTCAAACTTCTCGATTATTCACTGAAGTAAAGAATGTAATAATAAATGAGGAGGTGAAAAAATTCCATATTCAACTGTTTCCAACTAACTTGAGATATTAGTTTGAATGATTTGGACAATGTTTCTTCCGTATTTGTGGAATTCTGGACTTCCATCGTCTATAAAATATCTGAAACAAAAATAAAAGGAAGAAATTTGATAAGTAAATGGCAAGTTCAACAAAAAAAAAAAAGCTGAAAAAATTAAATTCAATGAATTAGTAGGATTGAATGGAAGTACCTGAAAAAGAATAGAATGAGATTAGTAAATAATAGGTTAGAAAATAGCGAAAAAACATAATTATTTTTAACCCAATTTTCTCGCAATTTCATACTGTTTCTTGCGGAAAAAAAATTACGTGATATTTGCCGAGACCACCCCCTCCCCCACGTGAGATTGAGTGAGATTTTGCTAGAGCCCCTCCCCCCTAAACACTCACGTAATTAATGGATGCCCCCTCACAAATTCAAGAAATTGCAATATGATTGATTTTCTATTAATTCCTTCGTAATGTTTTTTTTAACCGGGAAATTATTAGTTTCTTTCGATCTGGCAACATCGCATAAGTTTCACCTTGCCGGCCCTAAATGGAAACTCCGTTTCGAAGGATGCGAAAACAGATTTAATACACAATAGAATTCAGCGACGTCGTATGTTCATAAAACGTTATTCGATACTATGTATGATGAATGACTCTCTTAATTCGATACTTTGTGAACACACCCACTTGTTGAGCGTTCGTTACACAATGACAGATCATTGTGGTGTGGCACCTGAATCATTAAATTGTTCAATGGCTTGAGATAAATGATACTAATAATAGCAAGTATGATAATTTTCCATTTTTTTTTTAATACGCCACATTACCAATAGAATAATTGAATAATTTAAAATAAAAAAAGTTGGCTCTCCAGAATATATAACTGTATAGTTATAATATTTCGTGTCCATGAATTTATATATATATGTATATATATATATATATATATATATATATATATATATATATATATATATATATAAATATATATAAATATATACCGGGTGTCCACGGAAGGTGGCTCGCCCCTATAACTTTTTTGTTTTCAGAGATAATGAAATAAAATTTGGAGGATCTGTTTGATGCATAAAACTGCATTTTTTGACAAGTAACTCAACTTCATGCAACTTCCGGTTTCACCGGAAGTGACAAAAACTTTCGATTTTTAAATGGGACACCGGGTATATTTTCAGTTTTTATGTCTCCATATGACATTTAGAATACAACCATGTATCATTTGTTACTTTTTGTAACCCTTTTTCTATTTTTTTTTCGAAATAAATTTTCATTCTATATGCTATGGATGCGTTCAAATAACTAATTTCGGTCCTAAAATGTATGTTAAAATACAACTTCACTGTTTTCGATCAATATGTTCCAGCTATGTGAAGTTTAATTTCAAAACTTTTATTACTATTTTTTTTCAAATGGCAACATGGTGGCTCGTCGGGTTAAAAAAAAGATAATTTTATTACGATCAGTTTGATACCGCACTCTAGGTATTAGGTTGAAAGAAAACTTTCGATAAAAACCTGAAATCCCATTACCTTAGAACTTTCTTTAAATGAAGAATCTTATTGAGATTAAAATAACATTTGAAATCATCGAGTAGCCTGTGACCAACACAACTGAAACAAAGCCACGCCCACAAATCTACGTCCCTGGACGGCAAACAGGGCCATTTTAGGACCGAAATTATTTATTTGAACGCATCTATAGCCCTCTACAATAAAAACTTATTTCGAAAAAAAAATTGAACAACGGTTACAAAAAGTAGCAAATGATACATGGTTGTATTCTAAATGTCATATGGAGACAAAAAACTGAAAATATACCAGGTGTCCCATTTAAAAATCGAAAGTTTATGTCACTTCCGGTGAAACCGGAACTTGCATGAAGTTGAGTTACTTGTAAAAAAACGCAGTTTTATGCATTAAACAGATCCTGTAAATTCCATTTCATTATCTCCGAAAACAAAAAAGTGATAGGGGCGAGCCACCTTCCGTGGACACCCGGTATATATATATATATATATATATATATATATATATATATATATATATATATATATATATATATATATATATATATATATATATATATATATATATATATATATATTAATAAAGAGTTGTTTTTGGCAAGTTCTATATCGAAATTTTAACTCGTAGAGCTATGATTTTCACTTTCAATATTTTTTTTTCGTTACTGGATATTTGATTGATTGATAAAATTGGCATTCTATCTGCTCTTTTAAAGGTCAAAATTTTAAATGAGTAAATTATTAATTCAACAAGAATATTATTTTGTTATAAATAATTTAAGTAAATAATTAATTTTGCTTTTGAATTTGGACACCATGGT
Organism: Cynegetis impunctata; assembly: GCA_030704885.1. Lineage (NCBI taxonomy): Eukaryota > Metazoa > Arthropoda > Insecta > Coleoptera > Coccinellidae > Cynegetis > Cynegetis impunctata. Next base: position 554,141 of record JARQZK010000023.1, on the reverse strand, counting down.
ATCTTGAATTCTCAATTTTTTTTGGGAATATATCATATTCACTGGAGTTCTGGAAAGTCACGAATTCATGCATGTTTCCTTATTTCTGACAAAGACATTATTCGATATTCTGTTTTTCAGAATTTCATTTTGTTTTGTATTTCTGTCTAGGCACACATTTTTGCTTGTGGTTGTAATATCTTGTTGCTAATAATGATTCAGTATTTTTCTTAGAATGGCTATTCGAAATTTGCTTCAGTATCTGACCAAATGCAATTTCGTCGATTAAATTTTAAGTAGGATTTTGTAATTTTTAATTTTAATTTTTGCTCAAATTTTGAATTGTAATTTCAAAACTGCCGTAACAGCTAATACGCTAATACTTTATCAAAAATTCAACAGTTCTTTTATCCTTTTCCTTTATTAAACACTGTGAGATTCTTACTAAATCAATATTTTCTTTAGGTTCCTAATATTGAACCCAGAAGATAAGTTCTGGATGAGATTAGTTCTGCATAGTTTCTTAAAAAAATTATATACAATAAGCACAAAATTTTAGAATCACTTGATATAGATCATTCAACATATGAAACTGATAGCGAATATCAACTGAATGTGAAAATGAGAAACTACGCATGTTAATTCCTTGAGTATTCAGGAATGTATTCGTATTAATAAACTGATCGAAATTGAAAAAAAAAGAAAAATTTTCAAAAGTCCAAGAATTAAAATTGAAATTAGTGTTAATAGTTTCAAATGAAACATTTTCAAATTTTGGAGTGCAGTCCTTGAAGCTATATTAAGTCCAAGAATTGAAAGTGAAATTAGTGTTGATAGTTTTAAATAAAACGTATGTTATTAAATTTTAGCGTCTCCTATATACTGATTATATAGTTATAGTTTAATGAGCATTGCCTTGAATTAGATACATTATTACATTAGTTGATGTTTCAGTTTCATTCGATTTCGGAAAATCATTACGTAAGAAACATTACTGAATCATTATTTGAAGCTTGCTTGTGTTTTGCTTGTTTCATTTCTGCGAGGTGTTTTCGGCATGTGTTCAGAATATGAGAATGGAACCTGGGAAACTAGATGCTAAAAAATCTTTTCGAATTCGTGCTCTTCTAAAGTTTCAAGGTTCTTCAACTGATTCTTGAAAAGTCTTTTGATATTTTGTAGTTTTCAAATATCACCGAATTAAAAAATTGCCTCGATGTCGGGTTACTTCTCAAGGTTTTCCACTCCAGAAATTTTCTTACGAAAGAAAGGTATCGATTTTCAGTATCTCTCTAATAAGTGACTGAACGTAAAGGTTTAATTTTTTACCAAATTTTATAGTTTATATCTTGAGAAATGAGTATTTAATTAGTTGATGGAATCCGTCGTTACTACGTGATAATTTAACATGATTAACAAAACTAAATTTGATTTTACTACGTTTATTATCACAAAATATTTTGAAAAATATAACACTGCGATTGCAATTTCGGTCACTAGACCATCATCGGGCAGATTGAGTTCTTAACTCAATCTGCCCCATGATATGAAAAATCATTAATTAGCATAATTGATTCAGTACGTACCTGAATAATGAAAGAAATATAATTTTTCATTAAATGCAAAGAATTAAACTATCAAATGCATGAATATCTAGTTTCTTCCGTCCTCATATTCACGGTGAAAAACGGCTTTTCCCATAGAACAGTCTGTAATTTTCGTTGTTAGTTTTTAGGTTGCTTGCCTTGGGATGTTGGCAACTTGCTCAGTGGCGGTAGTAATCGATGTTCGATGGAGAGGTTCAGTGTCTGAAGAGTTTTTTTGGGGGTGCGGTGGGCTGCGTGCCAGATGCGCGTTTACACAGTAAAACGTTTCGCAATTCTGTAAATGCACTATCTGGTACGACAGTCCATTGCATGCACTCGGCCTTATGCACCTTGCTGTTAAAAGTGAATGTGAATGTGCTTATATTGAACCATAGATTGCCCTCTTGAGTGTTAGTTAGATCATACAAGTTTGGTAGAAGTTAAGCGTACGATAATTTCTATTTAATTGTTTCATTTTATTTTTTTATTGTTTCACATGTGAAAGGTGTACCTGGTGTGGTAACTTTATTACAACTAAATTAGAAATTCAGACCAAGGAAATTGGAATTTTCAACAAGAAAATATATTGAGAAAAAAATTCTAGAAATTTTTGATATATTTTTTTGAATCTGAAGCGTGGGAATTAATTTTTTCACAAAGTTATGAATTTGGGCTGGGGTGTACCATATTTATATATATATATATATATATATATATATATATATATATATATATATATATATATATATATATATATATGTATATATAATCTCAATCCATTGATTGTGATAAACAACTTAATGTTTCTAACATACACCGTCCAAGGTATATGGAGGCATTTCGATGTTTCGTGAACTCGTATAACCAGCTCCGCTAGGAGGTTTGTTTGATTAGTTTCAAATAAATGTCCTAGTACTTGATTTTATTGCCACGAACGTGTTTCGATAACACGAAGAATTCTTTTTCCTATTCATATATATATATATATATATATATATATATATATATATATATATATATATATATATATATATTTAATATATATATATAATATATATATATATATATATATATATATATATATATATATATATATATATATATATATATATATATATATATATATATATATATATATATATATATATATATATATATAATTTATTTATTTATAGGTATCTCAATAAAATCAACTTAAGGTTATTATAAATTTAATTTAATACAAAAAGGTTTGAGGCCATGCATTGTAGACAAAAGAAAAACTATAGCTGGTTATACATTTATAGGTACAACATAATGTATATATATTATCATGCAATATTTTTTTCAACAACTACCTCATTCAGAGGTATTATCACAACTGATACAAATTGTATAATAATAATATTCCTTGAGTTTGATAACTAACGTTTGAATGAAGTCAACATTTCCTTAAATACTGTTGGAAATGTTGGCATATAAATATCACTCTTAAATATTTTCTACAGACAAACGAATAAGGCATAACAAAATTTTTATGATGAGGTAGAACATCCTCCACATATCACATAATAATGATCAATGAAGTTCTATGCTATATATATATATATATATATATATATATATATATATATATATATATATATATATATATACATAATTATATTTATGGATATGTATGTAGATATTGGAACGAAGTTCATCACGGCATCGGCAGGCTCAGAGGAGATAGGAATTTCACTGCGCGACCAAATTGAAAAATATGTGAGATTAAAACCGTAACGAAAACATATAACGGAAGTGACGACACACAAGCGAATATTGTATAATACCTTTCTCTTTCTCCCTTTTTCTTTCCATTCTCTCATCCATTCTCTTTCGGATCCCACTCCGCCTCGCTGTGATTGCCACTTTCAACATTACACTACATATCTATTTCGGATTTTGTGGTTCTTGGGCTCTCCTTGTATATAAGTAGGTATAGACCAAAAATTATGACACTTTCGCTCAATAATTGGTGGTAAACTCGGATACTCATAATATCAAAATGCAGCAATGCTAAATATCCTATTTAAACTACAACCTTATTTTTTGTTATCACCTTACATGTTTCGGGAATATCAAATATATTATATAATAGGTAGTTATTTACAATAATGAAGTTCATTTAGGTCCATTTTTCTGTAGTTCTTTTACTCAATAAATATGTGATGGGAGTATGGTGTATATATATATATATATATATATATATATATATATATATATATACATATATATATATATATATATATATATATATATATATTATATAATATATATCTACCTATGTATACATACTGGAGGCTGGAGGTGAATTATGAAGTCCTAGACGCCACTTAAGAAGGACTCTGCAAATTACAGTTTTAATAGCTTAAAACAACGATAACTGTTGGAACCATTATATCCAGGCTGAAACGGTAACGGCACTATTGTTGGTATCTACTTCAGCACATTTTTCGAAGGATTTCTACTACTGAACGCTTTGACTTCGTTCAACGAAGAAGAGATGGCGCAGTAAAGCAACTTTGCTGGTTAACCTATAACTTTCATTTCCTTAGTTTCACTTGTTATTTCGTGGGTAGAAATGAAAATTCGTAGCTCTAAAATTGTGATGCGTCAAAACCTTGAATACCCTTCAAGGTTTTGTGGCATTACATTTTTACATATTCGAATTAAAAATCAATTTTCAAAATATATTTCTACTCAAACCGAAGTTTCATTTACATTATTGGATATTCACCAAGTATCGGCCCAATCAATTGGTGATAAAGGAGATGGCATACCTACTCTGTGTTGATATGTGATTATTTCCAGTGTCTGTTATTATTATTATTATTTATTATTGATATACCTTGTGAATTTATTTTATATCACACACTATAATATTTTATTCCTTCTAAAATGAACTATACATAAATTGAAATAACAAGAGTGACTATTATATATCAAATGATTCTGATAAAGCCATGAAGTAGGTACTATTCTTTGAGGCATTTAGAGCTTTCAGAAGGGCGTTTAAGATCACTCCTCAAAGAGTTATATAACACTGTTCATGTAAAGAATATCAAAATAATTCATAAGGTCAATGAACAAATGGGTTCGATATAAACTCAAAATTTTCAAGTTTTAGAGTTAAATGTGTCGAGCACCGTTGCTGTTGTTACCGATTGCTATAGTTATAAACATTGTATTAAACTATTTATTTCCTATTTCGAATAATTGTTATTTGTGATTAATGTTCCATTATTGTGTATTCTTGATTATTATAATGTTATAGTTTGATTAAATTATATTGAAATAAGTTGATGTTTTCATTTGATTAACTCGTTTTCTTCTTGACAAAAAACGATATATTTTCAACATGCGACGATCCGTATATATATATATATATATATATATATATATATATATATATATATATATATATATATATATATATATATATATATATATATATATATATAATATATATTTTATATATATATATATATATATATATATATATATATATATATATATAATATATATTTTATATATATATATATATATATATATATATATATATATATATATATATATATATTTTCTATGGACTTTCGTCTTGAAGTTTTCATTTTGACATGATGAAATAGGAACAATCAGAAAAGTAATCATTTTGTTTTGATATTTCTTTTCAAATGAAATTGTAGATGGAGTTAGTGATTTGATATTGCTGCATAAGTAAGTAATTCTTTTTTTTTATATATATATAAGAGGCAATATATTGCTTTATTAGTTTGCAAAGATCGTGGACCATACCTAAATTACAAATAGATAATTTAGATAGAATATAATACTTACCACAAAAATGATTATTGTGTGAAGCAAAGCAGTTCATTTCATAATCAAAATAAAACCGAATACATAATTGAAAACTTATGATTTGATCCGTGAAATTGATGATTATCAATATATATATATATGAATTCAATAGGTGCTAATGTCTTGGGATGCTATTAACCTTTTTCCAAATCTCCACCATTGATGATCCATTAGTAAAATCAGATATTCTTATTAGAATTATGAATGGAACAGAATTATTTTACTTTCAATGATCAGATGATTTTTAGTAGCACAAATTAGTTAATTATGGATAATTTGCTAAGCTCTCCGAAGAAATATTCATGGATAATTAAGAACATGCTACCCGTAGTCATTGTTTTCTTTCTTGGTATACCTAGATATGTTGACGATGTAATTTGCTGTTTTATATGTACCGGGATTCTCAGACAGCTCGGCTCTTTTTAAAAAATTATTAATTCCTTACGTAAAATGACGGAATTCACTTTGGAAAAGAAGAAAAAATAACTATTTATTTTCTAGATTTGACAATCGAGTGATTCAACAACAACCATATATATATATATATATATATATATATATATATATATATATATATATATATATATATATATATAAATAGACTAAATAATATCTTTTCTTCTTAATGTCTCAATATTTTGTCATTGTTTAATGGCTTCATCAGCACATATCGTCATGAGCTTTACTTCGATAGAGAGGGATATGTTAACAAAAAGATTAACCATACGTATTGAAAGCTGTCGTTTTAGCTAAGATGAAGGAATAAAAATAGATTCCGAAAGCTTGACATAAATGACAAAGAATTTTCTTTGACCTTAAGCCCTGTGTTTGACTGCACCCTCAAAACCTCCCAACCTTATATATACGGCAATACACCTTGTATTAATTATATATATATATATATATATATATATATATATATATATATATATATATATATATATATATATATATATATATATATATATATATATATATATATATATATATATATATATATATATATATATATACACTCATTCGAATTGTTGTTGCCTGTGAGTTTTGATGAAGCCACGAATGTCGTGGCGAAACGTCAACTTTTTTAATAAAATCGAGTTTTTTGAGATTCAACAAGCCTGTTATTGCTATAATTATCAAGAGATTATATATATATATATATATATATATATATATATATATATATATATATATATATATATATATATATATATATATATATATATATAAGCGAGGAATAGTCTTGACTGGTTAGTTTAAGTAGAAGGTTGGGAGGTCTTGAGGGTGCACTAAAACACAGGGCTTAAGGTCAAAGAAAATTCTTTGTCATTCATGTCAAGCTTTCGGAATCTATTTTTATTCCTTCATCAGGACAGGTAAACGTGAGGTTAGAATAAAATCAACGTATACAACATTAAACAGGGAGTCTACAATATACTTTAGACGTAAACCATTTGTGACTAAATCTATTTTAATATTAAGTGTAGTAGTATCAAATCTAATCATAACTATATATTAATATTAAAATAGATTTAGTCACAAATGTTTTTACGTCTAAAGTAAATTGTAGACTCCCTGTTTAATGTTGTATACGTTGATTTCATTCTAACCTCACGTTAATCTGTCCTAATGAAGAAATAAAAATATAGATTCCGAAAGCTTGACATAAATGACAGAGAGTTTTCTTTGACCTTAAGCCCTGTGTTTTACTGCACCCTCAAGACCCCCCAACCTCGTACTTAAACTAACCATTCAAGACTATTCCTCGCTTATATATATATATATATATATATATATATATATAATATATATATTTATATATATATATATATATATATATATATATATATATATATATATATATATATATATATATATATATATATATATGTATATATTATATATATATATATATATATATATATATATATATATATATATATATATATATTATATATATATATATATATATATATATATATATATATATATAATTTATATATATATATATATATATATATATATATATATATATATATATATATATATATATATATATATATATATATATATATATATATATATTATATCTTTACAAATCACTAAACTCAAGTATTCAGTTAGATCTTCTATTTTTCACTCAAGTTAATATATAATTAAGATTATATATAAATATTCATATCTGTATAACTGTTTACTAACTATAGTATATATAAATATAATATATATATATATATATATATATATTATATATATATATATATATATATATATATATATATATATTATATATATATATATAGATATATAGATATAGATATAGATATAGATATAGATATAGATATAGATATAGATATAGATATATATATTATATATATATATTATATATATATATATATATATATATATATATATATATATATTTCCACCTCCAGGAGGTGAAGAAATTTTGTTATTATATATATCTCCTGGAGGGTATATATAAATATATATATATATATATATATATATATATATATATATATATATATATATACATATACATATAGATATAGATATAGATATAGATATAGATATAGATATAGATATAGATATAGATATAGATATATATAGATATAGATATAGATATATATATATATATATATATATATATATATATATATATATTTCCACCTCCAGGAGGTGAAGAAATTTTGTTATTATATATATCTCCTGGAGGAATAATACCTACCTGTATAAGATACAAACATTTCCTATATTAACTTATAAACTCAATCTGCCCTTTAGTGGTCGTATGACCAAAATGTTAATAGCATTATATATTTGTAACAATTTTCTGGTAATAAACATAGTAAAATAAAATTTCTGTAAGTGTTCATCATGATAAATAATCACGTGGTGAGGACGTCGACTATTTATTGAAAAATATCTTATTTACAAGATTTTTATTTCTGATTGAAAATTCCGTATGAGCAAAGCGTTTTTTCGGATCGTTGATGGATATCAAAAGTTCATAATTTGATTGGGTAGGCACAGTAGGCAACAACAACATACTTAAAGCTGTCTGAAACATAGTATTTGGTTGAAAATATGCTATTATTTTTGGATTAAAGTACCTCATGTTATTATAAATATTCTTTTTTGAGACATAGGTGTCTTGAATTATTGATTTGACATTTGAAGTGGTTCAATAAATCAAAGCCTTTGGTAATGAATTGTTGTGTTATTGATTGCACTAGGGAAACATAATTTCGATTTTCGTTTTTCCATTCCATATGTTAAGATTCTAAACTTGATGTCAGAGTTTCAGATACTTCGATCCAAATAACTTTCTACAGAATATTAGCCTTCGATTTCCAACGAAACTCGGATTGGTGGATGCGATTTATTATACTCTTACATTTTCGTTTGTATTATATAATAATGAAATGAGAGTACTCCTTATATTACCCTCCTTAATTATCAACTCCTTCAATTACCTTTTTTTCGGACTACTCCATTTATATTCATATCTCTCCCAGATCCTTGAGAATTGAGTATGAAGATTTATCCTAGTAGACTGTCCTTATGCAGCGTCTTCATATCGCAGCATTCCAATATCTACCATGGCAGTGTGGTTAGCTGGTTGTGTGTCAAATTCACGGCCACTATCCATACTTCCCTTGTATGTATTTGGAAAATCAACACCTAAAGGACTTGATCTTATCACTTTTTAACAGGGGATGACACTTTTGTTATGAAAAATATGTTCTAATTTTTATCTGATTTGTTTTTGTGGTTGAGTAGAAAGTATTTCAAAAATGCGTTTGATTACCATAGATAATATCATACATAAAAGCCTCACTTACATCGGAAATTCAAGTAAAAAACTCAAATCACTTTTAACAACATTAACATTGCTTACCTTGAATAAGCTAAAAATCATGTAAAAAATAATAAATCAAAAGTTCAGAAAAACAATGAATCAGGAGTTATAGAAGCTTTTAGACCAAAATTTCAGAACACAAACGTAGCTTTGTTAATCAAAAATCGGATTCACATTATGCAAACCATTTAATTCAAGAAAATCACACATTCAATTTTGACTTTAAAATATTAAATGCTGAAAGTAAGGGAATTAAACTTAATTTTCTAGAATCATTACATATAAATAAATACACACAAACAAGGTCTTCTACTGAATAGCTAAATTGATCATACTACAAGCCAGGCGCGGATCCAGGCCCGACCTTTGGGGGGGGAACTTTTATATATTCAAAGGCCAAAAGGTACTGGTATTTTGGGCAATGGTAAATCGAGTAGCTCCCAATCAAAACAATTAAGTGGGGCTTAGGCCATTGGGGGGGGTTTCCCCCAGTTCCCCCCTCTGAATCCGCGCCTGCTACAAGCCCCCCTCTTGAATCTTTTCAAAATTACGAAACTACCTGAGTAGCAGTTTAGAATGGGTTTCTTCTATATTATTAATTATTTGTAACTATCCTCCTATCTACCCTTTTTACACAATTTGTCATCTATTTATTTCTTGTATTCCATATAAGGGAGAAATATATTTAGTTTGCTTTTAGCATCTGAAGAATTTTCACCGAAACTTGCGTCACGCATATATTATTAATGAATGTGTATATTGTTTTTATAACTATTGTTTTAATATGAAAAATAATATATTTTCTTTTCCTTTCAGGGCAGCGTATGTTTCATTTGGAGGACTACTTATGAGACTACAGGGAGATGCGAACAACTTACACAGTTTTGAAGTTGATCAACACATGTATCTTCTAATGAAGAAAATCTTTATGTAACTTAAGATCTGTGTATATTATTTTTAAACAATAAACACCTTTATTTTCAAGATGTTTTGTTATAATTGTTCTCATATGTATGAGTTATTAAACTGAGTTTGATGCCAGACATTCTATTGTAGTATTTAATTTAATTTTTCTTAACATTTATATTTCTGTGAATTTAATATTCCGATAAATTACAAACATAATATTCATGTTGCTAGAAACTAGAGTGTCGTAAATTCGAGTGATTTAGAAAACAACACATGTAGCACATACAGTTTTATCCAACAAGTCAATGTTAATTCTGTATTGACGAGTAATCAATATTTCAAATGAAATTTGAAAATTACTGCGATAAGTGACAAAAAAAGTTGCCACATTTTTTTTGAATGGACAAAAATTATTGGGCCTTCTGATACGTACAATGTTTCTGTAGAGTTAATATATTAGAGAAAACCAATAAATATCAATCAAGTAATGAACTGTCATGAATCATAACCCATAAGTGGACTAAGTTTAAAACTCGCAAAAGTATTATTTATGAATTACTTTTCTCTAGAAACCCCTCTGTTATATTCAATTTTCGTATAAATAGATTGTTTCGTAATACCATAGTTTAGTACGAGATGAAGTCAATGTTATGACGAAACGCGTTTACTCAATAGATTTTTATTCCAACCTGTGAAAAGTTAGTTTTTTTATTTCTTCATAAAGTTATGAATATGAACGTTCACCAAGTAAATGCTAATTCAATTCAAATTCAATCAGTATAAGAATTGATGAAGACAAACAAACATTTTGTTTCACTGTATTTGCTTTCACAGAATATTAAACATTTTATACTGCTATTGCAATTGCGGTCATATAATTATCATCGGGCAGTTTTGGGTCAGCGCTAAAGATACAAAATGTTTGTCCCTTATAACAGGTAGATATGAGAGAGTGCAGAAATTCTGGCAGACTTAATAGGTATAATGGCTTTTTAATAAAGAACATAAAGGATTGGGTGGAAAAATGGACTGTCCCAATTGATATTTCTAATATTCTTGGAATAATACATTACTGTTTGAATTTATCAGATATAGGAGTAGTAATCTAGACAATTAGATCGTTCAGCAAGGCATTACTGTTTGTAGTATGATTGAGTTTGAAAATTTCTGAGTGATTTAATTCAGCTCCTCTCTGAAAATTGTGCATAATTATGGGTAACAAGGGTAGTGGTTTATGCGGCAATTGTTTGAGAACGTTGAATCTGTTTTATTTTTCAAAAAATACTGTTGTTTTTCATTGAATTTTTGAACGATCGAACAGTCTGATTGAAAAATATAACACTGCGATTGCAATTTCGGTCACTAGACCATCATCGGACAGATTGAGTTAAGAACTGAATACATAATTACAGATTTGCGCTTACGGGTGGGAAAGAATTATTACAGGTACCTAAATAGACAAGAGGAACACATTTAAAAAAGAGCTAATAGAAGTGGAAATCCACTTCACGATCATAATGCAAAAGATATCTTGCTGAACGACCAGATTGACTTGATATATTCTCCTATATTTAGTGTATTCAAACAATAATGATTTTCCTAAGAACATTTTATTGTACCAATTTGGGAAATCCACTTCTATTAGCCCTTTTTGAAATGTGTTCCTCTTGTCTATTTAGGTACCTGCAATAATTCTTTCCCACCCGTAAGCGCAAATCTGTAATTATGTATTCAGTTCTTAACTCAATCTGCCCGATGATGGTCTAGTGACCAAAATTGCAATCGCAGTGTAATATTTTTCAAAGTATTTTTGTGATAATAAACGTAGTAAATTCAAGTTTTGTTTTTGTTCATCGTGTTAAATTATCACGTAGTAACGACGGATTCCATCAACTATTTGATATATCCTTCTTTACATACAGCAAAAAACAACTTCTGATCCTTGAATTTTGAAGTAACGTCTTTGACTTTGAATGAAAATCCTACCTGAGATAAATATTTTCTATGTTTAGTTCTGAACTCAATCTGCCCGATGATGATCATATGACCGAAATTGCAATAGCAGTATATCATTTTTGATATATTGTGATAATAAACAAACCAAAATAAAGTTTTTAAATATTAATGAGAAACAATATACTTTGTTTTTTATCACTATTTTCATTCAATTATTTGCGACTGCAGTTTCGTAGTACTACTACATTTTAAAGCGAATGAACATTTTTGCATTGTACAATGTACAGTATCGGTAATAGTAGGCTGGTAGGTAAATAAAGGAAGGGGGTGAAATATTATAATACTGGGAATTTCGAATTTCAACCGAATTAAGTGAAGGGCTTGCTGAACAACATAAACTTATACCTACTAGAAGATATCAAATAGTGGAGAATTCCGTACATCTGTTTCATCATTCAACAAATTGACAGAGTTATTCTTATCATATTCATATATTTCTATGGATTCTCAAATATTTAGTTTCTTACTTTTCGGAGCTGTAAGTAAAGATTTTATTATTTATGTCTGGAAAAGTGTGACATGAATCTAGAAAGTGTTTCGCAGAATATGAATTTTCTTTATTCAATCTAAAAGAATGTTGATGTTCTTTATATCGAGTGGAAAAATTTCTGAATGTTTGTCCTATATAACAGCTTTTATATTCATTACAACTAAGTTTATAAACTCCTGATTTTTCATTAGTCATAGTTTTATCTTTACAGTCAAAAAACAATTGAGAGATTTTTTGTGAAGGATTGAAGGCTACTTTTATATTATTTTTGGAGGGTAAGTTACGGATTCTGTTGGAAATTGAACCAAAATAAGTTAATAATGTATATATATTTTTTGGTAAGTCAGAGCGGATTTCTCCATTATTATATATCTTATAGAATAGGTTTATGTTGTTAGCGAGCTCTTCTCCACTTACTCAAGTTGAAATTCGAAATTTCCAGCAATTATAATCTTTCACCCCCTTCCTTTATTTACCTACCTTCATGCTATTACCGACACAAAAATGTTCATTCGCTTTAAAATTTAGTAGTACTACGAAACTGCATTCGCAAATAATTGAATGAAAATAGTGATAAAAAACAAAACAAAGTATATTGTTTCTCATTTATATTTAAAAATGTATTATCGCAAAGTAACGGACAAAAGCATCCAATATTTTTTGTTTGTTTTTATTACAGGTTGAGTATTGGGTAACAAAACATCTCAACTGGTTCAGTAATTTCATTAATTTAATGAAATACCAAAGGTCTTTGTGAAAAACTATTACTATAAAAATCACGTGGTCTTAACACCAAAAAATTGCAGGAGTACGTTCTATAAACTAGGGATATTCTTGACAAAACAAAACTACCAACCTAAACCATAAAACAGTAACTGAATATTATTTCATTGGCCTCTAACAGTTTTCTTCATGATGAATTATATCATCACGTATTAACGATAGATTTCATCCACTATTTTATATAAGAAATATTATGCCCTGCAGCAAAATAGACCAAAATGTCCATGATTCCAGTATGCATTACTTTTTTTTCTAATTCAAATGAAGATATTATATTATGTTACACATAAAGCTGAAATAATACCAAACGTGTTGTAGAATTCAGAGAGATTTGTCATTGAATATATCTATAAAGTTGACCAAATCAGATTCTATCTTGACACATTGAGTAATACTATTATATACACTCTGCGATTATACACACATCGGTATTAGTGCAATAGAAGATTTCATTTTTTATTCAGTTGAAACATTTGACAGATTTTTCGAGTTTGTATTATAAAAATGACGCGAGCAACAGAGCTAAGTCAGTTGAGGTCATATTTTCCTCTCAATGTTTGTTATTTTTGAAATATAAATTCTTAACCCCCTAAGTTAATTAGAAGGGGCTTCGGAGGTGAGAAAAATCTTAGAACCCAAAGAAAAATATTAAATCTCAATGTTATGATGGCGGCGGTTGAAGAAAATAGTTAAAACCATCATAACTCAAGCCTCTTACATGAACTTAATCTAAGTACTATTTTTGACCCTCTAAATCAAGCTTGGACGTGCGAAAAATCTCGAAAATCACGAAAAAAACAATAAACCCCTACATCAAACTAAATTAATCTAAGCATTCCGATAAGATGTTTAAAAGAAATTATTTAATGCCTGAAGTAAACATATACAGAATTACAGGTCCGAAACGAAAAAAATTCACAATTTTCAGGAATTTGTTTTCGAAGAATGACTCGATCTAGAACAGAAAATTTCCCAGTTTATGTTTTTTTAATAACTCAACCTGTACTCTATGTCGGTAAATGTTATAGAATCTGAACATTTCAATTTTGAAATTCTACTGCGAGGGTCCGAAAATTTGTTGATAGCCTCTTCAAGCGGTCCTGCCTAATAAATAAAAAATGAAAATTTTAATAGGTCGAAAAATCTTGAGAAAAGGCGAAGGAACTTTTTCAGATTTTGAATTGAACATTTGAAGATCTGATGAATTATATTAATTGTAGTGGCTCCGTAGTTCAGTGGTCAGTGCGTTGTGCTACTGAACAGAAGGTCGGTGGATCGAATCCCGGCCGAACCAACGAATTTATGCGTAGCCACCTCTCGGAAGGCAATGGCAAACCATCGAGAAGTATTCTGCCTTGTAAAGCCTCTCTATAAAGACGTTCGGAACCGTCGTATAACTGTAGGTCCCTTCTATTCGTGTATCACTGCATCACGCACAACACGAATAGTTGTAGAGAGGTTGCCTACGCCCGAAACCGGGTACGGCACCGGAAGAAGAAAATATAGATTGTAGTGTTCTATTATGCCAGGCATATGTATTTTGCCATTACTAGTGCTTAAATTCAGGTTGAGTCAGTTTGTTCGCTATTTAGGCTACTACCTACATTTGTTGTTCAATGTACTGTATATTATGTTATATCTTAAAAATATCAAAATTCAAAATTGGCTATCAAGTTATTCGTATATAAAATTATACTAACTCAGAATATTTGAAGAATACCAAAAGAATTAATTGTAATAAGAAATTTATGAAAATTTGGTCACTTAGCACCTTAATTTAGCAAATCTAAGAATTTTTTTTAACCAACACATTCTACGTTACTTAGTTATATTGGAACCCATTTGAAAAAGGCTAATACAATAATACAATTCTGAAGTCCTTCACGAAGTGGAAGAAGTACCGCTTACCGCCCAACTTCTTACTTAAAATATGCTCTGAAATAGAAAAAACAATAAATTCTTGATCTATATATATATATATATATATATATATATATATATATATATATATATACATATACATCTGCAATCGTAGTGTTATATTTACCCCGAGGCGAAGCTAAGAGGTTATAGTCTCACGAGAAAAAGTTAGTAGCTGGTCCGATTTTAAAAATTCCAACGGATATCGATAAAACACATATAATTTCATGAGAAAAGTGATTTCAAAAATTTTTCCCTGGGAAGAATAACAAAAATATAGCGTTTTTTAGATTTTTTTGTCCATAGACATGTGGTGCTATCTATAAATCTTAAACCTGAATCGATTTTTACAATAATGAAATAAAATGATAGCATTTAATGTGTAGTTTTTCAATTTATATAATACATTCAAAAAATAATGACGTGGCGCACCTAAAAATAAAAAAATTAGTAAAAATTATGAATTTCACTCTAATTTTTGTTTATATCTCAAATACTATACATTTCCCGATATAGTCACCATGAGGAAAAATGATCTGCGATAAATTATCTTTAAAATGAGCTCAAACCTATTTCTCTAAGAAATAACTGAAATTTTCAAATTTTCCATAGGAAATGATATAGCAGGCATTACGACATGCACATGCGCCGAGGGATTTTATCATTCCTAGTGCTACGCAGTAGGGTGTCCGTATTTTTTTCGAAGTATTTTTGTGATAATAAACATAGTAAATTCAAGTTTTGTTTTTGTTCATTAACAATATCACTTCACTATAAATTATAAAATCTTTCTTCACTTAATAATCTCTTTAAGTCTCAACTATATGAACTGGAAGAAATGCGCATCAGGTCAAATATAACGTACGTACGTCACTTCAGGTTTTACCAGATGTAGGGAATTCACATAGAACATAGAACTCGAGGGTTGTTAATCTAAATTCAGTGGATTTTATTTCTGCAGATAAGAAATCGTCATCGGGCGGAATTCTTTCCATAATTGTGGGTATGTATAACAAAAGTTCTGAATTTGTATAATTTTCATAATTTGTATTGAAGAATTTGGACCAAACGATGCGGCAACCCGCACCCCTGCTCTTGAATGAGTGAAACCGAGGCATCGCGCCAATTTACTTAAATTTACTTATGCAACCACACAAACTTTCGCATGCGATTCATTGATCTAGGTATGATCTATCTAGGATCTATCTATTCTGATACATTTCGTTTGCTTATTTATTTCTTTTATATGCTACGTGGAATATCAAATAATATGAAAAAACCTTTTTCATTAGTTTTCGGATAATGTTTGATATATTTTATATTTTCAATTTCATTCGAAGATTTAGTGTTGCAAATTCTCTTCTGGGGGGTGGGAGGGGGGTGATAATTACCCCCAGTACCCCCCTTCGTGAATACGCCCCTGATATACATACATATGAATTAGCACATAGGGATACTATAATAACTAATAGTTCATTCAGTTCCTGCTATCATCTTGCCTCATCGACTCCTCAATATTCCTAAGTCACAAAAAATTTCCTCAAAAGATTGAACACTATACCAAAGATTGCTACCAATAATGCATCAAACACACAATTATTACACCATATGATCATAAAGAAGAATTTTGTTTAAGCAACAAAATAAGTTTTTCCGCATTAACAGTTTAACTTATATCGATAAATCTGTGAAGCTTACCTACCTATAAACAATAATAAACCACGTTATAATAGTATTTCTGTAGACTTCTCAACAATCCTATGTCACAGGAAAATTTTAGCAAAAATTAAACATTATACAAGAGAGATGCATAAAATAAACAATTATATATATATATATATATATATATATATATATATATATATATATATATATATTATAGACCATATCATCGAAAATAAGAATTTTGATAGAACATTTTAACTTCTATGGATGAACATTTGAAAAACTGATATAAACAATATAATTATGAAAAGTTGACTAAGTTATTGATAGTCATTTATCTAAATTTAAGATTGCATAGGCAACACACATAACTTCTATCAGTATGATAAGTTATCCTTCGAATATTAAACTAAGCCCACACATATTGCCGGTTTATTCCGGAAGTGTATTGAGGATTGCATAACTCACGGCTGCAGCAAATGAAGATAAGAGGGTGAGGGTGTTACAGTTTTCTTTATAAAGAATTGTTTAAAATTTGAATAAAAAATACATTTCTCCCACTCTTCAAGAAAGAGCTGATTTCTCTAGGTTCTCCAAACACACCTGTAATAATTATAAAGAACAAAAACTTAGGGCTTATTCTTATAATTCTTTTTCTGCAATTTCTGATGAAATATATAAAATTTCATACTGCAAAATAACGCTATACATTTACTTTGATCAGAATAGGCAATTAAGAAACACCTAAAAAATAAGAATGAATCATTACACTAGATTCATCAATAAAATTTGTTTCTAGTCTCTCGTGCAACATCGGCACCTGTCTCTGTGACCCGAACAATTTCAATTAACAGTTTGTTTTAAAATGGCATCGAAGGGTAAGCTGAATGATGAGGTGAGTCGTTTTTTCCATTTTTTTAAATAAATATTCATTCATTTCGTAACAGAGTGTTATCAAGGGTCAATTTATGAGATTATACGACATAATAAATATTTAGATATCAGTGATAAGATGAGTCAATATGTAAATATTGTTAGGAAATTGCCACGCCTATTGTTTACATCGGTTTTGTGAATTAGTTTGAATGAGTTATGTTGGGAAATATACTGATATATCTATTTTAGAGATAAGTTTTCACATAGAGACTTTAATTATTCGTTAGAAGAGTGTTACAATCAACCATCTGACAGGTGGTTATGTTGTGACTTCTTGTGACTTTAACTTAACCTGAAAATAATTTCGTACGTAAAATAACCACTTATGAAAACAGAAGAATATTATGAAGAGATAAAAGAAATAATTCCATTTCAAATAACTCTCCAAGATTATTTATTATTCATTCATACATTTTTTCATAATTAGTTAAACGCCTTTATTAAATTAGCGCGGAAGGTAAGTATGTCAAGAATGTGAAATACCTAGGTGAATCATGAAACGATAAGGTGAAACTGTTTGTTCAATATTAAAACTTTTACAATGAAATTATTGATATGTAGAAAACAAAACTTGATGATAAGTATTATTTATAAAACAAGATTAGTTTCTGGCTCTGTTCGAGTTAAAACCATACTGAAACCTTCGTTACACCTATTTTAGTTTTGTCATGTTGATTAATCTGAATGATACAAATTAAATTAAATTTTTTTTATTAGCCTCATCAAGATTGAAATGAGTTGTACTGTTTCTAACTCAAATAAATGGTTCAAAGAAAGCCACTAAGGTCATTGTCATAGGTTTGGTTTTAAATTGGCAGATTATTCCATAAGTCCCTTTCTCCGAGTGAACCATGAATCATGAATTACGTTGATACGTTGAAAAATTAACAGTTATTCACAAATAATTGGCGCCATTCCAAATAATTTATCAACACCGAAAAATGATAGATCAAATGTGTTTTTTCGCGTATATTTTAAAATGAGTACCCCTAAAGGATTGGGGTCCCTAAGTTTTGAATTGAAATGAATATTTTCTAGCTCTCCTTTTATCAGAATATTCGCATTATTTAGTTGATTTATTTCATATTAATCTCATAATTTTTCTAGAAAATATACGTGTAGTTAATTGTTAGAACATCATAAAGTAATCGTAAATAGACAGTGCTACAACAAAACTGCCACAGTGGTATTTAATTCCAGTACACTTTACACTCAACAGAGCTTAAATTAAAACCAATAAAATTGGTTCATTTGGTAAATTATAACGTTTACATAAAAATGCTTCTTGTTATGACTCTAAGATGTCGCCCTTATGTCCCATATGTGTCAAAGATTGATTACGTATTGCCTTACTTGAAGATACGTATATAATTATCTTTTATTTCATACATGATTTCTGATAAATGTGAAATTTCATTTAAGTTTCTGATTATTTGATATAAATATAATATTAAATTGAGTTACCATACTTCACAGCCTATTCAGGTATCTTATTAATTTCCTCGAATATGTCATTCTGCTACGCTCGTGTAGATGGCGCTGCGTTTGAATTTAAAAGCTGCTTTATTTGTGTATTTGTCATGGAAACAGCTAAACAATTCATCTGTTCAAAAATTTTAATGATAAAATTTGGTAGAGAAGTATCATATTAATATGATTCATTCGATTATATCTCGACAAACATTAATGTTCAACAAAATCTCTTTTGTTTTGGGGAGATTTTATTCAAATTTAAAAACTTTCAAATTATACTATATTGAATAAAGACAGCGGTAATTGTGGAAGGTCTAACTTTTTGATGAAATTCGAAAAATATCAGCCTCATTTTATCAACTGCCAACTCAGGTGGCAGTTAGCGACATAGTCCTGAAAGATGAAGTTTTCGGTAGTGGCACAAAACAGTTTTCTTTAACATTTTAACACTAAAACAGACCAACACCAGTATTACATCTTTACTACTGTGTGTAGGTACTCAACAATGAATTTCTATTTATTATATCATACTGATTAAGGGTGGGATTCTTAAAAGTTCCGAATTATTGTCCAAAGATGGCGATACTAGAAAATTTTTAGATTTATAGTTGATAGAAAAAATGTATTGATCAATTTGGTATACCTATTATGCACTGTCATATGTGTCTTCTTTTTTCTGTGTCTTAGCACAGTCTAAAGCTTCAAGTCTGAAATCACTTCTGCCGCAAATCAGTACATTGCCAATACTTATCTGATCCACCAAATGAACATCTAGAAATTTCAGGGAAATGTGCATTTATTGATGGATTATTAGATTTTCTGATGATTATTTAACTCAAACTATCGATCAGAGTTATTCGCGATCTTCAATAAATTGAAGTTAAATTCAATTTGGCATTAATTCAAAATGATTTATAATGGCGATACATATTTAGGGATGGAACGATTGTATTCTTTCTTCGATATATTAAAGTATCGATAGTTGTGAGTACTCAATCAATTTTTGATTGAAAAAGAAGGCTTGTGATGGCTCTTGCCTTGCTTGATTTGATTATAAAACGGTACTTGATATTATGATATAATCATATTTAGTTGGAGCTGGAGAATAAAATAGTTAAATACATCATGTACTGCTAGAATCTATTGAATTGAGCCAAACAATGGTAGAATAGAGTTCGATATCGTGACATCAATCGATACAATACGATTGTTTTCATTCTATACTTAGTACTTCGAATGTTGGTGTTATCTATTTCCAGTGCTAGTATCGAAAGAGAAGTATCGATACTTTATGAGTACCCAGTAGTATCCATCAATCACTATATACAGGATAAATTTTTAAGTTGAATCAGTTGAAAATCTGGAAAAGAAATCGTCATATGAAAAAAATGTTTCAAATAAAAAGTTGAAGGTTTTGAGGGGGAAGTCGTAAAACCTCTTCCATGTCTCTTGTGGCGAAAAAGGGGTCAACTTTGAATTTTGAAATGGGAACCCCTGTTTTTTATTGCAGATTCGCATTCTACGGTGAAAAATACAAAAGTTCCGTACGGCAATTTTTTACTATTCGTCAGAAATGGCTCTGTTATCGAATCTGAATTTTCTGTCTGAACGACCGTTACGTCAGAATTTCTTTAGAATGATTGATAAAACGGATAAGTTAAGGTCGTTCAGACGGTAAATTCAAATTCGATTACAAAGACATCTGTGACGAATCGTAAAAAATTGTCAGTACCTAACTTTTGTATTTTCTGCTGTAGATTACGAACAGTAATAATAAACAGGGGTTTTAATTTCAAAATTCAAATTTGACCCCTTCCGCGCCACAATGGTGATGGATATGAACGAGGTTTTAACGTTAGTAGACTTCCCCCTCAGAACCATCAACCTCTTATTCGAAACATTTTTCCATAAGATGTTTCCTTTTCGAGATTTTCAACTGATTCAACTTGAAAAATTCACCCTGTATATTTGAAATGAATACCTACTGTAAAAAAGCGGAATTTCATATGAAAAAATTCAAGCAACTTCAGCAGTTCTTTTACATTCTTGAACTTCTTCTTCTTCAAGTGCCTCAATACCCGGTTTTCGGGCGTAGGCGACTTCTCTACAACTATTCGTGTTGTGCGTGATACAGTGATACACGAATAGAAGGGACCTACAGTTTTACGACGGTTCCGAACGTCTTTATAGAGAGGCTTTACAAGGCAGAATACTTCTCGATGGTTTGCCATTGCCTTTCGAGAGGTGGCTCCGCATTAATTCGTTGGTTCGGCCGGGATTCGATCCGCGGACCTTCTCTTCAGTAGTCCAACGCACTGACCACTGAGCTACGGAGCCACTTTCTTCAACCAAGCTCCGAAATCAACTTCCAGTTTTTTGAAATTCGTGTTCGTATTTGTTAACAGTGAAGAAATAGGCGTTTACTTATACTACAAATGGACAAAATTTCACCCTTTTTTCGAACATACAATGTGCTCTATAGAAAATGGGCCAATCGATTTTTCTAATATTTTCAATATCATCACATCCGAAAAAATTATCCTACAGTATTTTAAACATCTTTAGAAAGTTGGAATTGAAATATGTAGATCTTAAATGATTCGGCCTAGAGCGACCATAACGAATGTAAATAAAACGGTGGGTGAAACGTTTTTCGAAAA
The DNA here is from genome assembly GCA_030704885.1 of Cynegetis impunctata. Lineage (NCBI taxonomy): Eukaryota > Metazoa > Arthropoda > Insecta > Coleoptera > Coccinellidae > Cynegetis > Cynegetis impunctata. The sequence goes on along the minus strand of JARQZK010000023.1, from coordinate 531,980 downwards.
ATAATTAATTGCATATTGAGCGAGACAAAATGATTACACAGGGTTCAATTTGTTTATCAGCTTGAAGTTTTTTGAAGCCGATTCAGCAACTAATAGCAGCCATTTAATTACGGTTCCAGCGCTGGATATATATTTCATTGGTAAAGCTTCATTTGGCATGTGCGAATTGCCCTTCTAGCACTTATATCGATTTGGAGAATTGGGGCATTCTGTTCGTAGGAGGGTTGGCGTAAGATGGGATCTCGCTTCTTTATAACAAATATAAGAGCGCAGATGCTGTGGAGAAAAGATGCTTATTCGTACGGTCAATATGGTATTTTCACTGTTTCGTATTATATCGTTAAAATACAGAGGCTAGAACACTCTATTTTTGTAAATGGCCTGCAAATTAGTTTTATACGATTACATTAGAGAATTTTTATTATTTCAAATGATCTAAATCAGATACTATTTGGTCTCAAAATATGTTGGATAATGTTTTCAGAGAAATATAGTCATGTTATACTGAACTACAAAACAAAAAAACATACGACATTATAAAGTACCTCATAACTAACTGGTTGGTTGTCGGATTTTTATGGTTTTAAGAAATAAAAATAAAAAAATGGCTTTAGGTCAGATTTCCGACCGTGATCAAGTGTACATTGATCGTTAATGAGTCTGCACTAAATTTTCTGCATTGATTTTCAGGCTCACTTTATTTATTTTAGATATTGAGACTTCAAAGTGAAACGTTACAAACCTCAATAAATTAAAGTAAAAAAAAAAAAAATTTGGCTACCTGTGTTCATCATAAAATAATGAAAATATTCATCAATAATTTAATTTATGGAAATTCATCTTAATATAAATCCAACAAATTAGTTTGGTCTGATGTATTTATAAAAATACGACTAGTTTCGACAACTTTATGCGAAACAATTATTTTTCATCAGCAATTTTTCGTAGTCTTCATCTATATTTATTTCAAACCAGCTACACGGCCAGGCGTTGCTGCGGCTCAATCTGGTTAGGAAAATAAATTTTCATGGCGATCGATTGAGCGGTATGAAAGTTGATGCTCTACAGCGACATCTTGGTGCGAGTTCTAGTGGAATATATTGCTATATATATATATATATATATACATATATATATATATATATATATATATATATTTATATATATATATCGATATATATATATAAATAAATATATATATATATATATATATATATATATATATATATATATATATATATATATATATATATATATATATATATATATATATATATATATATATATATATATATATATATATATATTTTTATATATATATATATATATATATATATATATATATATATATATATATGCATAGATGTGAACAACTTACCAAGCAATTACAAATGAATAAACTAAGCACTTCGACAATATTATGTATTCCGAATGTCAATTTTTACGGCAAGATGGTGTCCTGCCTTACCTGGTTGGTTCTTTTTGCCGTTAAAATATAAACCCCCAGCTCATTCGTTACGCAAGTGCCTGAAACATCAGATGTATTACTGAGTTGTTTATTTTATTCTATACAGTTATGGATTATCCCTCCAAATAAATTATGTGGCATCCTTGTTTTGCCTCCGTGTCTATCGATTTTTTCCGACGCCACGAGTTCTAGCTTTTCCCTTGTCACGACCAGTCTGCAAGGCTCCTAGAAATGTGCGTGCATATAGAAGAGAAATTTCAAAATTTATGTTTATTATTTGGAAATCTTTAATTTTTTTGCAATTAATAGATCAATATGACATTTGGTGATATATTTCAAGTTTAGAAGTTTATATCCATTTGTTTGTTTACTAGTCATACATTATAAAATTAAACTCCTATATTTATTTACTGAAACTATTACGACAAAATTTTCAGCTGAGAAAATTAAACTTCCTCCTAATTCGGATCGTGGAGTAGGCAGATTGAGGCCACGATTCTGAATTATTTCCCTTCTAATTATCCTGAAGATGGCTTCGCAAAAGGAGCCGAAACGTCGAGATTTTTCAAATCTTTCACGTGGTTCATTCCGTGTACCAAGTTTTTCATATATATATATATATATATATATATATATATATATATATATATATATATATATATATATATCTATATACATACATATATATATATATATATATATATATATATATATATATATATATATATATATATATATATATATATATATATATATATATATATATATATATATATATATATATATATATATATATAATATATATATATATATATATATATATATATATATATATATATATATATATATATATATGTGTATATTTGGTTTTCGGATTTTTCCTTGATTTCTTAGACCTTTTTCGTATATTCTCCTTTTGATTTGTTTTTTTGGGTAATTAAGTCTATTTATAACTGATGGTATATCTATATTTACATCCACAAAAATATGTTTAACGTTTCAGCAATCACTATTGCCTTCATCAGAAAATTTTTTTGTTGTCATCCATAGTTTTTCTCCTTATCTGTAATCATTCCATATAAATACTCCATTTTTTTCAACTGCTGCTCTCTGTTTTTATTTTTCGGTTCTTTCAACTGCTCAATAATATTTTCCAGAAATGGTATATAGCGCAAGGCTTTCCATTCTGTTATTATAGTCAGCGTCAGACATTTTGGTATTCTTGATAATAAAGTACTGAGAGGTTAGTTAAGATCGCTAAATTCCACGATACTGTAGAGTATGTAAATGTCTGACGCTGACTATAATGACAGAATAGAAAGCCTTTAGCGCTATATACCATTTCTGGAAAATATTATTGAGCAGTTGAAGGAACCGAAAAATAAAAACAGAGAGCAGCAGTTGAAAAAAATGGAGTATTTATATGGAATGATTACAGATAAGGAGAAAAACTATGGATGAACACAAAAAAATTTTCTGATGAAAGCAATAGTGATTGCTGAAACGTTAAACATATTTTTGTGGATGTAAATATAGATATACCATCAGTTATAAATAGACTTAATTACCCAAGAAAACAAATCAAAAGGAATATATATGTATATATATATATATATATATATATATATATATATATATATATATATATATATATATATATATATATATATATATATATATATATATATATATATATATATATATATTATACATATATATATATAAATATATATATTATATAAATATATATAAATAAATATATATATATATATATAAATATATACATATCTTATATCTTTATATATTAATCTGATTGTTTCAATAGCCCTTTAGGGGCTCCCAAAAATTGCCTTAGCGCACGGTATTTCACGTACACATAGCGGGGTATTGGTATAAGTTTTCAACTAGCAATAATCGCACCTCGGATAAACCTCATTGGTTACGATACTGCCACTGCGCAAAGCTAACGATTTCTATCGTTGGAAGGCGCTACTATAAAAATATCTTGACAACAACTGGCGATCATGAAACAGTGGCGGAACCTAGCGGATGCAAACATTAATGCCGCTCAGTCGTCTAGTAGTATTCTTCAGTGGCAACAACGGAAGTGTGTTGGATGTACTACGCCTAGCGGATAAATTAAATGCTAACGAGGTATATCTATTTTTAGACTCGTGTAATCTGGAATTGAAAATTCTATAGTTTGTAATATAATTTTACCATTATATACATACAAATTACATTTCACTGTAGTCATGCCAACAGAAAGTAAATGTGTTGTATTTCCTTATATATTATATAGTTTTGAATGTAAGAATTTGGTACCTAAAACAAGTGAAATAATCTCTTATTGAATTATATTCAATACACCACTTTCACTTGAGGTTATATAAAATTCTCCAATGAATATAACATCATAAATCGTAAATATATGTATTTTAAAATTTAAAAACTGTGATTATATTCCAAATTTTTACTATTTCTTTAAAATATCTTTGGATATGTAGTTTTGTAATTGATGAGTATAACACATAGGTATTGCTATTAATTCATTTATTTCAGTGTTTTTTTATCTAGAGTGGGTCGAATGTATAATTTAAATAATATGTAGGTATTGAAAAATTCTTTATCTTTTAGTATACATGAAAACTTCGACCAATTATACGTTTCAGATATGAACCTGATACAGTTAAATATGAAGCCACGGTACATACTCCAGTGAAAACCTCTTTATTCTGCAAGGATTTTATTCATTTATACAAAGATTTACTATTATGGATCTCTTATGTCACAAATAATTAAAATCAGTTGCAGATTATAGTCATAGAATCTGAACCGTTGGTAATGATACATCTATTAGTAAATTATTGGTCACAACAATATAATCAGCTTCTTGATATAATTAATTATGTTATTTTTTTTATTGAGGAAGTTGATGTATTATCTACTTCTCAATGTTAGACATACGTTATCGTAATTATTGAATGATTTTATTCATTAATTTTATGATTTGATATTAGGTATAGTGTAACGTAAGCCAGGGGATTATCGTATAATTGTTAAAATTATCAATTTGAAGTAGGTACTTATAACGGATATTTTTGTTTACTATTCAATTATTAATTGTCCATTGTAGAGCATCATGAAAAATTTGGCAATGCAATTAAATTCTCTAATTCAAAGTTGTTTTAATTTAGTTTTAGTGAATTTCAAAATGAATATTTACTAGAAACTAGTTTTCTAAATGCCCGTCGAGCCCTGTTAGACACTTCGAAGTTTAAACTTGTTTCAAGTAAAGAAATTTTAATTGCAATATTCGTTGATATATAATTCCGTTAGGTTCCGCCACTGTTTCATTATCTTTGAATGGTTCCAATAAGATTTTATGGTATTTCGTGTAGACTTTTGATTATATTAGCTTTGCGCAGTGGCAGTATCGTAACCAATGAGGTTTATCCGAGGTGCGATTATTGCTAGTTGAAAACTTATACCAATACCCCGCTATGTGTACGTGAAATACCGTGCGCTAAGGCAATTTTTGGGAGCCCTTAAAAGGGCTATTGAAACAATCAAATTAATATTTATAATTTAGATAGGTATATATATATATATATATATATATATATATATACATATACATATATATATATATATATATACATATATATATATATATATATACATATATATATATATTATATATATATATATATATATATATATATATATATATATATATATATACTATATATATATATATATATATATATATATATATACATATATATATATATATATATATATATATATATATATATATATATATATATATATATATACATATATATATATATATATATATATATATATATACCGGGAAAAATTTTCCAGTTTTAAAGTTTTTTTTAAGTATTTTAGAATCATATGATCAACATTAGAAGCCCGAAAACTTGAGTTTCAATAACTCGACACTCCGGGAAACTCGACAAGCCTGACACATGTTTTGGCTTTGAAAAAAAGAACACACATGGTTTTTTCGTGAAAAGCTAATTTACCTAATTTATAGTAATAATTATGCTATAGGACTTTGACTAATTTAAGCATACTTTGAGTAAGTCTCAGGGTTCATTAAATAAAAACAATTTTTCAAAGTGAATGCTTTAAAAATAAATATTTGAGTATTATTAAATATGAATGAAAAAATATGTGAGTATTTGAAAATAAATAATACAGTACTCTAGTAAAACACTACTGAACTAGTAGTAACAGTGGCGTAGATAGGGGGGGGGGGTCAAGGGGATCAATCCCCCTCCATGAGCCAACAAAAAATATAGAATTGAATAAAAGTCTTCGTATCTACGTATTTAAGTTTACATGAAATTCACTAAGCACTAGTACCTCTTTTGATATTGTGTATGTGCAATTATATGAAAATCGGTCACTATGAGCAAAAAACGTGTTTAAAAAAGTTCAAATGGCTCTAATGGAAAAATTTTTATATCGAAAGGAAGAAGTCAACCAAAATCTCCTCGTACTTCTTCTCTTTCTAAATTGTATGCTGTACTTTCTTACTATTAAACAAAACTGATCGAGCTTCTGTTTAATAGTTTAGTATTATATCTAAAGAACGAGCAGTTTCGTTCAATAGTATAGGTAGTATAAAATTTAGAAAGAGAAGAAGTGCGAGAAGGTTTTGGTTGACTTCCTCCTTCGTAATTAAAATTTTCCATTTCACATAATACGTTTTTTGGTCCTAGTGACCGATTAAATTCTTGTTTACATTCGAGGAGCATGACTTCTGCTTATAGAAGATTTTCAATCAATATTTAATATCTGGAATAGTTTTTGAAGTAGAGTAGGAATCAAAATATGACTACATCTTGGCTTTGATTGTCAATTTAATTACTCCATAATATTTTGAAGTTAATAGAAATTGTCGAGTTAGTAAAAGTTTTCTTGTGATGGCGTTCAATCCGTTTCCGGACTTATACATCATGGATCTTGGAGAAGGATTTTCTAATCATGAGAATATAGTCTAGTCAACAAGTGCTTTTTTTGTTCATCTTTTTTCATGAGTCTCGGAAGAATATGAACAAGGTGTTAACCGATTCGGAAGAGCATGTAGTTTTTTTTTGAAAAAAGTTATGTTCCGTTTAAGAAAATTGTAAAAGTTATAATCAATTTACTGAAAGAAAAAATTATCTCAAAAACCAATTGATATTTTTGATATCTAAATAAATATACAAAAAGAGGGGGATATTTTCTAAAAGAAAGTCTCCCGGAACTGTAGGATTAATATTCATAATTTTCTCAGAGGGGTAAATATACGGCCGAAAACGGGTAATCTAGCGAAAGTAACGCCAATTTCGGACACTTTAACAATAAACATTATTTAACTAAGTATATTAAATATTAAATTAAGGAATGAAAAATTTCATGTTCTTACTGGATAGGTAAATGAACAAAAATCCAGCCACAAAACGTTTTTATCGCGATATTTCAATCAGTTATGCAATAGTTTTTTGATCTAATTTTTTGTTCCTTTCTTGGAGCTAGTTTTGAAAGACTGCAGAAAAGATCCCCGAATTTAAAAATTCAATATTGTAGTTTTTTACTAACATTTTACTTAGTTGCAAAATTGAACACTTCAATTAATCATAACTTTTTTTCTTGATTCTCTTATAAACAACACATTCGTTTATAAAAATTTTTGAAACAATAGGAGATGAACATTAAAAAAAAACCATTTCCTTGTAGCTTCCGATTATAAAAAACGGATCTTTAAAATTATAAAAATAATTTCATTTCGATGTTACAAAACTACGTAAATTGTTAATAAACAACTAAAAAATTGAAATTTTTTTATTTTTTCAACGGGGATTTACTCTAAAGCCTTATAATAATAGCTCCAAGAATAAAAAAAAATCTCAGATCTACAGTGAACAGTTGTCAAACTCGCAATTTTCATGTTCTAAAAAATTTTTAATTAACTATTGCATAACTATTTGAAAAATCGCTATTATCTCCAGATTACTGCTCATTCACCGATTTAGTAACTGTCTGAATTTTTTCATTCCTTAATTTTCATGTTTATTATGGTTGAATAATGTTTATAGTTGAAGTGTCCTTAATGCTCGTGATTTGCCCAAATCCAATAAGCCGTTTTCGGCCGTATTTTTACCTCTTTGAGAAAATATTGATCCTACAGTTCCGGAAGTTGAGTCTTTCTTTTGGAAGACTTCCCCTTTTTTTCAAATTCTTCTGATTTCAAAAATCTCAATTAATTTCGGACATATTGGCAAAACACCAAACCCCTTTTTTCAGGATATTGTCTATAATTTTCACAATTTTCGCGAGCGAATTTTTATTTTTCTTAAAAAACATCTACATGCCACTCCGAATCGAGTGACACCTTGCTCATATTTTTCCGAGTCTGCTGAAAAAAGTTGACTATACAAAATGTATTAGAAAAATTTTCGGTGTTTTTCGATCACGATTTATACGAAATTGACAAAGCAGCTGATAAATTCATCAAAACTGACGAGTTTTATCAAAAATTTCTTACTGCCACACCTGTTCTTCTCGTTAGTTGAAAGTGTGGAAGAAATGTTTAATTCATAGAGGCGATGTTAAGCCTAAAAGTTCAATAAAAGAGCTGGTTGATTGCCTAGAATTTTCTTATTCGAATATCATGTTGCTCAGAATATTAGCTACGTTGCCGGTATCGACGTTTGAAGCGAATAAAAACGATTCAAAGGAGCAGGATAAAAGAAATGGAGTTGTAATGACCCTTCTGAATATATAAAATTCATCGCGAATTAAAAACTCATGTTTGTCCAATTTTTTGTTATTGAAAGGTTTTGGCTGCTCTGGCAATTCATCGTGACAATGGAATCAGAGCTGACGAAGTAATAAATGAATTGTTAAAAAACGCCGGAAACTAGATTTGCTGTTCTGATTTTCTTAAGAATATTTTCCATGATGTATTTATCCAATTAAATATAATTCAATTTTTCACTGATTTTTAATAAATATTTTCCAATTCAAATAATTTGAATTTTTTGCAATTTAATTTAACTTTTCTGCTCATTTTGTACTACCTATATGATAGATTATTTTTATCAACAAAAATAGAACTTTAGATGGAAAACTTATGAAATTTTGCAATAAGTCATATCCCCCCCCCATCGCAAAAAGCTATCTACTATATATATATATATATATATATATATATATATATATATATATATATATATATATATATATATATATATATATATATATATATATATATGTGGATATATACAGGGTGTTCCTAAAATGAACGTACAAACGAAAAGGGGAGATTCCTTAAGTAAGTTTGAGAAAAAAAGTCCGGTAAGTATGGGGTCGCAAACGTTTCGTTTTCGAGATACAGAGTGTTGAAGTTTGAATTTTTTTCAAGTTTTTTTCTCATAGTATCTACAATTTATAAGATATTCAACTGAAATTTGGCATAGATATTAGATTTGAGAGTTCTCACCATGTGACGTGGCAATTTTGATAGCAGATCTACAGGGTAATATTTTTTCTGGAACACTGTCACCTGTTTTCCTCAAGAACTTTATTTGGTGAGCAACTGTTAATTTGAAAAAATGTAAAAAGAAGCTTTGTTGTTATACTAAACTTTTCGGTCTCTTGTAGTTTTGTCGTATCTGCTAGGTACCGATTTCGAGAATAAAAATTTTGAAGGATTCTCTCGAAATCCTCGGAAAAATCCAAATTATCATAAAATTAAGTAAGTAAGCTGTGGTGATTGTATTCAGTGTCAGTTTTGACACATCAAATTATTGAACGTTTGTGTTTTGAAAAGTAAAGGTGGTTGCATTTGTGGCTATTTATTTTTTTGAATGTAGACTACTATTTTCATTACGATTTTTATGACTTCCACAACAATATTTGATCAGAAAATATAAACTTCTACACATTTTATTATCAAAACATGCCGAATTTCACGAATTCCGAAATGACTGACATGCATTTTATGTGTGGTCACGTGGTGAGAACTCTCAAATGTAATATATATGCCAAATTTCAGTTGAATATCTTGTAAAGTGTAGATACTATGAGAAAAAAACTTGAAAAAAATTCAAACTTCAACACTCTGTATCTCGAAAACGAAACGTTTGCGACCCCATGTTAATAGGACTTTTTTTTCTTGAACTTACTTAAGGAATCTCCCCTTTTCATTTGTACGTTCAATTTCTTTTGGAACACCCTCTATATATATATATATATATATATATATATGTATATATTTACATATATATATATATATATATATATATTATATATAAGTATATACATACATATATATTTATATAAGTATATATGTTGTATGTTGTATGTTGATTTTAAGTGAGATGACGTAAATACAGGATAAGGTATACTTACAATTGAGTTACATTTGAGTGAAATAATAATTAATATGTAGTAAGGTCTTATACAGTTCAAATCTCTTATTTAAATTTATTTTGTGTAGTTTGCATATTGCTCGATATCCTTCACTTAATGATTTCACAAACTACAGGAATATTATTTGTGCAAAATAAATTTTAAAATACCTCTTCTTTATGAGAAACTAGTTTTCTAATACTCCGCCGAGGCCAGTGAAATAGTAGGTATACGAAACATACCATTGTTTCTGTACCGGGTTGAACACCTGGATATTTGTTGATGCATACTTCCGTCAGGTACCGCCACAGTTTTCTTAGCGTCAGATGATTCCAATAGTATTTTATGGTATTTGGTTTAGACCTTTGGATAAGGTAGCTTTGCGCAGTGGCAGTATCGTAACCAATGAAGTTTATCTGAGGTGCGATTATTGCTAGTTGAAAACTTATACCAATACCCCGCTATGTGTACGTGAAATACCGTGCGCTAAGGCAATTTTTGTGAGCCCCTAAAAGGGCTTCTGAGTTAATTGTAAACGTAATAGTATAGGTATGGTAATTACGCATAACTTTTGCAAGTACCTGGGGTAGGGGTAGTGAATCCTTAAGCGGGCTACACATTGGCGTCGATGAGTTCGAGTTGATACATCAACGTGCAACCAAAAACGTGTACGCAGATTGCGTACACACTTTCAAACCAAACCATAGTTTTGCTCGAAGAAGAATGTTTAGCTCTTGTGACAGTGGCGTGTACTTATGCTCTTGAAAAGAAAAATAGAAATAAAAATAAAGATTAACCGCAACCACTGCTTTAAGAATGCACAAACATCGGTAAATCGCCTCCACACGTTGAGAGATGCACGTGTTCATTTGAATACGCATTAACGTTATTGGTTGCACGTTCTTGGATGCACGTTGATGTACTAAGACATCGACGCCTGTGTGTAGGGGCCTTTACCCATGTAAAATTTACACACTACGTTCAATTGTTTAGTTATCTGCGCAATACTTAAAAGAGGTCTTCCTCAAATAGTACTCATTGTCTGAATATATGATACGCGTTGATATTCTACTTATATTCTTGTTTTCGTGCTTATGACCGAATATTGTTGTACAAATGAGTTCAATATTTTATAGCTTCATCATTCAATAACTCCTGGATTTCCTAATGTTAGAACATCAGATTATTCGTATGAAGCTTTGATTTTGTATTGGGTGATATACGTTGATATTAGGTACAATAGATTCTTTGGTCACTTAGATGCCTTTGATACTTGTTAATCATTGAAAAGGATTTCTTTATCTTGTATGATTGTAAGCAAATATCGCTATATAAATTGGCAACAACTTGTAAACGGTTTCTAATAATTCTTCAACAACTTTTTTTTCAACGTTATCATCCGAAATTGTTGTTTAAATGACTTCAATGTTTTATATCTCAAATCTCAATTATACAACAACTCTTGGATTTTCTACAGTTAGATCATCAGATTATTCGTTTTCAACTATGATCATTGCTTGAAACATTTTCGGCTACTCGTTGGTATACCCCATAATTTAAAAAACAAATTATCAGAAATTTAGTCTAAAGTGTTGATATGTATTGAATAATAAATCTTGTTAATACGACAGAAGGCTCAATTTTGTAGCAATAGGTTTAAAAGTTGGTATCTAGGAAGTTTTGTATGATATCTTGAATGGGAATTGGTCGGGGGGTTGAATCCCCGGGGGAAAAATAAATCTCGTTTACACGATAAAGGTCACATTTTCTGGAGTAATAGGGTTGAAAGTTTGTAAGTAGGTATTTTCGAAAGATATCTTGCATGGGATTGGTTTTGGTTCGAATTGGTTGGGAGGATGACCCCCTGGGGGAAGAAATAAATCTTGTTTACATGATAAAGGGCGTAATTTTGGAGCAATAAGATTGAAAGTTTGTGCGTAGGTAGTTACGTATGATATATTGGATGGGATTGGTTTTGGTACAAATTGCTTGGGGGTTGACCCCCCAGGGGAGGAAATAAATCTTGTTCACACGATAGAAGGCGCAATTTTGGGACCATAGGGTTGAAAATTTCTAGATAGGTAGTTTCGTATGATATCTTGGATGGTATTTATTTCGATATAAATTAGTTGGGGGGGGGGGTTGACCCCCCGGAGAAGGAAATGAATATTATTTACAAGATATAGGGTGCAATTTTTTTTTTTTCGGATTTGGATCAAAAATCATAATTGAATGAATAGATTTTTTAAACTGGATACGTTATGAAAACCTGATTTTTTAAGGCATCTCGCTGCGATACAGTTTTTTAATAATTCCATTTTGCTGGCTGTTAATTTTTACGAGAACTTAATGAAAGCATTTTTTTTTAAAATGAGAACAATAACCGATTATCATGTTAAGTACATTTTGAGTGAGATGACTTCCTTACAGGATAAAGGATACGTACAATTTGAGTTACATTTAAGTGAAATGATAATGAATATTTAGTAATTACTTAAACAGTACAAATCTTTTTATTTTGTGTAATTTGCATATTGCTCGAAATTCGTTATTTAATGATATCACGAATTACTGGAATATTATTTGTGCAAAGTAATTTTTGAAATATCTCTTCCCTATTCTATTGTAAAATAGTTCTCGAAAACTCCGCCGAGCCCAGTAAAAAGTAGAATACGAAACATAACATTGTTTCTATACCGGGTTAAATACCTGTACCGGATATTTGTTGATGCACACTTCCGTCAGGTACCGCCACAGTTTTCTTAGCGTCAGATGATTCCAATAGTATTTTATGGTATTTGGTTTAGATTTTTGGTTATGGTAGCTTTGCGCAGTGGCAGTATCGTAACCAATGAAGTTTATCTGAGGTGCGATTATTGCTAGTTGAAAACTTATACCAATACCCCGCTATGTGTACGTGAAATACCGTGCGCTAAGGCAATTTTTGGGAGCCCCTAAAAGGGCTACTATGATAAATGAAATATATACATTATAAGTAGTAGAATGTAGAGTGTATATTAACGCTTTATAGTTGAAAATACGTGCCGATGTGGTAGTTACCTTTTATTATCTCATACACTCTATTAAAATTTATTATAAGGCAATTTATTCTCTGTGTGAGTTTTGATCTTTTAAAATAAATAGTTTCCAAAATATTTTCTAGCTGGATAAATCACTTTTCATCCTATATTATTATTTGAACCAGATTGTAAACGTTCTTTTTATGGGCTATAATATTCCTTCTTCATAAAATGATATTGAAAACACTGATGAGTTTCACATAACTTTTCATCCTGTAGTTATTATATTTCAAATGCCATAGCCGTTATATCCTCTTTATACAAAATGATGTTGAAAAGTCTGATGAGTTTTTACACAAGTTTTCATCCTATACTGATCAGATTTCAAATTCCATAGCCTTTAGTTTGTTTAGTTTTTAGATGATCAATTTCGTACCTACCAGCTGGACAGTTTTGTTAAACCATTTTGTAAACGTTCAAAGCTTAAATTGTTCAACCTCTATATATTCATTTTGTAAACATAGATACTTATTTATTCATGGAGAATAAAGGCTAGTTCAAAACTGTAAAACCAAGAAAGTTATAATATAATTTAATTGCGTATTTAAAAAGTAAAACTTATTTCACTTTTGTAACATGGAAAATAGATAATTTTGGAAAATTAAATATGTATATATTTGAAAACGCCATCGAATTGACAGAATTTGAAAATCAAATACCTATATGTTTTTAAATAGTTGATGGAATCCGTCGTTACTACGTGATAATTTAACATGATGAACAAAACTAAATTTGAATTTACTACGTTTATTATCACAAAATATTTTGAAAAATTTTAACACTGCGATTGCAATTTCGGTCACTAGACCATCATCGGGCAGATTGGGTTAAGAACTGAATACAGAATTAAGTATAGATTTGCGCTTACGGGTGGGAAAGAATTATTGCAGGTACCTAAATAGACAAGAGTGACATATTTCAAGAAGGGCTAATCGAGTGAATTTCCCAAATTGGTACAATACAATGTTCTTAGAAAGGTCGTTATTGTTTGAATGCACTAATAAATATAGGAGAATATATCAAGTCAATCTGGTCGTTCAGCAAGATATCTTTTGCATTATGATTGAGTTTAAAAATTTCTAATGATTCTAAGTAAGTTTGGTTCCTTTTGGTAATTTGTGCATGATTTGAAAATTATCTATTTGTGGAAATGGGTGATGGTTTTCACGGCAATGATTTGAAAACGTTGAATCCGTTTTATTTTTCAAAAAAGATTGTTGGTGTTCTTTAAATCTTGTCTTAAACAATCGACCAGTCTGACCTATATATACTCCTTTACATACAGGACAAATCAACTTATAAACTCCTGAACTTTCAAATTTTGAAGTGATATCTTTGGCATTGAATAAAAATCCTGAGAGTTTTGTCTTAGGTTTGAAAGCAATTTTAATATTACATTTAGGTATGACATTAGTAACTTTTTCTGTTAGAGGACCAAAATATGTTAAAGATGTGAATTTTTCCGATTTTTCTACTTTTAATTGGGGATATATGCTGTTGTACGCTAGTTGACTACGTTTCCTGTTTATCATTTTATCTATCAAACTTGTATGAAAACCATTATTTGAAGCAATTATTTTTACAGTCGAAATTTCTTTTGCTAAATTTGTTACGGATAATGGAATTGAAAACGCTCTGTGGATCATTGAATTAAAAGCTGAATGTTTATGGGAAAGATGATGATTTGACTCCGACGGAATACATATATCCGTGAAAGTTGGTTTTCTATATATATCGAAACTCAAAGTATTATTATTATGAAAGATAGTTAAATCCAAGAATTTAATCTGTCGATCCAATTCTTTTTCAATTTTGAACTTTATATTTGGGAGAATGCTATTAATATAATTCAAAAACTGATCTAATTGTCTCGCGGTGCCCTTAAAACAAGCGATTACATCATCAACGTATCTATGCCAAAAACTTATATGTGATGCTTTTGTAGAATTGAATATTATGTTCTCTATATGTGACATGAAAATGTCTGCAATAAGCGGACTTAAGGGGGAACCCATAGCCAGCCCACTAGATTGTTCAAAAATTTTGTTATCAAACTGGACGCAGTGTTAAAAATTTTTCAAAATATTTTGTGATAATAAACGTAGTAAATTCAAATTTAGTTTTGTTCAACCTATATGTTTTCTAATCATGTGAATTTATGAAAATCGGCCAAGTGCGAATCGGACTAGCGCACGAAGGCTTCCGTACCATTGACTATGCTTCCTTGAATATTTATTTTATTTTTATTTTATTATTAAAGTAAATATACAAATAAGTATTTTGTGAATATTTTAAGTGTCTACTTGTTACCTTTTATTGATATCAAGCAAAAATAGGAAAAAATATGACGTTTTTTGTATGGGAGCCCCCCTTAAATATTTATATTATTTTAATTTTATTATTTATTATTAAAGTAAAAATACAACTGAGTATTTTGTCAATATTTCAAGTGCCTACCTGTTGCCAATATTGATATCGAGCAAAAAAAGACAAAAAAATATTCATTTTATTTTGTTTTTAGTATTTGTTCGCGGGAGTAGATTTTACGTTGATATTTTTAATGTCATATAAATATCCTTCCCGGTACATGTTAACATCTCCAGCGGTTCGCATCACACCAAATGAGCTGAAATTTGGTACCTGAAGTGGAACGAAACTATGGAAATTTGGTTACATTTTCCCGACCGCCGCCATTTTTACGTAGATATTTCTTTGGTTTTTGAAAACTTGATAAAGTCTACAGCATCTGCAGATTGAGTTAGAGGGTTCAACCTTGGTACGAAGATGGAGTAAATGTTGAGTAAGTGCATTTTGGCAGTTTCAATCATTTTCTTTATTCGCGCTGCACCGCGCGGGGACTATTCCGTTCAAATCGCATCACGACCTGCTTCGCCATCAGTAGAGGAGACCGGGTACAAAAGTAACATTTTGTACTTTCGCCTTGGTTTCTCGTTAGGTGTTATTATTTCGGTGAAATTGACATAGCCATATATAAATTCCGTTTATTACCCCGAGGCGAAGCTAAAGAGGTTATAATCTCACGACAAAAAGTTGGTAACTGGCCCGATTTTAAAAATTCCAACGGATATCGATAAAACACATATGATTTCATTAGGGAATTTGAATTCCCAATTTTTACCAACGAAGAATAAAAAAATATAGCGTTTTTACCCCGAGGTGAAGCTAAATTCTCACTATAAAAAGTTGGGATCTGATCCGATTTTAAAAATGCCAACGGATATCGATAAAATACATATGATTTCATCAGAGAAGTTTTGTTCCCAATTTTTTCCCAACGAAGAATAAAAAATTATATCGTTTTTTAGATAGGCATTACGACATGCGCATGCGCCAATGTCGATATGAACGACGTCCTACAAAACATGCGTCGAAGTGCTCTGTGTGTCACGGTAACCAAGCGACGTTGATAGCTTAAGCTTGATTCTGCGTCTGTGTCTGCTTCCCATCCATAGAGATATCTTATCAATTTGATTCATAATTTGCAGTAAAATGAGCCGGGATAGGATATTCAAATTCGACAGTCAAACAATGAATTTTTTTGCTAAATTTTCACTGATTTTATTCGTAATATCGACTTATTAATACATTTATTGCAATTTTCCTTCATTTAATTCGTAAAATCGACTTTCATTGTTATTCAATTTATATAATAAGTACATTCAAAAAATATTGACGACATGCACATGCGCCGAGGGGTTTTATCATTCCTAGTGCTACGCAGTGGGGTGTCCTTCATTTTTATGTTCTATACATTAGCATCTTTAATTACCTTATTATTGTGTTTTTTGCATGAATCACAGAAACTTTAAAAAAATTTGTCATTTGTTACTTTCGACCACGTTGGCAGGCCGAAAGTAACACGTTGTGGGTCAAAAGTAACAGGGCGAAAGGGTTTGTAATGAATATGATATGACATATTTAATCAAACAAATATTTATTGGAAAATTCAGTGTCAGTCTTCTCTATTCAGACTCGCAATTATGGCACACATAATTCATTGACGCATTCAGTACCTACCTATGAGACCACATTTTGCATTCGAAACAATGTAAACTTCGCTCATTCGATCGACTATTGCTAAAATTTTCTAAACAAAGGAGGTAGAAGCAATCTTCGTCGTCAAATTTATTTTCCTTGTCTACAACTGCGCTTGTATTTCTAGCATAATTTTTTATATATATATATATATATATATATATATATATATATATATCTATGCAATGTAACATGGCGGACATTCAATTTTTTTTGCCATGGCTCTAATTTTTTCACCATTATTAAAATGCTCTTCAGCGCTTTTCGATGTTAGTCGTTATTCGTGCGGTGGTTATTAATTATGCGTTTTCGCGGCATTTTGTTGAAATAAACACACACACATAAAAAGTTTACTTAGAGTAAATCAATACGGGGACAAAAGTAACATGTTACTTATGTACCCATAGGGCTGCGTTACGTTTGTACCCTGCAGCATTTTTGTTAGAACATGAAATATAACCTTGAAACCGAACATGCTAGACAAAAACGAATTTAAGCACTGTAAAATCAATCTAATCGAGTATCAATATGCAAATATTCAGATTAATATTATCCCTTCAATACTACATAAACATTAAATAAGTAAACGTCAAAAAATTTACTTTTGATTTGTGAAATCACGTAGCGTTCTCTCACTCGATCTAACAGTGCGTGGCGCGAGCGGCGATTGAATGCAACTGAAGGTGACGCCACTGGCTATCACCTGACAGCAGCTAAGTAGTGTTTTGACAATTCTTTAAACCTACAGAGCATTTGTTACTTTCGACCCGCCGTTATACATTTGTACCTGGTCTCCCCTACAAGATACACTTCGCAATTTTTTTTTTCGCGATAGAGAACTGAAATTTGGTACGTGGATTGGGTTGATGTTGAGGTATGTTCCTTTGTTGGTTTCAACGTTTTTCCTGAACCACGATGTACTTCGCAAATTTTTTCAATTGAATATCTAAATTTTAAAGTTAAAGTTTAAAATATAACACATTTGGCTTAAGTTTCACTATATGAAAATATTTAGATACTGTATTTAGCAGTAAAGGATAGTCGACATGTTTCGAGTTATGAACTCATTATCAAGGCCGACTACAGGAGTGTATTACATCTTATTTTATAAAACAGACAAAAGCAAAGGTGATACCTGAAAATCAATTTGTTCGTTTACAAGGGGTAATTAACTATTATGGGCGGAACTTATTTCGAGAATTTCAAGAAGGTCAAGGCGCTTTCCTTTGTTACCTGAATGTAACAATTGGATATCGAGCAAAAAAAGACTAAAAAATATTCAATTTATTTTATTTTTAGTATTTGTTCGCGGGAGTAGTTTTTACGTTGATATTTTTAATGTCATATAAATATCCTTCCCGGTACATGTTCACATCTCTAGCGGTTCGCATCATACCAAATGAACTGAAATTTGGTACCTGAAGTGGTTTCCAAGGCAGAACGAAACTATGAATATTTGGTCACATTTTCCGACCGCCGCCATTTTTACGTAGATATCTCTTTGGTTTTTGAAAATTAGCCGAAGTCTACAGCATCTGCAGATTAAGTTAGAGGGTTCAAACTTGGTACGGAGATTGAGTTATTGTGGAGGAAGTGCATTTTAATAGTTTCAATCATTTTCTTTATTCGCGCTGCACCGCGCGGGGACTATTCAGTTCAAATCGCATGCCCACCTGCTTCGCAATCAGTACACGATGCCCTTCGCAATTTTTTTTTCACGATAGAAAACTGAAATTTGGTACGTGGATTGAATTGATCTTGAGCTATGTTCCTTTGTTGGTTGCAACGTTTTCTTTAACCACGATGCACTTCGCATTTTTTTTCAATGAAATAAATTTTAAAGTTTAAAGTTTAAAATAAAGCACACTTGGCTTAAGTTTCACTATATAAAAATATTTAGATACTGTATTTAGCAGTAAAGGATAGTCGACATGTTTCGAGTTATGAACTCATCATCAAGACTGACTACAGGATTGTATTACATCTTATTTTATAAAACAGACAAAAGCAAAGGTGATACCTGAAAATCATATTGTTCGTTTACAAGGGGTAATTTACTATTATGGGCGGAACTTATTTCGAGAATTTCGAGAAGGTCAAGGCGCTTTCCTTTGTTGCCTGAATGCAACAATTGGATTTTATTGAAATCCAGGAAATGATTAAATTGTATACAATGTTCAGAGAAGCCAGTGGTATTTTTATTTTGTAAAATTGACTTTTTATGTTCTTCAACACAAATGTTTATATTCCTTCCTGTTTGTCCAATATAGAAAACAGGACAATCGTCGCAAATATTTTGTAAAGTCAGTCTTGATGATGAGTTCATAACTCGAAACATGTCGACTATCCTTTACTGCTAAACACAGTATCTAAATATTTTTATATAGTGAAACTTAAGCCAAGTGTGTTTTATTTTAAAGTTTAAACTTTATTCCTTATAATGTTTCACAAAGTGATGTGCGAGAATTAAATCTCAGTTAATAGAAATAAATTTTAATTTTTTTAATAAAATAGTTTATTTTCTACTTTTCAATTCGGTTTGCGATTCAAGCGTGATTTTTCAAAATATAAATCTATTCATCAGAATCGCATCTCGACGCGATGCATTTCGCGCGAAAAATACGACCTTAGTGATGGAGTTTTTTTATCACTCAATGTATCTAGAGTTTAGTGGACTACACACGGACGTTGATGTGTTAATACATCAACGTGCAACCAAAAACGTGCAAGCGGATTGCGTACACACGTTCGAACAAAACCATAGTTTTTTTTTCAAAGAAGAATGTTTAACTCTGGTGACAGTGGCGTGTTCTTATGCGCTTGAAAAGAAAAATAGAAATAAAAATGAAGATTAACCGCAACCGTTGCTTTAAGAATGCACAAACATCGGTGAATCGCCTCCACACGTTGAGACATGCACGTGTTCATTTGAATGCGCATTCAAAAATTCTAGCGTTTTGCGAGCTACACACGGACGTCGATGAATTAATACATCGACGTGCATTCATAAACGTGATTGCATACACGCGTACGTACAAAACTACAGTTTTGTCTTGATAAATCCACGAATGTACAATCAACAACGTTAAATCGCATCCACACGTTCACAGTATAGGTGCTCGTTGGAATGCGCATCCAAAAATTCAAGCTATTCAGAAAACACAACGCGGCGTTCATCAGGAGTGTGCATTCAAAAACGTGGTTATTTTTGCATCCACATTAACGTTATTGGTTGCATGTTCTTGGATGCACGTTGAAGTGTTAAGACATCAACGTCCGTGTGTAGGGGCCTATTCAGAATTCATCAACGCGGCGTTCACCCGCAGTGTGCATTCATAAACGTGGGTATTTTTGCATCCACATTAACGTTATTGATTGCACGTTCTTGGATGCACGTTGATGTGTTAAGACATCAACGTCCGTGTGTAGGGGCCTTTTAACGCCGTTTCTACTAGGTTATTCCTATGACTACGGAAATGTCGATATAGATATCGACGAACGACGACTGCTCTCAAGATTTTTCGATTACCCGTAACCAAAGCAACGTTCGCCTTTCTGCCAGTCCGCCTGTCCTCAATTCGCAGCAGGATAATTTCGCAAAAGGGAGACTTCCGCCCGCCCCCTCTTTACGTCATCAAGGACTAATTGGTCGCTTATCATGTGCACTTATTTAATTGAACCGCTAAAGTCGTGACTCATTTTCCATTTAGATTATCTGTGTGTGTTTGCTACACGTTCAGAGATCATGTGACTATTTTTAACGCTACCTCCGACTTTCTCGATTGCCGTGATTCGCAATTTTCAACAATGGATGCGTTTTCAATTACGGGACGGCGTAGCCAACAGGGCGTGTCGACAGTTTTCTATTGATTTCGTATCGAAGAAGGAATCGATCGTATTACAGCGAGCGAACAGTTCTATTCATCGAAAACGTTGCCTTATTAGCGGGCTACACACGGACGTTGATGAATTAATACATCAACGTGCATCCAAGAACGTGCAACCAATAACGTTAATGTGGATGCAAATATACCCACGTTTTTGATGAACGCCGCGTTGTTGTTTTCTGAATCGCTTGAATTTTTGTATGCGCATTCAAATGAACATGTGCATCTCTCAACGTATGGAGGCGATTCACCGATGTTTGTGCATTCTTAAAGCAGTGGTTGCGGTTAATCTTTATTTTTATTTCTATTTTTCTTTTCAAGTGTATAAGTACACGCCACTGTCACAAGAGCTAAACATTCTTCTTCGAACAAAACTATGGTTTTGTTCGAACGTGTGTACGCAATTTGCGGGATGCACGTTGATGTATTAACACATCAACGTCCGTGTGTAGCCCACTAATAACGTTAATTGCGGGCTACACACGGACGTCGATGAATTAATACATCGACGTGCATTCAAAAACGTGATTGCATACACACGTACGCACAAAACTACAGTTTTGTCTTGATACATCAACGTGCATCCAAGAATGTACAATCAATAACGTTAAATCGCATCCACACGTTCACAGTATAGGTATCCAAAAATTCAAGTGATTCAGAAAACATCAACGCGGCGTTCATTCGAAGTGTGCATTCAAAAAAGTAGGTATTTTTGCATCCACATTTACGTTATTGGTTGCACGTTCTTGGATGCACGTTGATGTGTTGAGACATCAACGTCCGTGTGTAGGGGCCTCATCGAAAACGTTGCCTTATTAGGCCCCTACACACGGGCGTTGATGTCTTAATACATCAACGTGCGTCCAAGAACGTGCAACCAAAAAACGTTAATAGCGGTCTACTCACATACGTTGATGAATTAATTCATCGACGTGTATTCAAAAACGTGATTCCATACACACGTACGTACAAAACTACAGTTTTATCTTGATACATCAACGTGCATCCAAGAATGTACAATCAATAACGTTAAATCGCATCCACACGTTAACAGTATAGGTGTACGTTGGAATGCGCATCCAAAAATTCAAGTGGTTCAGAAAACATCAACGCGGCGTTCATCCGGAGTGTGCATTGATGCGCGTTGATGTGTTGAGACATCAAAGTCCGTGTGTAGGGGCCTCATCGAAAACGTTGCCTTATTAGGCCCCTACACACGGGCGTCGATGTCTTAATACATCAACGTGCATTCAAGAACGTGCAACCAATAACGTTAGTCTGGATGCAGAAAACGCACGTTTTTGAATGAACAACCCGGATGAAAGCCGCGTTGTTGTTTTCTGAATCGCTTGAATTTTTGGATGCGCATTCCAACGAATGCATTCAGATCTCTACGTGTGGATGCAAATTACCGAGAAGTGTGCGTTTTTAAAGCAGTCGCGGCGGTTAAGTTCATGAAATAATTTGTTACTGCACTAGGTATTTAAAATACCTGAATCTGAAAATCAGATCGTAGCGCCGGAATATACGTTCATTTCATTCTGAGTTTCCGAACGTTTAGCTTCGTAATTTGTGTTTTTTTGGATTTCGTATTTTTCCAGTGGTTCATTGTTTCTCGATTGAGGACAATATTATCTCTGCTCAACAGTAGATAACCTACCTACATCAAGTTGAAATTCACATTAAGTTTTTATCATTGAACATGAAAATCCATAATAAAATAAAGGATAATACGAATAAATTTATTTGTTAGAGGAACTATGTATACATCATGAAAAGGCTGTATGATAGAACACCTATTTATTTAAAAATTAAAAAAACTTTCAAAAGTTTCAAGAAAACATCTCTGAAATGTCTAGTTTCATCACCAACTGAAGAGGTTTTGAGTATAATGGACAAAACTAAGTACTTACCAACACAACTGAAAGAAACATCATGAAATAAAAGAAGAATTAACATTAATACTCTGCTTGAATGGTTTGAACGTAATGAATTATATTTTTTGAATTTTCCTGCAGATAACAGCTCTCCTAAAAGTAAGGTGGACTTCTGACTGTCTGGTTTTTTTATAGAATCTCTGATTTCCTGGTTATATAATTGAATATTTCAGTTTTTACCTAGCTATAGAGTCTAGTTTTATTTAATATTCTTGATGTTATGATAAACTGTTATTTTGGTTGTGCAAATAAAAATTATTTGTTATTATTACTTTAATAGTATCTCTGGTTGTTACATGAAAGAAAATACAATAATCTAGAATCTCTGGATGATGGCCCAGGTTCAGATTCCGATAAAAGTGGAAGATTTTTCGTTGGAATAGCATTGGACTTAAAAAACCCTACGTTTTCGGTTGGCTGAAAATTGCACATTATCAGTTGGTATAATTCTATATGGAAAAATCCACAAACTTACTGTAGGGAAAATTATTATTCTCAGTAAACTGTAAAGAACATCATTCCCTTGTTTCTCAACTTTGTTTGGAATACAACTTCGAATTATCCAACTTTTGGAAAGGTATGTAAGCTATATTCGGAGTTTTTTTTTGCCCAAGATGAACAATAGGATACACAACAATAGTGATTCATCTGTTCTGAACGTTTGTAAACGATCCCAAACAAAATTAAACACAATTAAAACTCAACAACTTCTCATATAAAATACACGTAAACAGGTGTAAACAAAGCAATCTATGGCCCATGCGTTAGTGATATTCGACACCGGTAGGGGGCGTATCGCTTATCTAGGTTCGCCAATAGTCTTCGTGGTGGGTTTTGGAGATAAAATGAAAAAGTTTTCATCTCGAAGAGAAGTGGTACGGTGAGGCTTTCGGAGATATTAAAGTAGTGAATTTTAAATCTTGGTAATCTCTTGCAGTAATTTCTGCAGTTATTGCCAATCTCATCATTGTGTCTTGACGTTTTATTAATGGAATAACCATGTCCAATAGTTACGAATATGTTTCTTCGTCCAACCTTACGTAATTACGAGAGTCCTCTAGTTCTAACCTCCATTGTTCTAACAGGTGAATGTGTGAAAAATTTTATCGTTTTAGAAACCAACCTTATACCACATTCGGCGACGATTTTCATTTTCCTTTCTCTTTGTACACGCCACTGCCACCAGAGCTAAATATTTCTCCTGCTCAGATATCTGGCCAAACATTTTGGCAGACTGGACAAAACTATGGTTTTGTACGTACGTGTGTACGCAATCAGGTTGCACGTTATCAGTTGCACGTCGATGTATCAAGATATCGACGTCCTTGTGAAGTCCGCCATTGTCTTTGAACCTTTGTGCATAAACAGTAAAGCTACAGTTCCACCGGAGGAACAATGAAGAATGTTCCTAAATGTTCCTGAAAATTTCTTTATTTTTCGGCAACAAATATTGAATGAATAAAGTATAAACTTTAAAATAAAAACACTTGGTTTATTATGAGTATTGCATCGTAATTTATAAAACAGACAAAAGCAAAGGTGATACCTGAAAATCAATTTGTTCGTTTACAAGTTAGAAAATCTCCTCGGCGACATACAAAATAACTTGTATTGACATGAACATTTTTGGCAGCGTGCCGCGGCTTTCTTGTCGAAAGAAAAAAATTTGTTCGTCTTTATAATGTGCGGATGACAAGAGACGGATCATTGCTTAACTTATAGTCGGCCCATAGATTCATAAGTAAATTGCGTGTTCCTATACTTTCTTGTTTGAATCGTAGTTTGATATCAAAAGATAGTTGAAATGTCCCGAAGAGGTGTAGCGTGGTAAAATTACACAAAATATCCGTAATATGCAGCAAAAAGTAAAAACCTGTTGTAAATTCAAATTCAGGTAGTTGAAAGAATTGTCTTTAATATGTGAAAATCTTTACAAATGCAGGTGAGCATTTTTCCGGCAAAACTTTGGTCGAAAATTTTTTTATTCATTTTTTCACTCTAATTGTTTAAATAATGAAAATGCAGAAAAATGTTCAAATCAAAAATTGAAGGCAATGCATTTACCTACAAAATTTAGCTGAAAAGTTTTCTGATATCTTTATTACTTTTTGAAATATACCAAATATTCCTAAGAGTATTTTTAAACATCATCAATTTTCAAGTTTTTAATTTTAAGATAGAAAATGAACAATGACATGTAGAAAAAATTATTTCATATGAAATTTGCTACAAATTGAGGTATCTACAAGTACGTAAATTTTTTTTTTGTAATAATTTTTCAATGAATTATCACCGATTTTCCACATAAATCTCTCCTAAAAAATCGTTTTTTTAACTAATTTTCCATACTAAACATCAAGAAATTAAACAACTTGAGTATCTAACATTGTGTACTCAAAAGATAATGATTTAATCTAAAAAATTCATTTGAAACTTTTTTTTGTAACTAGATTTTCCGAAAAGATACGTACGATTTTCCCGATGAAATAAGCAAGTTCCAAAAGTTTCATTTGTGGTTTCGATTAGTATTTATGCCGATAAATATTTTTTATTTATAAGGTATTGTTGTTGATTAATTTGTTCAGAATATCCTGGGCTTTTTTTATCATTGAATTTGCTTTTCATGAAAATTCTAGCAATTTTCCACGCAAACCTCCTATAACTATCATATTTTTGTCCAATATTTTTAATCAAAAAATTATAAAAGTTAAAAATATAATTATTTAATGGGCTAAGTATTAAAGACCATGATATGAGTGAATAAATAGGTTTGAAAATTTTTCACTTTTTACATTTTCTTAAAGGTTACACGAAATTTTCCAAAAGCAAGCGTTACTGCTCATAGTCTTTCGGGAGTTTTATACTTCAGGTTCAGAAATTCATTGTGAATAATTGATGATTTTACGACGTAGTTTAATGAGTTAATATGAGTATAGACAAAAATTTTTTACTACAAATTTAATTTGTTCTGCTTCTACACAGAGTAAGAGCATGCGCGTTGGCGCACAAACCGACGGCGCGTAGAAGCAGCTGCCAACGGCTTTGTTACCTGTTCTTTCCCCTTCATTGTATACACCTCTCTCTTTCATACCTGAGGCATAGGTGTGTTCATTTATATCGCGATCACTTCTATATACCGTTATTATTAAACTGGCAAAGATCTGAATAACATAATGAGCACTAAAAAAAGTTATGTTAAGTTTTCTAAAAGACACCTGATTTTAGTACTTATTGTAAATAATTGTCTATTATTTAAAAAATTCAATATATACAGAAAATCTATATAGTAGTTTTGAATGTATATACTTCAAAGTATTCATAGTTAAAGTTTCATTGAAATATATTAATTTCGAAAAAAGATATAATCAAATGAAGTTTGGAAAAAACAAGAAAAATTAAGCATTTAAAAAAAAGAGATTTTAAAGAAGCATTTATTTAAAAATCAAAACATTGATCGCTTTGTTTTTGTAACAATAATATTCCATGATCATTTGAAATCTTAAATCCAAAAGGAATTTTCGCTGTGACAATAATTAATTAAATAGGAACTATATAATTGTTTATTGACTTTTTACTACTCGTTTTTTTATAAATAAATGGATTTTAGAGTTAGAACATTTATTTTTTCAAACTTGAAAGTCTTTTTAATTAAAAGTTCAGATTTTTCTCTACATTTTAGATTGGTTTATTTTTTTTTTCAATGCATTACAACCTCCAAATAATTAACTTTTAAATCGGGCCATTAATAAATTCGGCTCAGGGAACGTTCGCGCGCACCGACGAATTAACCTCCGCTGACATCAATTTATCTCGTAAAATTTGCAATTTACAGAAAAACTTTTCAGACATATTTTGTACATCAATGCATCAGCTACAAATTTCTATTTTGACATTTTTCCGTGTGTTTAATATTTAAACAATTAGAGTGGAAAAACAAAACAAAAAATTTCACTCGACAATTTTCCGGAAAATTGCTTACCTATTTTTGTAAAGATTCTTTTATATTAAGCACAATTCTTTTGAATACTTAAATTCGAAATTTCTAGAAGTTTTTCTTTTTTGTGAAGCTATATGTGTACTTTGACCACGCTAGTGGTAGAATAAAAGAACCTATTTGGCAATATTTTACTAAAAATCTTTTGTACACTTACATAAAGTATGTAAACACTTAGTTTCAAATAAACTGTCTTCTTGTTTTTTGAATTTCCTAAAGAGTTATTTGCTTCGGTGACTTTTTTTACAGCAATAATATAATTTAAGAATAAAGTTTAAACTTTAAAATAAAACACACTTGGCTTAAGTTTCACTATATAAAAAATATTTAGATACTGTATTTAGCAGTAAAAGATAGTCGACATGTTTCGAGTTATGAACTCATTATCAAGACTGACTACAGGAGAGTATTGCATCGTAATTTATAAAACAGACAAAAGCAAAGGTGATACCTGAAAATCAATTTGTTCGTTTACAAGGGGTAAATGACTATTATGGGCGGAACTTATTTCGAGAATTTCAAGAAGGTCAAGGCGTTTTCCTTTGTTACCTGAATGTAACAATTGGGTTTTGATGAAATCCAGGAAGTGATTGAATTTTATACAATGCTCAGAGAAGCCAGTGGTATTTTTATTTTGTAAAATTGACTTTTTATGTTCTTCAAGACGAATATTTATATTCCTTCCTGTCTGTCCAATATAGAAAGCAGGATATTCGTCGCAAAATATTTTGTATGTGTTGTAACACCACTGTTTTCTCCGATGTTAGATTTTTCTTCATTATTGACTAAGAATGACTTCAAGTTTATTTTATTTGTACAAATTGTTTTAACGTTATTTTTCGATAGTCTGTTACAATTTTTGCTACTCAAATTAGGCACATAATTTATTGGGAAGTATTTTTGTTCTTCATTAATAGTTTGCGTGGGGTATATTGAATGCAACAAATACTTTATTCGTTTACCAAATTGTTACATTCAGGTAACAAAGGAAAACGCCTTGACCTTCTTGAAATTCTCGAAATAAGTTCCGCCCATAATAGTCAATTAACCCTTGTAAACGAACAAATTGATTTTCAGGTATCACCTTTGCTTTTGTCTGTTTCATAAATTACGATGCAATACTCTCCTGTAGTCAGTCTTGATAATGAGTTCATAACTCGAAATATGTCGACTTTTCGTTACTGCTAAATACAGTATCTAAATATTTTTTATATTGTGAAACATAAGCCAAGTGTTTTTATTTTAAAGTTTATACTTTATTCTTTATGATGTTTCAAAAAGTGATGTGCGAGAATTCAATCTCAGTTATTAAATATTGAATGTTCCCACTTGTCGCCGGTTTCCATTTTGAGCGGTAAACTTCAAAGGAAAATAGGAAACATTTGTGAAAATATCCGTGTTGCTGTCGCAGTGGAAACGTATCGAGAACGTAACTAGTAAACATTCGTGTCGCGGATTTTCAGTATGCAGTGAAGTTCGAAACCCAATAAATATATAGCTTCGTTTCCACCGGAGGAATATTGAGGAACATTTTTGTTGCTGTTGCTTGTTTCCGTGTTTCAAAATATTCCTTAAAATTTCTAGCGAGTACCGCTGGCTTAACAGAAATATCTTCTGTCGCTTTACGTTTACAAGAAACACTCACAATATGCTTTTGAATTTTCTTCTCGTCACTCTGATGATTATGTTCCAAATTCTTCCTTGAAAAAATCCGTTCGGGTCCATCTTCAATGCTGTAGATCTTGGCGGTGCACTTCCTTGTGGTACAACACCACTTGACTTCGCCAGATTTCAACGTTTCTTATTTAACCCTCTCGCTCACCTTGACCTCAGCCGAGGACAACCTACTTTGCATTTTTTCCTATGAAGTACCGCTTGCTCTTACTTCTCTGTCATAGTGTCCTCAGTTGTGGACATCATATTCTTCCAAATGAATATATATGCAGCCATCTACAAGCTGTTGAAAAAAATATTCATGCATTTGAAATATAGGTTTCCGTAGGGTATCTATGACAGCAGTGTAGCGCTCTAATGTTTATTTTTTTGTTGGCTATATTCGTTAGACCATGTATTTGAAAACTGTTTGTTTACGTTCAAAATAAGTGTAGACTTGTTCCAAAGCCATTGCGATAGGTGATTTTTGTGCATAATGTACTCAGCGATTTTTGAAAGTGTGGCGTACTAGTTTGAGGACATTGTGAACTAGAGGTAAAGGCAACATCTGGGTGAATAAAACAGCACTTTTATTTTAATTCTACAAAAGTTAAATTTTATACACTTCAGAACTTCGAAAATGGACGCAAAAATAATATGAATATATTTAATAAAATAAACAATGAAACATATTGATATTTTACAATTTTTAAAATATTTCTGAATTTTTTTTCCCTCCATCAGCTCATGATGTCCTCAATTGGGAACATGTCATAGTGCCCAAACGGAGCATTTTCAAAATCTGAATTTAACATCAAAAATTTTCTAAAAATCATAAGTTGCATTACAGTAAATTTCAGATTTTTCGCTCCAATAGTTTTAATTCGTGACCGAGAGGGTTAAAGAACTTATAGTTACTTAATAGTAACAACACGTTTCCACGTTCAC
Organism: Cynegetis impunctata; assembly: GCA_030704885.1. NCBI lineage: Eukaryota > Metazoa > Arthropoda > Insecta > Coleoptera > Coccinellidae > Cynegetis > Cynegetis impunctata. The sequence continues at coordinate 502,521 of JARQZK010000023.1, read as the reverse complement.
TAACAATTTCTGTTACTTCGCTCATGTTAGATAGCAAAAACTAATGATAAAATATAAAATCTACTTATTTATATATAGGTAAAGGTATAGGTAAAACCCCATAACGGGGGCGGCACCGAGTTGCGCCACCAATTAGGTTCTTAATCTATAACAACTCCAGGAATAGATAAGCTGTAACACCTGTTCAGTGAAATTCTTAAAAGAATTTAATCGCTGCAATTTACAAGTCGGATTAAAATCTCAAATTTGACCATCGCTGCAATTTACAGATTCTATTATCAACTCTTATCAGGTGTACGGATTAAGGATTACCAAGCGCTGCAATTTACATCTGCCCCCGCCTTGTACCGTTTGTTGACCGAGGATGTGGGTTCGAGTCCCACCTTGCTCTTGGGCGTTGTGTATGTCCTGAATTTAGTGGTTCTAATTATGAGATTGAGTGTTGGGTAATGTATATTGTTTACAAGCCCATTGGCCGTTCGAAACCGGCCTTAAACAGTAGGTCCCTCGAGTAAAAAAAAAGAAAGAAGTTTACGTATGTTACCATAAGTTTCTACTTTTGGCAACAAGGAGAAACATTCAGCAACAAAATATTCCTCCGGTGGAACTGTAGCTTACCTCCGACGTTCTCGATTGCCGTGATTCGCAATTTTCAACAATGGATGCGTTTTCAATTACGGGACAGCGTAGCCAACAGGGCGTGTCGACAGTTTTCGATTGATTTGATATCGAAGGACGAATCGATCGTATTACAGCGAACAGTTCTATTCATCGAAAACGTTGCCTTATTGTCTTTGAACCTTGTGCATAGAATGTAACGAATGTTTTGGATTTATTTCAAATCGGAAAATGAGTAGAGTTGTCTTCAGATTATGTAACTTTATGACAAAGAATACACTGTGGGCCAAAGTGGACACTTTTAAAGGATAAGTCTCGTTTTCAAACTAGATAGATGAAAACTGATGACTGTGCTGAGGCTCAATTTTTATGACAAACTTAATGGTGAAAACCGCACATCGATATCTATCATCGTTTCTGAGTTACAGATGTTTTTCGAAAATTGCATTTTCGGAAAGGTAAACTGAAGTGAAACTTTTTTCATTTTCGAAGCACTTTTGAGAGTGTATTGGAGTTTACTCGATTTTCATATTCAGCCCGCGGTACGAAAATTTTATCAAGAGTAAAATCGAGCGTTCACTAAAGGTGAAATGTTACGTTCCTTTGCGCAACGTACTATGAGCCGTGTCCGGCCGTGAGCCTACAAAAAAGTACACTTTTTTTGTACTCTCACTCTCAATATCAAGAACTTCGGGCGTACAGTTGGGTTCCGAATCCGACATAATGGAACCTGAAGAAAAATTTTATATATTTAAAAAAAAAAGTCATTTCTTAATACTGGGGTACTTACCAAAAACGCACAGTTCTATAATGCGTAGATAAGTGACTTTGTCCACGACTGTAATATAAATCATTCATTATACGTGTGCTTCCTGAAGTATAATTATACCTATTATTCACTACTATTGAATAATGGTTTATTATACACTGCATGACGTCACACTCAAAACGTATGTCCAAACTTGAGACTATCATTCACATTGTTAGGATAGTATTGTTATTAGATTTTTAGGTTTTATGTAACTAAGATAACTTTTAGGCAAATTATTAAACTAATATTTAATATAATGCCCAATTTATTGAATATTTACTCTAATAAATTATCTATTTCATTTTGATCAGAGTGAAAGAAAGGAATGGAATCGATGTCAAGTGAAATAGTTGACGTTTACGTGATTATGCATTTTTCAGTGAACAAAGAAAATGTTATGTCAACGCTTTTGATAACTATTTTTATTGTTGAAAATGCAGATTATTACTAATTTTTCCGAGGAAGTCGTGGACAAAGTATAGTATTCTACTCGCACAAAATTACTTTTAATTTTTCATTCGGGTGAATTGCGACACTCGCTTGCAGCTCGTGTCGCAAACTTCACCCTCGTGAAAAATAGCAATCATTTTGTGCTCGTTGAATAATATACTATTAAATGTTTCTGACAATTATTTTGTTGAATTGTCAAATTTGTGTTGCCTTGACATCTACAAAACCAGTAAGCAAAGAAATCTAGTTTTACGTTTCTTCACATCTAATCCTTTTTAAAAATATCATCTTAATTTTATCGTTTGAACACTGTTTGCGGAAAAAATCGTATGTTTTATTCGGAGAAAAGCACTTTTTGTGGCTCGACTAAAATTGTCATTTAGTCTCGCCACTAAAGTATCACTTTTACTCCTAATAAAACAATATACTATTTTTTTTAAATTTCATATAATAGTTTATTTCTTAAGGGAATAGTATGTTGCCATATTACCTATCGTATTATGTATTAAAACAATGGTTAATAATAACAATTTACACATTTATTAAAAGAAATACCGCATGACGCACGTTTCAGTGGAACTTCACCTTCTTCAGATGTTAATGGCAAAGTTTGCCATTCTGAAGGCAATCGAAAATAACAAGAGTCGGTCTGAGAATAGGTCCTTATATATTTTTCATAGCCCTAAGTGATTAGGATGTTCTACCCCAAACATTTTTATACATTATCTGGACAAAATTTTTTATTTTTATTTTTTATGATGTTGCATTAAAAAATACATACAACTCTAAATTTTCACCCTTCTATCAACGGACCCATATTTTTTAATAGCCATTTTAATAATTTGAACAACGTTTGCCGAGACAAATAGATTGATATACATAGATAGATATAATGATAGATAGATAGAAAGATAGACAACTATCTAGATAGATAGTTAGATAGATAGAGATACATCGGCAGATAGATGAATAGATTGAAAGAAAGATAGATAAAAATAATTTATATGGCACAACAACGTTTGCCAGGTCAGATAGATTGATAGATAGATATGTAGATAGATAGATAGAATGATAGATAGATAACTATCTAGATAGATAAATAGATAGGTAGATATACATCGGCAGATAGATGAATAGATAGATAAAAATAATTTATATGGCAGAACAACGTTTGCTGGGTCAGCTAGTATATATATATATATATATATATATATATATATATATATATATATATATATATATATATATATATATATATATATATATATATATATATATATATATATATATATATATATATATATATATATATATATATATATATATATATATATATAATCTTTTGATAATTATTAGCAATAACAGGCTGGTTGAATCTTAAAAATAGATCACAGGCAACAACAATTCGAATAAATAATTAAATATTGCAAGCTGAAAATATGGCAATGATCCTAAACTTAAGCTGAGAGTTTTAAACTGTAAGTACCCTTTTTTTAAAAGATTTGAAATTCTAAATAAATAAAAAATTTCATTAAAAACGGCTACTTCCATATAAACGAACTATACCGATAATTTTTGCTTTACTTGTTTAATATTTCCCAAAACTAATTTTCTTTTTTAATGTTAATTTACTCTTTCTGAGATCTCTCGGATGGAATTAATCGCCTCCGTGGCAAAGTTTGACCAAATCTCCCATACCGGAGAGTTCAAACAATAAACCACAAATAAGTGATTTTCTTCCATAACAGAGGATTTTATTTATTAAACTATTTTCATCTCCAAATTTTCAATCCAATACTTAGCTACGCCGTTCTGATGAGGACCAAAGAGTCCGAAACACGTGTCAACGGCTGCTTCCATATAAGCGTACTATTCCGATAATTCTACTCCACTTCTTTAATGTTTTCCCATAACTAATTTCTTTGTTGTTAGATAAATAGTACCCTATTATTATTATTTTCAAACATTACGTAGGTAAAGGTTTCTTTGGTTTCCCTTACGATCTAATGATAAGAATTTTGAATATTAATATTAGACTGAATAGCATATACAAAGCAGCCCTGTTTTATTAAATTTTTTCAAATCAATAAATGTCAAAGAAATTTCAATTGCGAATGTCATGGTGAGGCGTCAACTTTTTGATAAAATCGAGTTTTTTAAGATTCAACCAGCCTGTTATTGCTAATAATTATCAAAAGATTAAAAATAGATCACAGGCAACAACAATTCGAATAAATAATTATATATATATATATATATATATATATATATATATATATATATATAATGTTTATTTCCACTTGAGGATGTATCCTCAATGGAAATTAGAGAAATCTGAGAATGTCATATCTTCAACTTCAACGGTCCACTTCTTCAATGCCAAACATGTCTCTTTCAAATTGGGAGTTCAGGAATTTACAAGTTAATTTATCCTGTTTGTAAACGTGTATATAATATAGGTTTAGACTAGTTATTCGTTTAACACAAGATTCAAAGAACAACAGTTATCTTTAACAAATACGAACACTTTTATATAAACTTAATTTCCAGTGTATGTAAGTGTTTTATATTTTTTGATATAATCTGTATTATTGGTGGGATATACTAAGTTGATAGCTTTCTTATAAGAATGCTTATTCAGAATATTTGAGACAACATCTGGTTTATATCCATTGTTATGGGCTATTTGTTTGAAATCTGTTTTGAAATTTTCTTCAGGTAGGGGAATACTGATCAATTTATAGATCAAAGAATTGAAAGCATCCATTTTATGGGAGCATGGGTGTATTGATTTACTATGAATAACTATATCTGTGTATGACAGTTTATGGTATATCGAAAAACTGTTTATTGTTAATGTTTGATATTGTTAAATCTGAATCCTTTTTGAAAAATAAAACAGATTCAACATTTTCGAACCATTGCCCCCGAAAGCCAGCCGTTTCCACAAATAGATAATTTCCAAATCACAGAAAGTGTCGAAATAGAATTATGTAGAATCATTCGAAATTTTTAAACTCTTTCATAATACAAAAAACGGGAATGTCCTGAACTACCAGATGGAGAATTATTTACATAGTTTCATTTCTGAACTAAATTTTCATTTTTTCTATACCAACTTAAGTTAATCTAAAAGAGAATAAATACGCGCTACTTGAAGAACGATTCGTTCTGTGTTTGAAAATCGTTAAAAAAGTTTTTTTATTCAATTCTCTGTATTGTAAATTGACTATAGCATTAAATAAAATTACCAACTTATAGTTCCACTTATTAACCAAAATCTATTCTATAGCAATTTATGTCTATCGAGCGAAAAATCGATGAAAGTCTGATTGGAAAAACTGCAAAGTTTTCAGAAATACCAATCAGAATAACGTATCCATGAAATCTGGAGTGAAAATCAGCGCTATGGAAAATTCGTAATTTCTTTTTTTCTGGGCAATTTCTCTTTTCTTCTGTTCCCTCGTGAAAGGATATTTTGGATGAAAGCTTGGGGAAAACAGGAAATGAATTACGTAGTTACCGAAGAAACGAAATGTTCACTTTGCGGTTCGGCCAATCACATTTTCCCTTTCTCTTTAATTACGAGTGTAAATAGAGTTGCTTTTGTTGAGGCAAAAACAATTAAAAATACTTTTTGTAGTAAGGATTCCTGTAACGATTTTATTCAACTAGGGTTTCTGTTTTCTTATTCGTCTAAGTGAACACCTTTTGAATATACCAAATTTTTTGTATAGCTACTGGATACTTTTTTCTTAGTAAATTACGAAACGAAATATGAGTATAAGTTCGAAAGATTAGAGATTCGATATGATCATGTTACATGTAAAGGTTGCCTATTTCACAATTCGATAGCATTTATCTTGTGGGAAATTCTCAAAAATTTGTAGAAGTCGAATTAATGGGTAATTTCATTAAGAAAATTTGTCAAGGATATACATTGCTGAGATTTTTAAATTTGAGAAATTCTCTTGAGGTGTTTATGTTTGAAAAATTGATAAAAATTAGATTGTTAAGTATGTAAACAAGTGTATGAAGTTGATTTTAGCCTACTTCTAGTTATCTAGTATCATTTAGATATTTTGCGAGTGTTCATATTTAAGGTAACGCAGCAATATTGTGTTGAAGAAAAGTTATTGTTCATTTTCGAATAAAAGGTTCCATTTTATGGTCAAAAAGTAAAAAAAAGTGAATTATAGTTTCTGAAAAGTATAAATCGATCTTTTGTCAGTTACATTCAAATGAATAATGAAAAAATTGTGGTGTCTGCTCCGACGCTCGACTGGAGTCAGTTTTTTATCCCTTTCAATATTTTACCAACTTCAATCACTTAATAAATTTTGTTTATTGCGCAAAAATATAATTATCACTACATATAAATAAATAAACTACACTCTAAAATCAAAACACAAATTGACGGTTAGGTTGCTGTTGTATCATATATATATATATATATATATATATATATATATATATATATATATATATATATATATATATATATATATATATATACAGGGTGACCCAGAGCTACGTAATCGGTCCATAACATTTTTGTCATTGAAGATATCGATATGAAATTTTCTGAGCAAATATGATCTGACTAAGTCTATTTTCTAAAATTATTTTAAAGAAAATTGCACTTCCGGTTTTGCCGGAAGTGATATCAACTTTGTTATTTCAAATGGAATACCCTGTATATTTTTTGATTTTCGAATTTCTTATGTAATTTGTAATAAAATTGTCATAACATTCTTTATACCTTAAATGAACAGTTTTCGAGTTATTAATTTTTTTCGTACAGTTTTGACAGTTGCGTCTTCAACAAAAATAGGCTATAGTTTCTTTGTTAGTAGGTGTATTTGTTTGCGGTTTGGATTTTTGTAACCTTGAAACAGTGTTTTATTCATTCCTTGTCAAAATTTTCTATATTTCTAACTTATTACTTGCTAAAATCTAGGGTGAAGTTGGCAAATTTTTGCACTTTTGAATTTGCTATTCAATTACCTTTCGATTTGTATAACCATTCCCTATACCTAAAGTTAATAATAACAAAGATATTTCACAATTTTGTAATAATTTATATATCAATACACCTGAGAAATCGTCTAGCGTGTTATTTTGACGTATCCATGGATACCAATAATAAAAATTATTTAAAATCTAATTGTGTGTCCTTTTCTAGTATTTTTTCAGTTAAAAATGGATTAATAATAAATATGGTTTACTGTATTGGAGAAGCGGATCGAAATGTTTTGCTAGCTAGTAGAATTTATCATCAAAAATATTATGATTCTGATTCAACTACATTTTGTGATTCTATTATTAATAAGCATTGATTTCTTTCTGTATAACATTGAAATGTATAATTTGGAGTAACTGTTGGATCATGCGAATGTACTCCTCCTGACCAAAATGATAATGTCAAACTTGACATTGCAATTTGACATCAGTCTACAACAAACATAATTGTTTATAAACAACAATAATTATTGAATATTAACGTCTTAGAATTACTATTTTTTCAATATCTTTTCGGATATCAGCATCAGATCCTACAAACCTCATGAACAGAAAAGGTGACACAATTAAATTTTAAACAATTTTCGTAATTGGTATCCATGGATACGTCAAAAATAACTCGCTAGTCGATTTCTCAAGTGTATTGATATATAAATTATTACAAAATTGTGAAATATCTTTGTTATTATCAACTTTAGGTATAGGGAATGGTTATACAAATCGAGAGGTAATTGAATAGCAAATTTAATAATGTAAAAATATACATAGCATTCTATTAGAAATAAGAAAGTTATTCACGTTTGAAATTTGCCAACTTCACCCTAGATTTTATGTAATAATAAGTTAGAAATATCGAAACTTTTGACATGGAATATATAAAACAATGTTTCAAGGTTACAAAAATTCAAACCGCATATCAATAGACCTACTAACAAAGAAGTTATGGCCTATTTTTGTTGAAGACGTAACTGTCAAAATTTTACGAAAAAAATTAATAACTCGAAAACTGTTCATTTTAAGTATGAAGAATGTTTTGGCAATTTTATTATAAATTACAAAAGAAATTCGAAAATCAAAAAATATACAGGGTATTCCATTTGAAATAACAAAGTTGATATCACTTCCGGCAAAACCGGAAGTGCAATTTTCCTCAAAATAATTTTGAAAAATAGACTTAGTCAGATCATATTTGCTCTGAAAATTTCATATCGATATCTTCAATGACAAAAAAGTTATGGACCGATTACGTAGCTCTGGGTCACCCTATATATATATATATATATATATATATATATATATATATATATATATATATATATATATATATATATATATATATATATATATATATATATACAAGACCCCCGTAAGGGCTACTGGCGCCTGTGTGCAAAAAAGGATTTTGGCGCCCCTTAAGGCATTTTGGATCATGTGTTTTTTTATTTTTTTGAAGGTAAAACTGAACTTTAGAAGTCCCATTTATTTGTAGACTGAAATATCAAAAAGAAACAAACTGAATAAAATCATAACAAAATAAATTAAAATAAATTCTTGTTCACACCCATTTTAAAGCATTAACTTAACTAATGGGACACAGGCACGTTGTTTATAAATACTAGAATATAACCCAAAACTGAAAATCACATATTTTTTAGGAACAAATAACAGAAATATTACCTAATGTCTACATATATATAAAGTACTACTTTCTAGTAATCGTAGATATATGAAATATGCAGATACTTCTGATAAAAATACCTAGGTAACTTCGTTATAAAATCAAAAATGATAGCTGATGCCTAGGTACAATAGAAGAATAAAAAATAGCTATTGTAGTAGAGATATTTTCCGAGACTTTTCTGTTGCAAATTCATTAATTACATCGCTAAAATTTATAATATCAAAAATTTCTTGTTCAATTGCTTATATAGCTAGCCCAGACAATCTTTCTTGAAGCATTGTCCATCTGAAATAATATTTAATGTTTTTTGGATTGATTGGGCCAATACTTGGTGTAAATTAATAAACATATTAAAACAATGGTTATAAGTTTTAGTTTGCCATTAGCATCTGAAGAAGGTGAAGTTCCACCGAAACGTGCGTCATGCGTTATTTCTTATAATAAATGTGTGAATTGTTATTTTTAACCATTGTTTTAATATATAATATTCAATGATTTTTAACTTTGAAAAAGATCGCTCGCCAGAAGCTACAGATACATGTAATGTCAGACGAATTCTTAGTGAAATGCTTACATTTGGAAGGGTGGAGATTAAATTATTTTCAAATATATATTGTAAAATACTTAAGGGGTCAGTATCATCAGGTAATTAAAACAACTTCAACGCTTTAATTTAATTAAACAAATCATTGGAGTCTATATCCTTATTATCCTGATCTGTCAGTCGTTCTTCAAGAACAGGACAACGTTTTAAAAGATCGCTGCCATTCAATTTGAATATGTCGCTAAAAAATCCGAAAATATTATCATACTCATTTAATAAGTCAAATCGGTTTTTAGAGAGCTTAAAGTTTGATCTATAATTTTTAGAAAAAAATAATTTTAAAGGCTGTTTTTGGATCATGAGGGTTCTCATTTCGGTGTTCATAGTCAAACAGTTTTGGTTTAAATTTCCCCCTGACCATTTTTGACCCTGGGTTTTGGCGCCCCTAAAGGAAGGCACCCGTGTGCATTGCACACTTTGCACATATGGTTGCGGGGGCCCTGTATATATATATATATATATATATATATATATATATATATATATATATATATAAATATATATATATATATATATATATATATATATATATATGTATATATATATATATATATATTATATATATATATATATATATATACATATATATATATATATATATATATATTATATATATATATATATATATATATATATATATATATATATATATATATATATATATATATATATATATATATATATATACAGGGCCCCCGCAACCATATGTGCAAAGTGTGCAATATATATATATATATATATATATATATATATATACAATTAGGATAATAATATTTGGGTATAGCAGCAAGCAAAACGTGTACACTTATAACACTATATTTCCGATATTTCGACAATGATTATTGTCATCTTCAGGGAAGCTACAAAATAAGCACAAAAGAAAATCAAGAAATGCTCCATAACGGCCAACAGTAACAATACTCACTGTGTCTTTGAGAATGATTGCAAAAGATGTAAAAATCGAGATACAGCATTATTGATTTCTATAAAACATTATTGATCGAGAACACAAAATGTGATGATCATCAACTAACATTATAAGGTAAAATGGTCACAATAAAATAAAACAAAACACAATTAATTTAGAGGACATAAACATCGTTGAAGTTAAGTTAAGTTAAAGACTAAAAGAATATAATTATCTACTTCGTCATTACATATTGACTGAAAAAGAGACGCGACCAGCCATCTTGATCAAGAAAGTAGACATAGACAACATCAAAACAACTTTTTTTTTTCTTGATTTTTTTTTGTTTTTTTTTGTGCTTATTTTGTAGCTTCCCTGAAGATGACAATAATCATTGTCGAAATATCGGAAATATAGTGTTATAAGAGTACACGTTTTGCTTGCTATACCCAAATATTATTATCCTAATTGCATCCTAACTAGTCAGCAAAGACTACCCTTCTTCTATATATATATATATATAATATAATATATTTATTTATATTTTTATTTATATTATAATATATATTTATATATATATATATATATATATATATATATATATATATATATATATTTATACAAGCATCAACTGTTGCCGGGCATTGTTATAATGACATAATATATAATATAAAAGATATATGCAATTAATCAAACATACACTTATTAAATAACAGAGCTGTTCGTTAATTCAATTAATAATAATAATAATTAAATAAATCGCATCCACGTATTTTTCAGATTCTTCTTCGTTATTCATTGTTATTCAAATCAGATATTTTTTTATATCTTTCAATATTTTATTAACTTCAGTCACTCAATAATATTGTTCATTGCGTACAAACATAAGTATCACTAGATATAAATACCTATACAAGCATCAACTGTTGCCGGTATACCCTAATATATACCGCAGTATACTAATAATCCCGAAGTGAAAGGTGCGCACAGTACGTTGCGCGAAGGAACGTAACATTTCACTTTTAGTTAACGCTCGATTTTACATACATAAAATTTTCATACTGCGGGCTAAATATGAAAATCGTTTCTTAAGGTATAAACTCCAAAAATATGAATTTTTGATAAATACATTATGTGCTTTTAATAAACTTGTTAGTTTTTACTTTTCAAGGACTATGACAAAAAGCGTGGGGCACTTTTTCGATCGTCGAGAAGCATATACTTTTAATTAACTTGGACAACGCTTTTCGGCATAGTCCTTAAACATTAAAACATGTCAGTTCATTAGCTGCAGGTTATGTTTTGAAGTTAACTGAAGTTTACTGACAAATCTCACATCTATAATTTATTTTTACTGAATATGTATAGGTATATCTATGAAAAAAGGTTTTCTCTAAACTTTGGAGAAGTTAATTTAAACACAAATTTAATTGAATGAGTTATAGTCATTTCTGTAAGCTTATCTTCAGATACTTATTTAATCAAATTAGTGAAAATTTATTATATATTTTATTTATTAAGATCTACTACCTTAATTCGAAAGATATAATGCCATATTAAGAATACAAAAGAGTATAAGAGGGTTGGAGAACTTAAATTAATTTTTCCATTTATAATCATTTCTTATTTGAGATTTATTTATAAATTTTTTCGTATTCTAAAACATTTATCATCCTGCAAATGAATTTGCAATAAAGCCTGTGTAATGTAGATATAATTAAAGTTTATGGGCGAATCATCCTTCAAAGAACTTCTTAGAATATTTGAAAAATGTAGGATGTTTAATTCAGCTTTGCTGTCATTGTTGGTTGGTTTTGCCTCGTCCTTTTCCAGGCAATCTCATTTTTATGGTGACACGTATAATCTTCAAGGGGTTTCAAGTGAAGCAGACCTGTAACACCTCAGAGTAGATTCGCTTCTATGGATTCTCTATAAAGATCCCAATGAACAAGAGACCAAGTTCATTTTTCTTTATACATTCGGGAATTGACATGTGACATAAATTGACTACTATTTTCTGCAAGTTTTTTTCTATTGTATGTATGGCAAGACTAGAAATGAATGATCGTTTTACTGGAGCAAAGTAATTCCAGAAACATTCGGATATTTTATTTATAACGATCGTAAAGGAGTTTTTCGTAATCCCATACTGTTATTTTGATTTTTCGTAATCCCATACTGTTATTTTGATTTAACGGTATTCAGATGACAATTGAAAAGTCAGTGTTAACGGCCGCCGGCCGTTAACAAATCACTTGTTCAAATATTTATTTCAATACATCATTCTGCTTCGGGTTTCTTCGGAATCAAAATATAATCTTTCAACGGGATTACGAAAAATTTTTAACGACACACGGCCGATACGCAAATAACGGATTCGGTTAGTTATAATCCTCGGCTGCGCCTCGGATTACAATATCCAACCTCATCCGTTATTTGCTACATATCGGCCTTGTTACGTTAATAACTGTAACGGATGACAATTGAAAAGTCAGTGTTAACGGCCGCCGGCCGTTAAGAAATCACTTGTTCAAATATTTATTTCAAAACATCATTCTGCTTACAATAACAACATTGAAATCTTGGTCCACATCGAGTTGGGAGAATAAACCTCTGATTTTCATTTCGCATATGCTAATAATACATCTTCACTAACCATCTTTACATTCTTGCTTTTACGCCACATTTCAAAATTTTCATATTCTTTTTGATATCGCTCTTTAGTTATTTTCGGCAGCTAATCAACACTCGCTGCAATGCACATGATTCTCCTAATATTTCATCCATGGTCGTCGTTAAAGCGAACTTGAGAACACAAAAAACTGACGTTGCTATAAAACTGTCAAACTGTTCCATGACAACAGAGTGCACGACGTTGGGATTTTTCTTTAGAATTACGAGGTACGGGGTTTTTTCTTTCGGGAATCAAAATATAATCTTTCAACGGGATTACGAAAAGTTTGCTACATATTGGCCTTGTTACGTTAATAACTATAACGTCACACGGCCGATACGCAAATAACGTTAATTACGATATGTAGCAAATAACGTTATGTGCTACATATCGGCCTTGTTACGTTAATAACTTTGTAAACCAAGAAGAATAGAAAATATGATACACAAAAAGTTGCTCAAGTTTATACAATCGAAATAAAATGTTTTAATTTATATTTGAAGCTCCATCACAATATATTTAAAATTTTACTTAATTATTCCTCTGAAAATTATTTCATAAACTATTTTCTTCTGCTTCAAAAAAAAGCTGTAATTACCTTTCCATATTGATTTTTTAGTCAAAATTAACGTTGTAGCAATTTTATGATAGAAAAGTATTATAAAGAAAATCACTTTAACCACAATCATAAACCAGAAATAATAGAAAATAGGATAAACAGCAAGTTGCTCAAGTTTATACAGTTGAAATATAATGTTATAACTTATGTTGGAACCTCCCGGACAATATATTTAGAATTTTACTAATATTCTTAATTATTCCTTATAATATTATTCTATAAACTTCTGTCTTATTTTGGTTTGAAAATATTTGATGTTATTCCCTTTCCCTATTGATTTTTTAATCGAAATGAGTAACTGATTCGTTTTTATCTCAGTCCAGGAATTTGGATATATCCAAAGATGAAAAAAATTGAATTTTGAAAGGTTTCAATTTAATTAGCTTCAAATTAGACTCGAAACATCAACCCTTGCATAGCCTATGTTAGCAGTATATATATCTCTCTGGTATGCTTCTATAAGTCTACAATCTCAATATTGTTCGCAATATACGGAGAAGTATTAATAGGGATGCTAAGAACAATACTCTTACCTTTTCGATATGGAATTGCTTCATCCAATATTAATTTCAGTCCCTATTGTTAAGATACTGTTGAAAATGGCTGAAACTAGCGGGGGAGGGGCAGGGAAGTTCGGTTGCCAGGGGAGGCAAAATTATGGAATGTTTTTGTTGATTATGGAAACCCTTTTGAATTTGTATACTTAATACTTAAAACCTGTTCTATGCAGCAAAAAATTCACTTTCGTCGTCCTTTCTTCTACATTATTACCCGATACGAGAACACAAAAAGGGAGTACTCATTGGAATTTATTCACGAAGCACCATGTTACAACATGAATTCATCAATCAAAGTTCCATAACAATTCCTAGCCAAACCAGTGGCGTAGATAGCTTTTTGCGATGGGGGGGGGGATATGACTTTGTGTAAAATCCCATAAGTTTTTCGTCTTAAGTTTTATTTGTTGATAAAAATAATCTTTCATGTAGTACAAAATAAGCGGAAAAAAAATGTTAGGCTTGACATCGCCTTGACGAATTAAATATTTCTTCCACACTTTCCACTTTTTTGATAAAACTTGTCAGTTTTGATGAATCTATCAGCTAATTTGTCAACTTCGTATAAATCATGCTTGAAAAACACCGAAAATCTTTTTAATATATTTAGTCTAGTCAAGGAGGCCTCGGGAGCCCAGCGGTGAGGTGTATCGCTTGTAAACAGAGGATTGTGGGTTCGAGTCCCACCTTGCTCTTGAGTGTAGTGTATGTTCGAATTTTGGTGGTTCAAAAAATAATCTGTTTGGTAATGATTTAGATTCAAGCCCATTGGCCGTTCGGAACCGGCGTTAAACTTTAGGTCCCTGGAGTTAATAAAAATAGTCTAGTCAACAAGTGCTTTTTTGTTCAAAAAAGTTGAATAAAAACAAAGTGTCATTCGATTTGTAGCATGTAGATGTTTTTTGGGAAAATTAGAAATTCGCAATCGAAAATTGTGAAAGTTATAAACAATATACCTACTGACTGTAGAGTCAATATTCATAATTTTCTCAGAGAGGTAAAAATACAGCTGAAAAGGGGTAACTTCGTTTGGGCAAGTCACGCCCATTAAGGACACTTCAACAATAAACATTATTTAAACATATAAAATAAGAAAAGTTACTAAATCGGTGAATAAGCAATAATCCGGCGATAATAGAGTTTTTTCTATTAGTTATGCAATAGTTAATTAACAATTTTTTGGCGCTTGGACATGAAAATTGTGATAAATGTTTATGTATAGATCTGAGATTTTTTCATTCTTGGAGCTATTAAAGTAAATCACTGTTGAAAAAATAAAAAAAATTCAGTTTTTTATTAACAATTTACGTAGTTTTGCAAATTCAAAATGGAATTTTTTTATGAATTTGATGGTCCGTTTTTTATTATCGGAAGCTACATGGAAATGGTTGTTTTCAATGTTCATCTCCTATTGTTTAAAAAATTGTTGTAAATAAATGCGTTTTTTATAAGAGAATCAGGAGAAAAAAGTTATTATTAGAGTGTTTAATTTTGCAACTAAGTAAATTGTTAGGAAAAACCTAAAAAATCGAATTTTTTAACGGGGATCTATTCTGAGGTCTTTCGAAACTAGCTCCAAGAAAGGAAAAAAATATCAGATTTATAGTTTAACAAATAACACACTTGCAATATTCTTGTTCAAGCAGCAAAAAACTATCGCATAACTAATGCGCGAAAAATATCTATAAAAATTTATTGTCGCTGGATTATTGCTCATTTACCTATCCAGTAAAAACCTGAAATTTTTTATTCCTTAATTTCCATATTTAATATAGTTAAATAATGTTTATTGTTGAAGTGTCCCAAATGGGCGTGACTTTCGCAAGCCAGATTACCTGTTTTTAACCCTCTGAGAAAAGTATAAATGTTTATCCTACAGTTCTTAAGGGAAATTTCCTTCTCTTTTTGTATCTTTATTTAGATATCAAAATAACTATCAGATTTTGAGATATTTGAAAAAACAAACTGTTCTCTTTATTTTCAGTAAATTGTTTATCACTTTTACAAAT
This sequence comes from Cynegetis impunctata, assembly GCA_030704885.1. Lineage (NCBI taxonomy): Eukaryota > Metazoa > Arthropoda > Insecta > Coleoptera > Coccinellidae > Cynegetis > Cynegetis impunctata. Next base: position 486,569 of record JARQZK010000023.1, on the reverse strand, counting down.
TTCCCGAACGGAACTAAATTTTTTTCAAAAACTATCCACATGCTATTTGCTCATATTCTTCCGAGACTGATTAGAAAAGTTGAACATACTAAATATTGATTGAAAATCCTCTATGAGCAGAAGTCACGCTCCTCGAATGTAAACAGGAATTTAATCGGTCACTAGGGCCAAAAACCGAGTTTAAAAGAGCTTAAATGGCTGAAATGGAAAATTTTATGTACGAAGGAAGAAGTCAACCAGAAGCTCATCGCACTTCTTCTCTTTCTAAATTTTATACTATCTATACGATTGAACAAACCTGCTTTAGATATAATACTACACCATTAAACAAAAGCTTGAGCACTTTTGTTTAATAGTCATTATAGTATACAATTTAGAAAGAGAAGTGCGTGGAGATTTTGGTTAACTTCTTCCTTTCGAAATGAAAATTTTCTCTTAGAGCCATTTGAACTTTGTGAACACCTTTTTGCTCATAGTGACCGATTTAACTCACTAATTCAACATTGAATAAAATATGCTCAAAACTACTAGTTACTTTATAATGTTAGAATTATGTCCATTCCTGATTGGTCGGCCTGTTCGAAGCGCGGAAATTAATACAATACTCAATTGCACAGCCGTCACAAAAACATATCTAGGTGATTTTTTTATAATTGCACATACGTAATAGCAGAAGAGGTGATAGTGCTTAGTAAATTTCATGTAAAGTTACTCAAATACGTACATAGATACGAAGACTTTTATTGAGTTCTATTATAATTATCGGGGGCTCATGGGGGGGGGGGGATTGATCCCCTCCCTATCTACGCCACTGAGCCAAACAATTAAGTAATGTGAAATATACTCAACTTTTTGTTGCGCAATTGTATAAAAAATGTATATTTCACTTCATATGATTTCACATGATGAATTTTTTGTTATAATTTTTTGATAAACTCAACTGAAGTTGTTAACTTGAACTTAAGTCGCCTTACTCAGTTTCATGATGTATATGATATTCAATATATTATTTAATATTTCTGGATTTTTCACAAACTGATACAAAAGTAGGAGTAAAAGTAAATTTGCAAATTACCGGGATTGGGTTGTGTGAGAGGTCATCAAATTTAAGACTTGCCCCCCGAGAATAATATGTAGCTGCGTTCCTGCTGCTGAGTATAGGAGTGTAAGTTGTTCGATGTCAGATTAAAATCGTGAAATTCAAAGTATGTAAAACATTTTTTGCACCGATCTCATTGGAAAATTATGGTTTTTCTTCATTCCTGGTTTTCGTTCTTTTCCGATCTTCAAGATGGGTAATGTTTGATTTTTTATCAATCACTGACTGCAAAAAAAAAATTATGTATGCGTTACTTGTCAATATTTTAAGTATTCGCAAGATTTGCTGATTGAAGTTTTGAAAGTTTCAGATTCTAAATAAAATTTAGAACCTATAACAATTTTCTGAAAATCTTAATAACAAAAGAACAGCAATATAGAGTTACTGCATCCTATATCAAAGTGAGGCTAATCTACATTCATACTGACAATCTAAAAACAAAGAGTTTTATTTATCAGTCTTTCAAACACTATAACATCTCGAGGTTCTGACAAAGCGTGATATCCTATAGATATAAGAATATTTGAAGAAAAGACGAGAGTGTGGTTGAACTAAGAGTTCCTTTCGCTATTTATTATGTATTGAATATAAGGCACAATAATTAAACAACGTATGAAAGTAATTAAATGAAGAAAAAATAAAATAAATGAAGAAATTGTGATAACATTGCAATTATAGATATAAGATAAGAATATTTGAAGAAAAGACGAGAGTGTGGTTGAACTAAGAGTTCCTTTCGCTATATGTATTGAATATAAGGCACAATAATTAAACAACGTATGAAAGTAATTAAATGATGAAAAAATAAAAAAAAATAAATTAAGAAATGGTGATAAAATTGCAATTAATAATTCTGTTTCAAAAAGTTAGGAAAATAAATATTTTAATATTAAAATGTAGAGGTTTTAGTGAATGCTCGTTATAATATTTTAAATATGTTGAACCTGAATGAAAAGCCTACATTAATGTTCTATTGAAACAAAATTATATAATTAATATCTTTATTAAAATTTTCACAATTTTTAGAAATGTGCATTGTGCCCCTTTCATAAATAACCTGTATTGAAAGGAACGGTTTAGTATATGAAAGGGACAGTACGTAATATCAATCTGAAAACACTTTATAACATATTTACAGAAGTTCAGTTATGTTTAAATATTAAATTTTTTAGTAAAAAGCAATCAATATTCTCGAATTTCGGTTATCTGGCTATCTTAGAATAAATCCAATTAGGTACTAATTGTACAATAATTGATACTGACACAACCAGCAAAAATAAAAATAAAGACTCCTTTAAAAAAATATTTAAAGAAATAACTGAAAAGTAAATAGGACAGTAATTAAAAGTTTTATAATTTTCTCCTTGAAGAGAATTAAGTATTTATCAATATTTGAAAAAATAAGTCTGTTCTAGGCATAATACGTTTATTTGCGGATGCTTGATAATCGACATTTACTCAGCTTTTTGGTAGTGTTAATTGACATAATCCTGATCTTTTTGTGAAACATGATTTAAACACTTTAATTCATTCAAATTTACTTTACAATGTCTCAGACTTGAGCCCATTATCAGAAGAATTTTTGAGAAAAGCTACAATTTTCAAGTCGTGTGATATTTATAACGTACTGCATCAAGGGGGATAGACTGAAAGTAAATTGGTCAGTAACAATTTGAAATTTACGGCCTTTCGCTTAAGGGATTTCGAGAATGCCCAGAAGGTGTGATGTTTTACCCTTTGTACCTGTATGTAATTCTTGTGGAATCTAAATCTGAAGTGATTGTTTTGAATACATCTCGGATAGACCTGTACGGTTCTTGTTGAAGAACCGCGCATGTTCACTAATAGTCGGGGCAAACTAAATTTGAGCACGGAAAAATAGAAACCAGAACTAGCCCAACGGAAAATGGTTGGGGGGGTTACTAACATGAAAAAAAAATAGATGCAGTTACTGACCTTGGGGACTAACTTAAGGGGGGGGGAACTTGGTGAAAAGATTCCTTTATATATTATAAATAACCAAAAAAATTTTCTAAAGAAAATAATAGAAAATTTTTGATTTTGAATTTTTTTCAAAAAAAGGACTTTTTTTTTTTAAATTCAAAATCAAAAATTTTCCATTATTTTCTTTTGAAAATTTTTTTGGTTATTTATAATATATAAAGGTATCTTTTCACCAAGTTTCATTAATTCATTAATTTTTATAAAAGTTATAATATAAAAACGAAACTTTTATTATTTTTTTGAAAATTTTTAAATTTCTCGATAATTTTGAGGTTATGATGAAAAGTACCCTTCACAAAAATGAAAGATCTTTTTATTACCTACAACTTTGCTGTTGAACATTTTCATCTCCGACGTCAAATTTTCTCGTAATACGCATCCAAACTATTGACTTTGAATTTTTTTCACTTTACCCCCCCGCCCCCTTAAGTTAGTCCCCAAGGTCAGTAACTGCATTTATTTTTTTTTTCATGTTAGGAACCCCCCCCAGCCATTTCCCGTTGGGCTAGTTCTGGTTTCTATTTTTCCGTATTCTGATTAAAATTATGTTAGTTTGCCCCGACTATAACTCTGGTATCGTTGTTGCTTCCAGTTTGTCCTATATAAAGAGAATCATAACACTAAAATGGATTTGATATAAATTGTTACCTGTCTTAAGAAATACTTTTGATGAAGTGCTCAAAACCCCAAACATTTTTAAGTAAATATCAATAAATTTCAATATATTGTGTAACTTTTGCTAAGTGCTCTTTTCGAGATTCATCGAATAGTTTTTAGTCTCATTATATCCTATAAAATACATACTATTGCAGTGTATCGAAGGAAAGCAGTCAGGTGCGTTTTTTTTAAATCTAGGATTGTAGTAGATATTTCTAGTTTTTTCGTGGTTTTTGAAATAATTCCGAACTCCACAGTTTCTACAGATTGAGTTCGAGGGTTGAAATTTGGTTCGTACATTGAGTTAATGTTGACTTAAGATATTTTTTTGGATTCAACTCTTTTTCTCAACCGCGCTAAATTTCGTGGTGACTATTCCGTTCAAATTGCATCTCTATCTGTTTCGCTATCAGTACGCGATGCACTTCGTGAATTTGTTTTACGATAGAGGGTTGTAATTTGGTATATTGATAAAGTTGATGTTGATGTGCGTTTCTTCGTTGGTTTCAACTTTTTTTCCACAACCACGATGAACTTCGTGAATTTTTTTTCAGTAAAATGAATTATATTCTTCTTTTTAAGCGTGATATTTCAGAACATAATTCTATTCGTTAGAATTGCATCTCGACGCGAAGTAGTGTTGCCTCTCGACGAGACGAGACGAGAAAAGGCTCTCTCTCGTCTCGTCTCGTTAGGCGAGAGAAAATGTGACTCTCGTCTCGACGAGAGTCCGTTTCTCTCGCTCGAGAGAACCTCTCTCTCGTCTCGTCTCGTCTCGACCCTTTAAAAAAATGTATTAAGTCCCTATGTATTTTATTAGGGCTTGCTCCCTCCAAACCTTTTTTATGGGTACGACACTGAAATGAACTTTTCTCCTGAGGAATGTATATAATTTTCTACCTTTCCAACTTAAAAAAAATATCTATACGATAAAATTTAGTTTTATTCCGATTTATCCTTGTATTTCACAACAATATTCAAAAAACCTGGCAAACTATAACATCTAAAGCAAGTAAACATACATAATTATAATAATTAATTGGAGATAATAAATAACTCATATTATCGAATGCCTGGACACTAGAGGGAGGAAAAATGAATTTTATAATAAAAGCGAAAAATGTGTATTCAGGTAAAGGGAGACTTTTATTCCCTAACGGAGGAGGGAGAAGAAGTGCCATTTTTCTTTCTTGTATGCGGGTGAAAAATGTAACTTTTAACGTTAAACAGTTAAACGGTCAATAATGGATATTTAAAGTTAATAGTAAAAAAAATATTATTTTTAATAATTACTAGAATTTATTGTACTTTGGTATATTGTAACATAGTTACAAAAGTAAATGAAATTATTAAAAGTAAGTACCCAAATAATATAATAAAACAATGAAATGGGAAAAATTTGTGTATTAATCATTTAAGAATATATACTTATATATAATTCTTTCAGTGACGTCAGGACTAGTCCTTTTTCTAACCTAATGTAAACACCATGCTAGATAGTAAATGACGGAGAATGTGAAGTCACTATCAACGATCACTGAAAGAAGTATACTTTTTTATATATTACATATGACATATTTTGGTTCAATATTTTTTGAAGTTAAAATATTACTTATTTATTTGCATCTTTACATGCTCTAGAACCCAAACGAGCTAAGTTAGAAAAAACACTTTTTATCCCAATTTTTAACAGCTATTCTTTCATAGAAATAGGTAGGTACCTACTTTTTTCCCAAAAATTTGTCACTAACTTTTTTAATAAATGGAATACATGGGCTTTTGGTTTTCCGCGGAACTGATGAAACTCGAGTGTGCCCTTTTCATTTATTTTTTAACAGACGTAAAATTAATATTATTAAAAAGCTATTCAAAAGCTAAGAAAGTCAAAACAGTTTTCCTCAGTGTTAGGGTGAGTTCGGGTTGAGGCTCGGAGCACTCGGAGAGCCCACTATTTTCGTTTTTCTGGTATTTTTGGACCTCGGAGTTCGATCGGAGTTATTAAACTAAGCCAATCCAAAACTCACCCTTAAATTATTCGGGTCGTCAAAGATGCAAATGTGTAATTTTTTAAGCTGAGGTAAATATCCCAAAAACTATTTAACCAAAACAAGTCATGTAGACCTTTATGCCTTAAAATCGACGTAAATCCAAATGTATAATAATATACGGTATTTTTTTTTATTTACTCAAAAATGCAATGTTTAATTATTTTTCTGCTTTACCAGTCAGCAGAAAAAAGCTATTTGTTTTACAGCCGTATTCAACATCTGCCGTTAACTTTTCAATAGGCTCTGTTGAGTGCGTAAAGGCGGCTACGCACCTAGCTGTCTACTTGACAAGTATGCTGACACAAGCTTTTTGTACAATTATACATGAATGTGTGTATGGTAAAATACAGCAGAAGTCTTTGCGAGTTTTACCATACACACCTTCATTTATAATATTGTACAAAAAGCTTGAAAAAGCGTACTTGTCAAGTAGACAGGTATATGTGTAGTCGCCTTTACGCATTTCGCGGCCTGATAAAAAGTTAGCAGCCGATGGTGAATACGGCTGTTAGTTTGCCAATCGAAGATAGCAATAGTTCAAACTTAGTCACACCCTGTATATATTATTACTATATACAACTACCCGCTAGTAGTGTAGCTGGGCCGGTTCTATTAATTTAAAATGGATAACGTAAAAACTAATTACAATTTACACTGCTTATTTTCAAAGGATATTACGAGAGATATACCTATCTAAATATTTATCACGATTTTTGTATACTTTGATAAAAACTATAGGAAACATGACATAAATAACGGCTTAACGTCGAGAAATTCTCGACGAGAGAGGGGCTTTCTCTCGTCTTGTCTCGAAATTTATTTCGAGAGAAAATATCTCTTTAGTCTCGTCGAGACGAGACGAGACGAGGCGAGACGAGAGACGAGAGATTCTCGTCTCTCGTCTTTAGTGATGGAGCTCTGCTGCTCACTAGTTTTTTTTGTTATAAACAAGCTTATCAGGAGGTTAAAAGAGGGTACTTGATTCTCCCTGCAAATAAAAATGTGTGTTCTATATTGGGATCTGACATGGAGGCGGAGCTTGAGTGACAACGTCAAAACATGGCGTCCCGAAACCAACTTTCAATACGAGTTATATGAGAGATTTGAAAGTTTTTTGAGTTTTTCCTATATCAATGTTAGTTTCGAGTGAAAGTGTGAAGCTATATGTAGGAGAAAATTTACTCCAGCGAAAATACAGAGAAGTTGAGAGGCTGGAAATATCCAAACTCATAATAAAATGTGGGAAAAATTAAAAGAATTTGAGGCCTGGTGTCGTCAAATTTACTGCTTTTTGTTCATCTATTTTGATTAGATTTGTAAAATACCTAGTCTAAATCAACTGTATTTGTTTAAGTGATATGAAACTATTAATTCGAGCTTTTTTATGTAGGAAGTTTATAATCGGCCAGATATGATTGACAATTATCAATAAACATATTTCGAAACTTTTTATTGTTGATTCTTTATCCAACTGTGATTTTTTTTATTATTCGACATTTAATTATTTCTGAAAGAACTTTGGACAAAATATTATTAAAATTTCACGAAAAACATTTATTTAGTAGTAAGTATTATACATGGATTCAATGAGAAATCATAATGTTTCATATAATCAAATGTGGTTTTTATAATCAAACACCATCAACCATAATGTAACTCAAGATGTATTAATGATGAATATACAAAAAAAAACATTTTCATTCCGTGTGTACCTATTCCTATTATAACTAACTTCAATCTAATTTCACTTAATCTCCCATGAATTTGTCATCTTCTAAGATCGGAGAAGGCATATTTATCGTACCACATATCACTGTAAAAATTTCCTCTTATAATACCAATAAATGTTCAGGCAACACAGATCCAACAATTTTAAATATTTTGGCTGCAGAATCTGGAATTTTCATTTATAATGGAAACTAATCTGAGTTTCAATCAATTTTTTTTTGTAAAATACGAAGAACACACCGTCATTCTCGGAATTGTGTGATTCTTTTTCAGATTGATTTTCCATACCTTCAATAAATAAATCTTTTCCTTTTCTCCAAAATGATTTTCTCTCAATAAAAAATATTTGTTTGGCTTCAGGAAACCGATGAAAGCTAATACTTGGATTTGTATAATATGCTTTAGAATTACAATTTTTCACGCCTCAACACTCTCTAGACTTGTTGATTCTACGTTTTGCAAAATTAACACTTTCTATTATTCACCTTTTACGACCTTATTTGTAAGAAAACGAAAACTTGACATGCAATTAGATACTTTGACGTTGGAAATAAAAACTTCATCCATCTGGCCGTCAGAGTTCGCCAGCTGACATGTGAGATCCCAATACAATTGATTCTCGAGTGTTGTCGGCCACATGCAGCTTTTTTTAATAACATCATATATCTACCTTGTCAGAACTTTTACATAAAATTGAAGACTAAATGAGGCAGTTTTTGAAAAATTTGAATTTAATTCCATTATAGCATTTTTTACTAAAATTGAGAATAAAAAAGTTTTTCATCTTGGGCACCTCATCTGTGGACAGGCTTATTCCACTTGTATATAGTGTAGGTACGGTCCGTTTTTTTTTTCAACAGAACGATGTGTTCTCTGTGCATTTAATGTAATGGTAGCAATGGATAGAACGATAGCTATCGTACTGTTGGGACGCGTAGGTATTCTATTTAATTAATATGGGAGAACGATAGATCATTCTGTTGAAAAAAATCACCCTATATTTCTATAATATCAAAATTGTGAAACCTAAAAGTGAAGCTTATAATCATCCTGATTGGTTCACGAATACCCTTTAACCCGTTATGTATATCTATATCTGCGAAACCGCTATAGATATACGCATGGATTATCAATACTCATGCTATTTTGAGCATTTTTTAGATTATTTCCCTAGGTTAATAATCCACTACGCCTGCTTCAAGTTTTAGGTACATTTTTTTTTCGTCCTCCAAATTTTTTCTGTCGGCGCTGTCTACTTTCACTGGGCGACAAACCCTTGTCACTGAGCGATAAACCCTTGGCACTGGGCGACAAACCCAAGTGACTGGCCGACAAACCCTTGTATCTAGGGGAAAAATCCCTGGCACAGGGCGACATTCGTGTCACCCACTTTGTATGTTAAAATATGCTCTGGGCATATCTTTACCATGATGATGAGCTGTCATACTATGTAAAAGCTGGCATATTCATTTCAACCCACTTTCATGAATAATCTAAATGTTTTTTAAGCTAATTTATTCAATACGATCTTGGAAAATTCCACTGTAATATGTGATCTGGAATTTTCCACTTGTAGCTACTTTAGTGTCCCAAAATTTCAACAACTTCCTCCCGACGTTATCAAATTAACATCTTGAACGCATAACTCGAACGAATTTCACAAATTGTATCTTATCCATTCTAAACAGCGGTAATGACATAATACTCTGCATATGAGATAATTTAGGGTCTTTCAGACTAGTAGTCACTGCTCGTCCTTCGTCAGTCCTAGTTACGTTAGTGCTCCGACGGGTTTACATTCATAAAGATACATTGATTCGTTCCGAGGTAGCTGGCGAATTCGCGAGTGCTTGTGCATAAAGGGGATCGAAGAACAGCATGGCCAAACCGGAGAACAACAATGATCAAGTAAATAAGCCATATTATTCAATATTTTTTACTCTTTCTGTCTGTCTTGTTTCTGCTAAGATCGAATGTGTTACAGGTTGTGTTGTATGTGCTAATTTCTACTTCAACGTTATTTTTCAATGAAAAAACAAAAATTGATTTTACTATGTTTATTATCAGAAAATAATTCAAAAATACATATACTGCTAAATAAATTTCACATGATCATCATCGGGAGATTGAGTTCAGAGCTAAATACAGAAAAATGTTTGTCTCTTAAATAGATTCTAGGAAATTCTGGTAGTGTTGTTAGAGAGAATGGTCTTCGAAGAAAATACATTAAGGGCAGATTATCAAAATGGTATTTTAGCTTGATAATTTAAAAGTTCTTGGATTACATTATGTTTTGAATATATCAAATATAGGGGAATAAATCCAGTCAATCATGTCGTTCAGCAAGAAATTCCCGTTCGTATTATGATTGGAATTGAAAGTTTTCGATGACTCTAGATAATTTAATTTGGTTCCTTTCGGAAATTTGTGCATAATTTGGGAATGATCTATTTGTGGAAACGAGTGATGCTTTTCCCGTCAATTATTTGAAAACGTTGAATCTGTTTATTATTCAAAAAAAATTGTTGGTGTTCTTTGAATCTTGTCTTAAACGACCATTCTGACCTACATAAACTCCCTTGCAGGATGAATTAAGTTATAAACTACGGAACCTTCAAACTTTGAAGAGACATCTTTGACATTGGATACAAATCCTGAGAATTTTGTTAATGGGCTAGCAACTTGAAACCAATTATAAAGTAGATTTGGTATTATATCGTGAAATTTTGTCAAATACATTAAATACCTACCTACCTACATATATATATATATATATATATATATATATATATATATATATATATATATATATATATATATATGTATATGTATATATATATATATATAAGTATATATATATATATATATATATATACCTATATATATATATATATATATATATATATATATATATATATATATATAATAAAGTATAAACTTTAAAATAAAAACACTTGGCTTATGTTTCACAATATAAAAAATATTTAGATACTGTATTTAGCAGTAATAAAAAGTCGACATGTTTCGAGCTATGAACTCATTATCAAGACTGACTACAGAAGAGTATTGCATCGTAATTTATAAAACAGACAAAAGCAAAGGTGATACCTGAAAATCAATTTGTTCGTTTACAAGGGGTAATTGACTATTATAGGCGGAACTTATTTCGAGAATTTCGAGAAGGTCAAGACGTTTACCCTTGTTACCTGAATGTAACAATTTGGTTTTGTTTAAATCCAGGAAGTGATTGAATTTTATACAATGTTCAGAGAAGCCAGTGGTATTTTTGTTTTGTAAAATTGACTTTTTATGTTCTTCAACACGAATATTTATATTCCTTCCTGTCTGTCCAATATAGAAAGCAGGACATTCGTCGCAAAATATTTTGTAAATACCACTGTTTTCTCCGATGTTAGATTTTTCTTTATTATTGAAGAAAGAAACTTGAAGTCATTCTTGGTCATCAATCATCAAATTGTTACATGCGGGTAACAAGGGTAAACCTTGACCTTCTCGAAATTCTCGAAATAAGTTCCGCCTATAATAGTCAATTACCCCTTGTAAACGAACAAATTGATTTTCAGGTATCACCTTTGCTTTTGTCTGTTTTATAAATTACGATGCAATACTCTCCTGTAGTCAGTCTTGATAATGAGTTCATAGCTCGAAACATGTCGACTTTTTATTACTGCTAAATACAGTATCTAAATATTTTTTATATTGTGAAACATAAGCCAAGTGTTTTTATTTTAAAGTTTATACTTTATTCTTTATGATGTTTCACCAAGTGATGTGCGAGAATTCAATCTCAGTTATTATATATATATATATATATATATATATATATATATATATATATATTTATATATATATATTTATAAATGTGTGTGTGTGTGTGTGTGTGTGTGTGTGTGTGTGTGTGTGTGTGTGTGTATGTATGTATAGGCAGAACTAAACTAACAAGATTTCAGTGAATTTTTCGAACCACCGCCATTTTTACATAGATATTTCTTGTTTTTTCGTCGATTTTAAAAATTTGCTCAACTCCACAGCTTCTACGGATTGAGTTGGAGGGTTGAAATTGGGTACGAAGATTGAGTTCATGTTGAAATACCATCTTTGTGAGTTTAAACTCTTTTCCTCAACGGCGCTGCTCTTCGCGGAGACTATTCCGTTCGAATTGCATGATTTTTTACTTTTTTTGAATGAAATAACTTATTTTCCATTTTAATTATTATTTGGGATTAAAGCGTGGTTCTTCAGTACGATATCCACCTTGCGATTTTTCAATTTCCAATCAAATGAACTGATTTCTAATTAATTTTTATTTCGATTTGCTATTACAGGCAGATTTTTGAAGCCATAATTTATTCCTTTCGAATCGCATTATGACGCGATGCGTGAAAAATACAACCTTTGTGATGGAGCTCTGTTGCCCGCGCGTTTTTGTTTTGAGCGAAAAATAATTTGATGTGGGATATATATATATATATATATATATATATATATATATATATATATATATATATATATATATATATATATATATATATATATATATATATATATATATATATATATATATTTATATTTATATCTGTACATCTCACATGAAATTATTTATATTTATATACAACAATTGTGTTTTGGAAAACAATTTTTTTTGGGATAAATGGAGAGATGATATATATATATATATATATATATATATATATATATATATATATATATATATATATATATATTTATTTATTCGAATTGTTGTTGCCTGTGATCTATTTTTAATCTCTTGATAATTATTAGCAATAACAGGCTGGTTGATTCTTAAAAAACTCGATTTTATTAAAAAGTTGACGTTTCACTACGACATTCGTAGTTTTTCAAAACTTTTGAAAAAATTGAAATCTCCTAGACATTTATTGATTTGAAAAAATTTGAATAGACAAAGACTGCTTTGTCTCGCTAAAATTTTTTTCCGAATGTGGTTGATCTTTGTTATTTATTACGTGTTATTCAGTCTAATATCAACATTCAAAATTGTTATCATTAGATGGCAAGGGAAACCACAGAAACCTTCACCTACGTAATGTTCGAAAATAAAAATAATAGGGTACTATTTATCTAACAACAAAGAAATTAGTCGCAGGAAAATATTTTAAAAAGTAGAGCAGAATTATCGGTATAGAACGTTTATATGGAAGCAGCTGTTGACACGTGTTTCGGACTCTTTGGTCCTCATCAGAACGGCGTAGCAAAGCATTGGATTGAAAATTTGGAGATGAAAATAGTACAACAAATAAAAACCTCTGCTACGGAAGACAATCACACCTTTGTGGACTATTGTTTGAACTCTCCGGTTTGGGAGATTTGGTCAAACTCTGCCACGGAGGCGATTAATGCCATCCGCGAGATCTCAGAACGAGTAAATAAACAATAATAATTTCTTAATTATTGTTTAGTTACTCGTTCTGAGATCTCGCGGATGGCATTAATCGCCTCCGTGGCAGAGTTTGACCAAATCTCCCAAACCGGAGAGTTCAAACAATAGTCCACAAAGGTGTGATTGTCTTCCGTAGCAGAGGTTTTTATTTGGTGTACTATTTTCATCTCCAAATTTTCAATCCAATGCTTTGCTACGCCGTTCTGATGAGGACCAAAGAGTCCGAAACACGTGTCAACGGCTGCTTCCATATAAACGTTCTATACCGATAAGTCTGCTCTACTTTTTTAATATTTTCCTGCGACTAATTTCTTTGTTGTTAGATAAATAGTACCCTATTATTTTTATTTTCGAACATTACGTAGGTGAAGGTTTCTGTGGTTTTCCTTGCCATCTAATGATAACAATTTTGAATGTTGATATTAGACTGAATAACACGTAATAAATAACAACGAACAACCACATTCGGAAAAAAATTTTAGCGAGACAAAGCAGTCTTTGTCTATTCAAATTTTTTCAAATCAATAAATGTCAAGGAGATTTCAATTTTTTCAAAAGTTTTGAAAAACTACGAATGTCGTAGTGAAACGTCAACTTTTTAATAAAATCGAGTTTTTTAAGATTCAACCAGCCTGTTATTGCTAATAATTATCAAGAGATTATATATATATATATATATATATATATATATATATATATATATATATATATATATATATATATATATATATATATTATAACAAAACTGTTTTAGGTTTTTAGATCTAATTGAAGAATTATATTAAATAAATAAATAAAAATAAATTTTTGAATCCAGTACCGAAACTGACAGTTATTGAATAAAGAAAAGTGCGTGTGCCGTCACAATGTTAATTTGTACTCATCGTAGCACACAGCTGATACAGTGTTCTGGCATTTAATCGATTAAATCTTTTTGTTATTGTCAGTATATTAATAAATATATTTAAAATGTCAAACCCAAAAAGTTATCGGTCTCAAGATGTTATACATCAGGTATATTATAGTAATTAGCCTTTATAAACCCTTTATCACACATAACTAAAGTTTTTCTCATCGATTGTTAGTATAATTT